>OZ020290.1:10100089-10579938 GCA_963971205.1 Aethes cnicana | reverse complement strand
CGGCGGCGCGGGCGCAGCGGGATAAGTGGGACGATGGGGACCGAGAAAGAGATTTGCGCTAACAAATAGGGATTATTCACACTTCCCCGCAACAATCGGAGGAAGTATCGTATAGTTTATTCTAGGCATACAAATCATTCAATGCCTATTTTTATCAAGTCTCTAGAAAAACTTGATGATATATTGAAAGAGCAAACAATATGTTTTTACTCCTGATTGAGCATAAAAACGGTGACCAATAAGTGTCACCCACAAATCGAACTTAAACCATGAATTACGAAGTTTGGATTAATCGCATTATCTATAATAGATCTACGAATTTTGAAACCTGTAACGCAACTATAATGATGTAGGCGGTTATTTCGTTATGTCAAATCGCCCCGGGGAGGTTTAGTCACAATTAACAGTCCAGGTCAAAGTGGAATACATTCAATTAATGTGTCCAGCTAAGTAAAAAATATTGAATTGGATAAGAATACTGTATTTGGAAAGTTCTCGAGTGGCGTCCGCGAACCGGGAGACGAGCTGTCGGTAGGCCTCCAACAAGATGAGCGACGACCTCGTGAAGGTCGCGGGAAACCGGTGGAAGCAAGTAGCACAGGACCGGTCTGAGTGGCGAGCCTTGGGGGAGGCCTATGTCCAGCAGTGGACGTCTTTCGGCTGAAATGATGATGACTGTATTTGACTGTCGACAACCTCTAATTATAGTGGTTTTATGTCCTACGCTTCTTCTTATTCTTCGATTTTCTTTATTCTTTATTCTTATTCTTCGATTTTCTTATATGGATGATTTTGTTATTCGATTTATAATCAATCGGTCTCATTTATTTAAAACTAGCTTCTGCCCGCGACTTCGTCCGCGTGGAATTCGGTTGTAGCGTTCCCGCGGGAATGGAGCGTTAAACTATAACAAATTATATACGAAAACCTTCCTCTTGAAACACTCTATCTATTAAACCGCATCAAAATCCGTTGCGTAGTTTTAAAGATTTAAGCATACATAGGGATATAGGGACAGAGAAAGCGACTTTGTTTTATACTATGTAGTGAAGTAAACAATTGCAAAGCCTGTAAATGTACAGTGATTTTTTGGGTCACGAAAAAGAATGATAAAAGCATAGATATCTTCTTTATTAACCGATCAATTTGAATAGTAGATTTTTAAACGCTGCTTCTACTACTACTACAACAGCCTATTTACGGCCCACTGCTGGGCACAGGCCTCCTCTCATCACGAGAGGGTTGGGCCCAGCAGTATAGTCCCTGGGGACTTCACACACATCCTTGAATTACTTCGCAGATGCGTGCAGGTTTCCTCACGATGTTTTCCTTCACTGAAAAGCTCAGTGGTAAATTCAAATTGAATTTCGCACATAAATAATTTCAGAGGTGCGAGCCGGATTTGAACCCGCGACCCTCTGCATGAGAAGCGGCAGGTCAAACCACTAGGCCACCACGGCCCCCCAGGCGCTGCTTCAGTTTTTCTTTATAGCATAATCTAAAACGTTAATTTCATTTTATTTTTATATTTTAAAACATGCCGTCAATATAGCAAATAATATGTATTCAAAGAGCAGAAATGATTTTCGCTCTCAGTCGTTAACTGAGCACCTAATAAAAAAATTAACTAAATCCTTATCGGTTTATCCATTGCGGACAAATACATGCTCATAACAACGGATTCATCATCATGTTAGCCGAAAGGTGTCCAATACTGGACACTGGCCTCCCCAAGGCGCCCTCAAACCGGTCTTGTGCCACTCGCATCCACCGCACTGACGTGGTGAAGGTCGCCTTCACCACGTCAAATAACAGATACATACGTCAAACTATTCATACTCATTTCTTTTTGCGTCGATGATTTAAAAAAAACGGCCGACTGCGTGTCGGGCCATGCGCAATGTATAGGGTTCCGAAGTTTACGATGCCCTTAGTACCTTTCTAAGACTGAATCTTAGCTAGGCTGCGGTATGACGTGCCCGTCCGACGCCGCCCCTGCCGCTCAGTATGTGGAATTTTACTTTTCCGTACCTACGCATTATTGCTTGCTTGCAGTTGGTCGACTATGACCCGGAAACTTGTATAGCCTTCTTAGCTGTGATAGTTTTTTTTCAACTGCGTTATATATGCCACCACCATGATTTTTTTCAGCTACCTAACTGAAAACGACTATTTAGCTGGTGGGGGGGGGGGCACTTGACTCTACCAAAAAATAGCACTTTAAAGCTTAAAATTTCACAAACGCATCGTTTAATCAAAAAATGGTTTGAACAAACCCGCAATGTTTTTCCATGACCTATTCAACGACACCCCACATCATGGGGTACGCAAGAAAAAAAATATACATCCCCACTTTACGAGTAGGGGAGGTACCCTAAAAAAATATATATCAAAATTTTATAGTACCACTTTGTCGGCTTGACTAATATATATATTCATGCCAAATTACAGCTTTCTAGAACTAAGCATCTCCGAGCAATAGTGCGGACAGACGGACGGACGGACGGACATGGCGAAACTATAAGGGTTCCATGTGGACTTCGGAACCCTAATGAAGTTGCAGTAGACAGTAGCACCATGAGTTTAAAATATCGAATTTCAATTCGAATCGCCGTTATTGTTCACGTCCCAAGAGGAGTACAGTCGAATGATGCATCGATCGATGGAATGTTTCGATTAGGATCTGTTACAATAGATGAGTGTTAGACATGTGGGTAGATTTCGTAACCATTGTTTTTGATTAAAATAATTCGTATTGTAATTTACTGCTTTTAACTCTCTTGGATCGAAGGTGTTTACGATATTTTTAAGTATCCATAGAGATAAACATATAAGAACTAGCTTCTGCTCGAGAATTCGCCCGCGTAGAATTCGGTTATCGCGTTCCCGCGGAAACTATACGTTTTTCCGGGATTAAAAGTAGCCTATGTTCTTTCCCGGGACCCCAAATATCTCCATGCCAAATTTCATCCAAATCGGTCCAGCGGTTGAAGCACAAAGAGGTAACAGACAGACAGAGTTACTTTCGCATTTATAATATTAGTATGGATATGGATAGTGACAATGAGTACAAGGCAACGATATAAATACTTACCTATTTAGAGAAAAAGGTACATAGAGAGAGCCAATAAAACTACACATTAAAAATATTAATAACAATTTTATAATACTAAATTTAATACAAAATAACAGTAACGCATTAACAAAAGGAACAGGTTAATGTGATATTTTTTCCTAAGCTTTATTCTAACACCACACAAAAAAATCATACATTCCGTAATATTTTTTTATTCAATAATTTAGTTTAGTTTCTCAAATGTCTTGAAGTCAAGAGATGGATCATCATCTACATATTTCTAGGTTTGGTACTGAAACGAACCAAAATTTATAATGCTTTATTTAGAAGTCAAAATCAAAAGTTGAAATTTTAACATGACTTGCTAAAAGTAAGCATAGCCTAAGGTTATGCTTATCATGATCAATAGAAAATAGGTACTCCTCATCAGCTCCTTGATCATTTAAGTTTGAAACCTCCTTTAGTAAATTATTTGTGTGGTCAACTACAAAACCAATATTTAATTACCACCCTCCCGTAGCGGCAGGATCTTCTTGGTGATATTCCTGCGGGTATTCTGGCTGGTATTCCTGTTGAAACTCTTGCTGGTACCCTTGACCCTCATATGGCTGGAACTCCTGACTTTGCTGGATTTGAATCTGGGGCTGGATGTGCTGGATAGGCTGGACTTGTTGGACTTGCTGGACAGGTTGTACCTGTTGGATTTGCTGTTGTGTCTGATACTTTTGAAGCTCGTTCTGTTCTTTGTAGCTTCCTGTGTCATAAAAGGAAGACTCCGGTTAAACATTGTCAAAAATTTGGATTGGTGTTTAAGTTTCAGTCAATGCATTGTAGGACGACGTCAGATTCAGTAACCATATCTTAAATCTATCTAATCCAAATAATGTATCTAGTATTTTTTTTCTTTTGGACTTACCATCATCGAATATCCCATTGGCCTGATCCTTAGCATTTTGTTCAATAGCCTTCAAGATAGCTTCAGGAATTGGAGGAGGGGTAGGCAGATGCGCGCCCTGGGCTCTGAAGCCATTCTCGTCAGCAGTGTATGTGACCGAGTAGACATGACCATCGTCACCGGTGTAAGAGTATGCTCCCTGAGCTTGGGTACCCTTGCCTTGGGTCTGGCCTCTCTCTTGAGCCTTGATTCCTAAACAATATTAAGCTGTTTAGTTACGATAAGGTAATAATAAGCAAAAAAAGGTTAGTTAAGTTAGGAGTTACATGTTTTTGCAAAAGCCCTTCTTATATTGATACTGTGGATCTGAATTCGCTGAAGCTGCTTTAAAGAATACATAAAAATACCAACCATTTTCAGTCTCATAAGAGTACTGGTAACTGCTACCCTTGTTCTCATTTTGGAGGCTTATAATTCTTGCAGACTTCTCTGTAGATGGCCTTTGCTGTTGCTGCTGTTGGAAGTTGTTCTTTACAAATCCTTGACCAACACCGGCGAAGGCCGTTTGTCCATTAGACAATGCTACATTATGCCCCTGGGAATAACTCTCCTGCGGTTGGCTATAGTCAGCCTGGCTGTACTGAGTCTGATCTCCATAGATGCCTTGCTGCTGCTGCTCCAGGGTCGATTGGTACGCTTCAACATTGCTGGCAAAGTGTTCTGTTGGCTGTGAGGAGAAGACGGGATCTGATGAGGCCACAGCTAAGATAGCTGCGAGGGAGGTGATCTGAAAATATATTGAAGTATATTTCAATTTTTAAATCATCATCATTTATCAGTGATTGAATTCATATAAACAATCATTTCATTTAGGTACGAGTAGGTAAGAAGTAGAAATTAGTTTCGTTTCAATGACACATTCTGCCGCTTTACTTTCTAATTAATAGGTATCTATTGTTATTCAATTATCATTCCATGCGTCGCAGTGTTTATTTATTAACCATTATTGACTGAATTATTCTCATGTTTACTTACTTAAATCATCAGTAATCTACTGAATATTTAGTTCGAATTTCTATACAATGTAATAGAAGCGAATTGGAATTGAAAATTACTTTATTAAATTCATTTGTTATTACATTTTTGAACTTTAATACTTCAATGGTCCAAGTTGGAATGTTCGAGCTTCCGGTGCACCTTGTTCGTCGTTACAAGCAACATGACATTCTGATGGTGGTTCACGCTTCCGCATGTCAAAAGATGACTGACGGTTTAATCACATTTGAAACAAAAGGTTTGATCGTTAGGTTCGTAATGTTATGATTTGTTTATTTTCTCATATCTCACTCATTCAATGTTATTGATTTTAGTTGTGTAACTAGTACTAAAATACAATACAATATACTTTATAAAACATAAATTGAACATAGTAAAAGATACTTTTTAATTTACTTATTGTTTTTTTTTCTACTTAAATTATCTAAAGTCGTTTTATAATATTTAACTCAATTATATTGAAATCGTTTAAACATTTAGTTTCCTTAAATTGGGTTTTTTTTTTATAATATGTAATGCTCGATATTTATCTAACTTGTATCATCTTTCCTTGACCGATAATAAATCCTTTAATCAAGAAATGACAAAATTGTTTAATTTTCTGTCACCATAGATCACTAAATATCACTTGTCACTTCACGTACCAGCTTCATTGTTCACAGAATCCAGATATTTAGACAAATAACACTGAGAATATCGCACCCAGTGTTACTGTATCGCGAATGTGTTCTAAAATTTCACTCTTACGTTTATATAGCGAAAACTTTTGTGCGTACATCTGCGTTGGGTTACTCTCTGTGCAGTGACCATGTAGACTAAGAACTTGAGACGAAGAAATTATACTAATTCAATAGATTTTTAATATGTGGACCACTAGGCAGTAGGCAGTCGTCCACTTAGTACGTAGACACGTAACATACAATGAATCACTTGTAGCTATACTTATTGAAATATTTTCAAAATTGATGTTTGTTTCGTTATGCTTGGATTTTTGAAGCTGTTGTGATAGAACATATTATTTATCCAGTCACTTTTTTTTTCATCCGTAAATGTAAGCTTGCTGAAACATTGCTAAACTTGTTCCTTCCCTATATTTACTACTTTTTTGGCTAAATTTATCGCGTACGTGATCTTTCTGGCATTTTTAATATTGCTTTTAAACGCATCCCAAAGCGCACCATTTTAGGAAGCACTAACCGGTATATTTTGGTCTAAATTCCGTGTTAGTTATAATGGTGCATTCGTTTTCCAGATATCTTCGATGCTCTCATCATGCATGCTATGTATATTTTTCTATTTGCTTTAAACTTCACTTGACTTGATAATATTTGATACCTATGCTACTCACCAACTTTTTTTTTTATAAAACAAAGATCGACAAACCGACAGACAGCCCACCCGAATGAAAAAGGTCATCGCTGCTCAGTCTTCTCTTCGCTGGTCTCAAAGAAGTTTGAGTAAATGAAATCTTGTTTTTTTTTTTTCAATAAGTATTATTATAATCCTATTAAAATCTCGGAAGTCCGCATCGTGCGTGGACCGTATTAGGTAACGTTGGGTAAGATGCGCCCGCGCCGTCGGCTGAGCAACTGGAGCACATTTCGGCCGGCAATGGGAAAGTGCTAGAAGTGACACATGTATTTAAACTTATTAACAACCAGCTGATATGACGAATTTCGTACTGCCTTTGAAACAGCTCTTACGGGAAGAACAAAAAAGAAAGAAGAAAAGTAAGAACTAATATAAAATCTTCATTTTATATTAGTTCTTACTTTTCTTCTTTCTTTTTTAGGCTAGTTCTTCAACTAGCCGAATTATCACAGCTGATCTCGAGCTTTTCAATTAATTAGCAACATGCTTAGAGATTAATTTTACATTTTGTATATGGCATGCCAATTGACAAAGCTGAAGACCGAAGACGGCAGGATCGTTTCATCCAAACCGGAGCTGTTGGGAGAAGTCGAGAAGTTCTATGGGCAGTTATACACGACAATCCGAACACCCGTCGCTGATCCAGCTAAAGACCCTAGAGCTAGATTAACCCGACACTATACCGAAGATATCCCGGACGTCAGCCTGTACGAGATTAGTATGGCTCTCAAACAGCTTAAGAACGGCAAATCCCCTGGTGACGACGGAATTACAGCCGAACTCCTGAAGGCGGGTGGTAAACCAGTCCTTAAGGCCCTTCAGACGCTGTTTAATTCCGTCATTCATGAAGGGAGAACGCCGCGAGCATGGAACAGAAGTGTGGTGGTGCTCTTCTTCAAAAAAGGTGATAACACCTTGTTGAAGAATTATAGACCCATCTCACTTCTGAGCCATGTTTACAAGCTGTTTTCGAGAGTCATTACGAACCGTCTCGCGCGCAGGTTTGACGAATTCCAGCCTCCCGAACAAGCCGGTTTCCGAAAGGGCTATAGTACCGTAGACCACATACATGCGTTGCGGCAGGTTGTACAGAAGACCGAAGAGTATAACCTCCCCCTTTGCCTTGCATTTGTGGACTACGAGAAAGCCTTCGATTCGATCGAGACTTGGGCTGTGCTGCAGTCTCTCCAGAGGTGCCAAGTTGACTACCGGTACATCGAAGTGTTGAAGTGTTTGTACGAAAATGCCACCATGTCCGTCCGACTACAGGACCAGACCACGAAGCCTATTCCACTGCAGCGGGGAGTCAGACAAGGAGATGTGATCTCTCCGAAGCTGTTCACCGCTGCATTGGAGGATGCTTTCAAGGTGCTGGACTGGAAAGGTCGAGGCATCAATGTTAATGGCGAGTACATCTCTCACCTTCGATTTGCCGACGATATTGTAGTCATGGCTGAGACCATGGAGGACCTCAGTATTATGCTCGCTGACCTCAGCAGAGTTTCCGATCGAGTTGGTCTTAAAATGAACATGGACAAGACGAAAATTATGTCTAATGTCCATGTTGTGCCAACTCCCGTAATAATCGGAGGCTCTGCGCTCGAAGTTGTTGACCATTATGTATACCTGGGACAAACAGTCCAGTTAGGTAGGTCCAACTTCGAGAAAGAGGTCAATCGTCGAATCCGACTCGGCTGGGCAGCGTTCGGGAAGCTTCGCAGTGTCTTTTCGTCCAAATTACCGCAGTGTCTCAAGTCGAAAGTCTTCGACCAGTGTGTGTTGCCAGTGATGACTTATGGTTCCGAGACGTGGGCGCTTACGATGGGCCTCATAAGAAGGCTCAAAGTCACTCAGAGGGCAATGGAGAGGGCTATGCTCGGGGTTTCTCTGCGTGATAGAATCAGAAATGAGGATATCCGCAGTAGAACTAGGGTCACCGACATAGCCCGAAGAATTGCGAGCCTTAAGTGGCAGTGGGCGGGGCACATTGCTCGCAGGACTGATGGCCGATGGGGCCGGAAAGTTCTCGAGTGGCGCCCGCGAACCGGGAGACGAGCTGTCGGTAGGCCTCCAACAAGATGGAGCGACGACCTCGTGAAGGTTGCGGGAAACCGGTGGAAGCAAGTAGCACAGGACCGGTCTGAGTGGCGAGCCTTGGGGGAGGCCTATGTCCAGCAGTGGACGTCTTTCGGCTGAAATGATGATGATGATGATGATATGGCATGTGGTAATTTTATTCATTTATTTATTATTTATTTATTTTATTATTTTAGGAAAACTTACAGCAATCTTATACTAAACAGCAAGTGATACAGAAAACTATCGTACAAATTAGCCAGAAATAAGTTTTCGCCAATAGCGCTATTTTTTCAATTAATTATGCCACCTACATTCAAAAGGCGTCAAAATTCCAACACAAAATGGTGTTACAATTTTTCACGCTTTGCGTTTTCTTGTATGTTTTTTTTATTCTTCATTTATCTTAATTTCTCATTTTAAGTCCTGTAGGTACCTAGTGAAAAATTTTTTTTTTAAATAATATGTCCACATTAGGTGGGTAAATTCTAAATCCTTTGCCGCCTCTAATAGCATCTCAGGCACAGCTGACGCGGGCGACTTTCATTACAATACGTTTCATTACCGTGCGTTGTATCGGGCGTCAATCGCGAGCTTAGGGTCCCTTAACATTCACCTTGAACTGTAACTAATATGTAGTTTATTGTAGGTATTATTATTTTAGTTAGGCCCGCTTGCACTAAGCCGCTAACCTATGGTTAGCCTCAGGTTATATCAACCTTACTCGAGTTACAGGCTAACTCGAGTTTAGCAGCGTTGGTACAAGTCGTTTTTAGATGAAAAATTAGGCTGGCACCTCAACTGGGCAGTGGCCACAACTTTCGTTTTTTTTTTAATACTACTGGCCAACCCCAGATTTTCCAGTGTAAAACTCTACTCGGATGTAGTAATGGAGAAAATGAGATTATAGTACATTACAGACCTAGGGTGGTGAATTCGTAAATGTCCCAGATCGCAGGTTTCTGTGGCCCGAACTGAAGGTGAGGGCCATAAATATGCGATCTGGGGCTTTACGAATTACCGCCCGTGGTTTGTCAAAAGTTTTACATCTTGCCTTGGCCAAAAAGTGAGATTTTCTCTCCGTGTAGCGGGCAGAAAATCCCACTTTACGGCCAAGGGTGATGTAAATTAATTAAGCTTCTCTTGACAGACCTTCGGCGATGTCATGACTTTTAATAAGACCTTAAATGGGTTTTTATCACTTTTCACACACGCTTTGAAAACAGCCTGAACACGAGTAATACACCGTTAGCGCATTCAAAGTATACCTACGTAATTAATTTTGTCATTTAATTAAGTTACCTAACTTTGAAAAATTATTTGGAAAAGTCCTCTTTTTTACTCAAAAATATATTATAAATTATTGGAGCCGTCCATTTGAATGTTTCATTTCAGGTACAGAACCTTTCATCAACATCTACAACTCACGCGCAGTTTTGTAATCTTTTTGTTTCGCGCCGTTTTGGATAATAGATCCTCTGTCTGTTAACAGCTATTATTGAGATCGAAGACAATCATTTAAAATTTGATAATGTTGTCTTAATAAACCGATTGTTGTTAGTAGCAATATACATTCATTATAATCCATACTCAAATTGTATTTAATTAATACTAGAAAATGTCTAAAAGTCTCATTAGTTGACCGTGGCCATCGTGCATTTTAAAATGTCTAGTAACTCCTCGCGTAATTTTGATGCCGAAAAAAAAACATTCCCAAGAGATGGAGAAAAATATATTAAAGGGCTGCAGCTGTGGGGAAAACCAATTTAATATTTTGTAAGTAATAAAAACAATGCGTGATAATTATGAATGATGACAAGTAAGAGGATAGATTATCCAATATACAGGATGCTCGTGAGCATTGCGAGAGATTTTAACTACTAATTCCTGAGGCTATAAGAAGTAATTAAATGTTATATGAACTTAGGTCGAAACACGAATTTTTTAATTATTATTTTCATACATAATAATTGCTAACGTAGTATAAACGTGCCTTTAGGACGAGCTGGCAACGTCTGATATTGCTAAAAAAAAATATACTACGTTAGCAATTATTATGTATGAAAATAATTAAAAAAAAAGTGTTTCGACCTAAGTTCATATAACATTTATTACTTCTTATAGCCTCAGGAATTAGTAGTTAAAATCTCTCGCAATGCTCACGAGCACCCAGTATAGGCTAGGTATAGATATAAAACTAAGTAAATAAAGTATTGCTCAGTCTCACCTCGTCTCACACTAAATTTTGTCATTGATTGACAAACAATACCTAGTTTCAGAAACAAATAGGTGTTTTGCAGTGGCAACAATGGGACCATTCTTACACGATTTCAAGTTTAAATTTTGGATATAAATTTGGTTCCGTACATTTTTTCAGACCCAACACTAATTTGTTGGTGATGATTGTTACTTATCTTTACCGTTTTGGAGTGTCGACAGAGATTTTGGATGAGAATTATACATAATACATTTTGTTAGTGGGAGGTCCTGGTGCTGGGTCCGTCCGGGGTGCCACCACCACCGTCTTTCCCCGCTAACCTGCCGCCAAATAGCAGTGCTCGCACTGTTGTATTCCGGCAGGGGGTTAAGGCAGCCGGTGAAATTTCTGGCACAGAGGCATTCCATCTTAGGCCTCAGATTAGGCAAAGCATTCGAGATCTTATGGTTTCTTAATGGGGGATCATAGGATTTCGGTGTCCATGGGCCCCAGTGACCACTTACCATCAGGTGGACTGTGCGCTCGTTTGCCTATACCATTGGTATAAAAATATATATATAATTGAGTACCTGCTTACTTCTGCCCGCAGATTCACCTGCGTTAATCGCATTCCGGGACCAAAAGTACCTAACCGAGGGCTCCCTGCTCAAACCCGCTAAATCGAGAGTAATAAAACAATGGAATTTGAATTTGTCATAAAACATTGAAAGTTCATAATTGTAAAACGGAGTATCTCAACTTATCTAGGTACTTAAATTGTCATTTAGTATCAAAATGCAAAGAAAGCATTTTTATGGAAAGTCACGACAAAACTTGCTTGCACTGTAAAAAGGTTTTAGGATCCAGGAGCAAAGCACTGTCGCTCAAAAAGTCAAAACGTTGGTCCTGGCTGTTTCGTTACTCAATTATGGGCTAAGTAAGATTTGAGCGACTAAGTAAGCACTTAAATCACGAAATTCTAAAAGATCGTAGTTGGTTTAACTTTATACAATGGCACTAAATCTCACTGAAGCAACTGTAATACCCACAGAATAGTCTGTGTAAAGTAAGATTACCGTTATGTGTAATTTAAAGGAAGGATACCCTTGTATATTATAAAGTGTATTTCTTAATTTTTTACGCTGTATTAAAATATTAAATGTTTATTATAAAGTGTATTTTTTTCATTTTCTTATTCTTATACAATGTCCAAGAAAATTAACCAGACACTCTTTCTAATGAAACCATAAAAACATTTCATAATTTTATTGCTTTGCTGTGTACAAAACTTAACCTATCGTAAAGTAGATATGGCACTGGAGGATGATGCGTGGCTCAGTAGTATCGACGGGCCTGAGGGGGGGTGTACCGGGGTGGGTTGTAGGATCTCACCGCTGCGACGCCGCTCTGGCTTTCGTGGTAGCTACCTGGAATTGAGAAAATTACCACATAAGAGAATTAAAAAGAGAAACAAAAACTGGTGGATTCTGATGGATTTCCATGCAATGCACCCTGTTTGGTTCCCCTGCTGAACATAGATCCTAAGATAGACTTCACCACGTCTTCACGCCAAGGTTTTTAAAGGGCCAAGAAACATAAAGCTTTACTGAACTGAAATTCCTCTATTATAAGGTTCACATTGTATTTACAAATACATGCATCTTTCTTTTCGTACTCGGCTGGGCAAAGAACGAAAGTAAGTAAAAATTAGTTCTTGATTTATGGTAGTCCTTAAAACATATTTGTCATCGTATCATCATCATTACAACCAAAAGACGTCCACTACTGTACGTAGGTCTTTCCCATGAGTCTTTGTGCAGGCAGACCGGTGCTGTGGCTTAAACCCTCACTGGGTTCTTGAATGAAACCATCATCAGGTTACCGCTCCATCTTAATTAAAGGAACTAACTGACCGTCCATATCATGGGATCCTAAAGGGCGTTCCTTATAGGATCCCAATGAATTCCCTAGAGTCCGGAATGTGGTCCCAGTTAGATTTAAATTACCTATCATATTTAAAGAACGCGGAAATGATGTTCGATGGAGCCAAAAGGGGGTTCTCTATTTTTAGTCTTCCAACAAGGTAAAGCGAAGACAATCGGATGAAGGTCAAAGGGAATCCTTTGTACGCTTATGGCATAAGACGTTGAAACCAATGTTCAGCAGTGGACGTCATTTGGCAGAAATAAAAGATGATAAAGGTGATGATGATGAATAAAGGGCTTCTTACCATCATCAAAGATCCCGTTGGCCTCATCCCGGGCGTTCTCCGCCAGGGCCCTGGCGATGGCCTCGGGGACAGGAGGGGGGGTGGGCAGGTGGGCACCCTGCGCCTGGAAGCCGTTGGCGTCGGCCGTGTACCGCACCTGGTACAGCTGGCCGTCGTCGCCGGTGTACGAGTAGCTGCCAGACGCCTGGATGCCGTTCGCCTCCTGGCCTGACTCCTCCGCTTGGATGCCTGGAGATTTTAGGAGTAACAATAAGAGAAGGATTTACCTGATGTTTTATTTACTAACTTGAAAATTTGTGGGCACGACTGGCAGTGCCATCTTTACCATTGGGCATACGGGCCCGTGCCCAGGTCCCCCATCCTCAGGGGGCCCCAATGGACAGACAGTATCCTACTAATATTATAAACGCGAAAGTTTGTAAGTATGGATGGATGTTTGTTACTCTTTCACGTAAAAACTACTGAATGGATTTTAATGAAACTTTACAATAATATAGCTTATACATCAAAATAACATAGGCTACAATTTTTAAAGATATTGTGTGAATTGTCCAAAATATCAAGTAAGTAGGAAAAAATCTAATTCTAAGTCTACGCGGTACGAAGTCACGGCTAGTAAAAACATAAAATCACTAGTTGGCTCGGTGAACTTCGTATCACCCGAAGGCAATTCCCATACAAAGTTATTCATCTTTTTTTTAGCTTTTCCTTCGCACTTTTCCCATTTTTTTTTCTTTTTAACCTTTCCAGAAGCCCAGGGAATAAAACAAAAAATCAGCGAAATCGGTCGGGCATTTCTCGCGTCAGACTAACACGCGGCAATTCATTTTTATTATACATATAGAAAGAAGATAGATATTGTTTACCTTGGATTTTATTCTAAAATGATTGCCACAACCACATACTGAATGGCTAATCTATACATTTTAAGTCGTTTATGAATCTAGTTCTTGCCTTGGAGCACATTTTTATGGAAGAGCAATCAATATAATTTATAGCTCTATGAGCAATTAGTAGATAATTGTTAATTCGAACTGAATCGAATAAGTTATGTTATGGCCAGACGCTTGAGAACTAGATTAAGTATTAAAGTTATCAATGATTTAGATTTTTTTTTAAATTTCAATGTCAGTTTATGTGAATTAGGTACAAACTTACGTATGTGTTAAATTTAAAGTTGAAATATAAATCAACTTGAATTGAGTTTCTCATAGTAACGTAGTGTGTAGTCTTGTGAGACATTTTTTGTTTCTTGTCCACTTATAATTTGATTTTTTCAATACATACTCGTAAACCACTTTTAAAGCAGTTTTTAGTTGTTAGGTATATAATTATATTTTTTTTAATTAATGATGACTATTTTATTTTTTGAATTAATTTAAAGTTTACTAAATGGAGCTTTTTGCGGCTTTTGGAAAACTAGCACATAGGCCACCTGATGGTAAGTGGTCACTGTGGCCCATGGACGATATAAATCATAATTTATTGCGAGAACGTTAAAATCCCCGAGGTAGATCGAGGATCGAGGACTAGGCGGATTTCCTTATTACTTATTCAGAACTTTTAATTACGGTGAACTTAAATATCTTTCCTTTAATATTTGCCTGCTTTTAATATTTAATTAGATACATAAGTATATAGACTTAATAGTTGTTAAAGATAAAATAAGGTGCATAATTTACTGGTGTGGGGATATTTTGCGAATTGGGTACCTATCTAAGCTATAACCTAGTAATATGTGGATAATGTTGTTTATTATACATAGACATACAAAACGTTAAGCAAATTATTGTAATTACAGTGTACAATTATTTATTATCCCGAAAATAAATAAATCCATACTAATATTATAAATGCGAAAGTAACTCTGTCTGTCTGTTACCTCTTCACGCTTCAATCGCTGGACCGTTTGAGATGAAATTTGGCATGGAGGTAGTCGTGGTTCCGGAAAAGGACATAGGTTACTTTTTATCCCGGAAAATCGCATAGTTCCCGCGGGAACGCGATAGCTGAATTCTACGCGGGTTAGGTCGCCGGCAAAAGGTGGTAAATAAATAAATACCTTAAAACTAGCACTCACCGTTATCAGTTTCAAAAGCATAGTGGAATCCACGATCGTTGACCTCAGCATCAGATCTCAGGATGGCGGCATTTCCTTCGAAGGACCTGGGTCTTGGCTGGTACGGCTGGTAAGGCTGGTACCCGAAGGGACTTTGAGCCACGGCTACTGAGAGCACTGCTGCTAGAATGATCTGGAACAGTCGAGAACGTTCTTGGTGACTGCAGAGTTTGAGAACAGGTACGGAGAGTGGATAGGTGGTTAAGCGTCTTCTCTTTTTTCAATAATTTGGATTGAGGAATTGAAGCTTACCTATAAGCTTTCTTTATTTCCTTTTAACAACTATTTTCTTTTACAAAAGAGTTTGATATTGAAATTGCACTTCAAACGCCAGAATTTGTTAGGCAGGATACTTAGCACGTAGACGTCGCTACTGCTACACAATTTAAAATGAAACTTAACAGATCTGATCGAGTATGACAACTAAAATCTAGAAACCGATAAACAAATACGTTTCAAAAAACTACAAATTGTTTCAAAATAAATTACGAATCATAAGTTGAATACAGATCAGAAGTTCACTAAGTATAAAAAAATCTACATTTTTGTCGTTTAAAGATGTACTCGTAGTACTTATCCCAAAAATATCCATAAACAGTAAATGATGCAACGAGTCACAACAAAAAACTGGACGTACTCGTAGTACCTATCCCAAAAAATATCCATAAACACTAAATGATGCAACGAGTCACAACAAAAAACTGGACGTACTCGTAGTACCTATCCCAAAAAATATCCATAGACACTAAATGATTAGGGGCGTCCTAACACAGGCATTGTAAGCTTAAAAGGAGGCCCCAGAAACTGTATTTTAATCTTGTTAAAAAATGAATAAAGCATTTTTTTTATGCAACGAGTCATAACAAAAAACTGTCATAACATCGAGTCGTGAGCGCGTTTGAATTGGATCACCGCCACCGGATTGGTTTTATTTATTTAGACTCCGAATTAGTTCTATTACCGATTTCATGGTGCTATCGGGCTTCGTATCGATGGAGGAATGCGCCAGGCCAACCGGGCGGGGCTTTTATATATCACACGACAGCCAATGCCAAGGTCGAGTGTAGGATGGGCAGGAACATTAGATGCACTCTGCACTCTTACTTTTGGCTTCCAATACTGAGTTTAAAACAAACAATACAAAAAGCCGTGGTGACCTAGCGATTCGACCTACCGCCTCTCATGCAGATGGTCGGGGGTTCGATTCCGGCTCGCAAATCTTAGTTTACTTATGTGCGAAATTCAATTTGAATTCACCACTGAGCTTTTCGGTGAAGGAAAACATACTGAGGAAACCTGCACGCATCTGCGAAGTATCTAATTCAAAGATGTGTGTGAAATCCCCAATCCGCACTGGGCCCGCTTGGGGACTATAGCCCAAACCCTCTCGTGATGAGAGGAGGCCTGTGCCCAGCAGTGGGACGCAAATAGGCTATAGTAGTAGTAGTTGATTTGGTTTGATTCCAGGTAAGATGAGGGTGTGGAGAATGAAAGGATTATTGGTTAGCAATATAAAAAATCAAAATAATAAGTACAATAAGGTGGCAAACCAGCAGATAAGGAAGTAAAATATCGTCCACGGACATCTAATTTTTTTAAACTGTCCTTTAACTCTCTTCACTTTAATTTAAAAATGGGAACAATATATGTGTATTCAAAACCTATAGCGGTTAGCTGAATTAGGTACCACACACCTCAAATATTTTGTATTAATTTTGATGTAGTATAATGTTTTTGGATTGTGCAAAGTTTTCCTTCACGGTGTCTCGTATTTGGGAAAAGTGAATGAGGAACATTACAGAGGTTACGGGAAACTTGCAAACACGGAAGTCAATTTCAAGCTTACGATAATTAATTACTATATTTATGATTTTGTTATCGTACTATAGGTATTTAAATAAAAAAGCTATTGAGATTGAGGTTAAAAATGCATCCATTTTTGTCTAGACGGGTTCACATTTGGGTCGTCATTGACACTCCGGCGCACCTTCGACAAATCTTTGTTTGTTAACCTTTTGTGGCGTGCAACACATCAAAAAGGTACTACAACAAACAAATGGAAGATCATTTAAGTCGAAATAACTTTGTATTCTTTACAGTTGTTAGTAAACAACGTTTATAAGTGAGATCCCGCAAAAACACATACCTACTTATGTGAAAACGTGGCTAAGTTCCAGTCCAAAAATTTGTTAACTTAAAGAATTGAGTTCAAAAAGCACCATCTTGAAAATGAATAGTAGATAGTTTTTGTATTTATTTTTAGGTAGAACAGTAGGCTGAATAGAATGGAGCATTTTATCACCTATGTCCTGTTATTTTTCAAGTCATTTTGTATAGGTACGCAGATGAACTATGTAGATGAGGCAGGATTGGAATTACGTACTGGTGGTAAATTAAGCTCTTTTATTAAACTATCAGGTATTGATTGTGTAGGTGACGGTTTTTTTCGGATGGCAATGCAATTTACTACCGTCGACTTGATCTTATGGTAGGAGCACGATATAGGCCCCACTAGGTCTCGAAAGTTGCTGATGTCTAGTTACGCTTGTTCGATTTGTCATACTATGAGTTCATATCTTACTTACACATAATTATTATGAGCTTGGTGTAGAATTGCAACAAAATTAAGATGAAAACGATTACCTTGTGAAAATCCGAATCGGTTTTTATTGAGAATAGTTACTTACAGATATCCAAATAACTTTAAAATGTACATAAGCCGACGGATTTAATAGTAAAAGTTCTTTTCTAGGGATACATCTGTTTTGCGTTTATTTTGGTTATCTCGTAAGTCAAGGAATTCTGACTAACCGCCTGTTGAAGAGTAGTGTTTTTTTTTTTAATTTTTCAGTAGGCTCAGAGTTCTTGGGTACGCCTTCCTCAATGATTCACGCATCCTTGACACCTGCGTGGGCGCAGGATGCTAAGCCCAAATAATTAACTATTGTTACAAGCGCTATTTGAATAGAAATGGAAGCTTTATTGACATTGAACGGCATTTTTTACTTATTATCATTATGTAAGTAAGTCTGCGGTATACTCATGCCTAAGGAATTGACTGAGGAATGCTCTTCTATACTGTCAAACATTCACACCATATAAAAAAGAAGATCAGATAAACAAACATAAATAAATATGAAAAATATGAGAAAATAAACACGTTAAATATCTAAATGCTCAACTGATCTAGGTAATTTGTATCCAAATAGTTAAAACTCTAAGATATTTTACATGATCATCATCATCATAGCAGCCGAAAAACATCCACTACTGGACACAGGCCTCCTCGAAGGTTCGCCACTCAGATCGGGCCTATGCTACATGCTTCCACCGGTTTTCAGCGACCTTCACGGGGTGTAATATGATACCAATAGTTAACCATAAGAATAAGAATAAGAATACTTTTATTGTCAAAACTGTATAAAATTAGATGTCATTTATATTACATAGTTTCAACAGTTTGCCCACTTCGGACGTACAAAATAGACATAAAAAATATAATCAAAACAAAACTAGTATAATCTTGCGGCCTACACTGCTTATTCAACTCTAACACGACCGTACTAAAAAAGGCTTTTTATGTAATTAAGTTGCAACGAAATTGACACCGATACCAAAACCTCAGTCAGGAACACGATGTCATTATTTTCACCAGAATAACGGACAAAAACATGAATCTTCAATTATGTCAACGAAACTAAACAATATAGTTAGATCTGTGTCATGATGCCGATTGCAGTATTACTTTAGGACTGCTCAAATTCGACAGTGGTTTCGGTTAAGAAACTTCTGAATCTATGAATAATAAAGCATGATATCCGGGATATTAATATTCGTTAGGTTTTTCTTACAAAAATACTAAAACTATTAAAACAAATAGATTCATAAATTGAATCGACAGACATAATTAGAAGAAGAAGAATATTTACAATAATTATAATGATTTTCTCGGAAACCAATCAATATACAACTCAAAAGATGTCATCTGCTGGAGAAAACCGAGGTTTCTGACAGACTCTCATTAGCATTGACCCTAGTTACCTTAATCTTCATCCTGAAATATATTTAGGTACAGTGACTTAAAAAGCCGTCCACTAAAATCCCCAAAAGCCTATTTATTTATCACGTACTGGTTAGCACCGGCCTTCTCTCATCACGAGATTGTTTGAGCTCGGTGCGCATTAAATAACTTCGCAAATGCGTGCAGGTTTCCTCGCGATGTTTTCCTTAGCCGAAAAGCTCAGTGGTAAATTCAAATTCAATTTCGTACATAAGTAAAATCAGAGGTCCGAGACGGATTCCAACCCACGACCCTCTGCATGAGAGGCTGTAGGTCAAACCACTAGGCTACCACGGCTTCCATAAGCCATCCGCCACCACCTGTTATGACCAGTAGGCTGTCACTGGTCATAATATGCCTCCTCTCATCACTAAAGGGTTAAAAAGCCTATAATGTAATTTTTCATGGCATTGAATTTCAATCCAATAATAAAACTGCGTCTCAATCACGCCCGGAGTCATGTCAAAGTAGCAATTTACATAAACAGACATCATTCAATGGATTACTAATATTACCATTATCATATCATATTCATCACGTCATACATTCACAACAGGTGTAATTTGTTGGGTACAGTCGGCTTCACAAGTAGCTAAACATGATGAGTTCAAAATAACTTACACTCGATCTTATTGCTTCTATATTGATGACATAAGATAATGCCAACCTCTAGGACTGAGATTGAATGCCTCATCATCATCATCATTTCAGCCGATAGACGTCCACTGCTGGACATAGGCCTCCCTCAAGGCCCGCCACTCGCATCCACCGCGTTCCCGCGACCTTTACAAGGCCGTCACTCCATCTTGTTGGAGGCCTACCGCCAGCTCAAACGCTCAAAGTCACCCAGAGGGCAATGGAGAGGGCTATGCTCGGGGTTTGTCTGCGTGATAGAATCAGAAATGAGGATATCCGCAGTAGAACTAGGATCACCGACATAGCCGGAAGAATTGCGAACCTTAAGTGTCAGTGGGCGGGCACACTGCTCGCAGGACTGATGGCCGATGGGGCCGGAAAGTTCTGGAGTGGCGTCCACGAACCGGATTGAATGCCTCTGTGGTTGTAATTTCACTGGCTCTCTTGTCCCCTTACCGAACGAGCACAGGTGCAGGTTATCGGGTATAGTCTAACGAAGATCATATTCAAATATGCTGACCTATGCTGTTGACTGTATTTCAGTAGGAAGAGATGAGACAATGCGTGCGCAGGCGGTAGCTACAATATATAATCACGAGTCAATTGTTTAGGCGTAGTTTTAGATTCAGTCAGGCTTAAACTGCAATGATTTATTGAAAATCGTATTTATTTTTGAAATATAAGTAGGTAATCGAACCCAAACAGAGATAATTGTTTTTAAGCCTTTTGTTGTTCTGTAACAAATGTTTAAAGATCTTAGAGAGCACTTATTATAATGTTCGAAACTCAATAGAAATAAAGTAAACTATGATGCCTACCTAAACTACGAGTACGCGTTGCCAACCTACTAATGACAATGTTGATACTAATGAAACAAATCGTAGTGGGACGCAAGAGTCAAATTGTTCCACTAGTGGAAACACAGCCGTATTACAGTGCACTCAATGATTTGTACCTATCGCACTTGACCCTCCATCCAATACTTGCACGTAACTGATGTGCATGTCTAGGAAATTGCACAGCAATTAATATATTTCCAGCCATTTATAGTATTTACAAGTCCTATTCATTCAATGCGACTTGATGTGGACTAAAATGATCAGCACGAACTTGCTCTAAATATTTAAAAATAAATATACAGACGTTTCAACGATTAATATATTTATTGTGTTAATATTGGGAAAAATGTTTTGTTTTTGCATGGTTTATTTTACTATTGGATTCCCTTCTCTATTACTTTCTTCTCATTCCGTGCACTAAAAATTAAAACCTAAAAATCATGCTTAGAACCGATAGCTGATTCTGTGGGTAAAAATATTGTCACAACGTTTTTCTTGACTCTATATTTCTTTGGCATGCTCTGTAGACTAACGGCTTGATGAATTTTAGCTTGTTATGGTTATTGTTATGGTTGTAGGCTCTACTATCCGCACTTGGCTCATTTATGTTGAGCCTTTGTTCGTTAGGTGTCGGCTAGAAATCTAGCCAGCCTAGCTCCGACCAGAAACGCAGGATTTTCCTGGTGTCTCCGCAGGAATTTTAGCTTGTGGGGTATTCGTTAAATTCGTGGATTGTGAAAGTGACACTCGGTATATGAAAAGTTTGGGTATCCGGTTTTTTTTTTCAGAAATGTAGTAACTGTAGTAAATTTTGCATAACTTCAAATTTAATTCCGTTCTATTTGGGTTGGTAAACCACTTTTACGCATAAAAATTATAATCTCAACTATTTCACTTCGTAAGTGGCGGCAGACAGCGTGACGAGAATATAAAACTTCGTAATATTTTTGTACATTCATTTTCAATACGGAGGGACCTTAATTGCTTCCGAATTACGTTGTTGTAGTAATTACGAGTATGTTGCGTTCGACTGTTGATTGTTATCTAGGATTGACAAGCAAATCATTCATCATCTCAGTAGGAACACTCCTGGAAGAGTGGTCGCATGTCGTATCATAGCTTCGGCAGATGTAGCTCGTCTCACGATGTGCCTTTACTACAATCAACCGCAGTATAGAAGTTTTCGTACGAAACCCGTTGAAAAAATATGTTTTTCTTCTTTCAATACTAGCTGTCTCCCACCTACAGGCTTAGGTCCCATTTCCTAAGGAAATTTCTCGAAATCCTCGATAGTTTAAATGCCAAATCTCAGTAGTTTTGGCAGTACGTGTCAGTCAGTTACAGTCAGTCAATAGTAGAGTTTCAAGTAAATATTGATTGCTAGGTAAGTAGTAAAAAATATAACAATAACAAACTTAGATGTCCAAAATAATACTGTTTTGCATTGTGTATATTTAATTAAGCAGTTTGCATTGTTATTATAATTACCTCGTGCGGGTTATTTCACACTGCATAACATAACGTTATTATATCATAGCTGCCGGAACTATTATACCGTCTAGCCCACGGAGGGAAAACGTACTTTACTGTAATAAAATGAAGCTATTATTTTTATTATATGATGGTATTGTTTACCCTTATTAAACAAATAAGTACAGCAGAGGCTCTTCATCAAGTTGAACTTTAAATCTAGCTGCTTAAAGTTCACGCGACGCGTGAACGATCCTATAGCGAAGATCGAGATCCCTATTTAAAGACTTCGAATAAAGACCCAGAAAATTATGCAGAAACTTTGATATACTAGTGGTTTGCTATACCTACCGCCTCGTTTCAAACCCGGCTAAGGCAGCCGGCATAGCACGACATACGTTAGTAGGCGCGACGCAGCACTTAAGCGGTTGAAGTAGATTCTATTATTGCTTAATCATTGGATACATTCAACCCTTAATTTATCTAATTTAATTTAAGGGCCATTTCAATCTTTTGTGTTAGTTTTGTTTTGATGGGGCCAGAAAGTCCAGGAGTGGCGTCCGCGAACCGGTAGACGAGCTGTCGGTAGGCCTCCAACAAGATGGAGTGAAGACCTTGTAAAGTTCGCGGGAAAGCGGTGGATGCGAGTGGCACAGGACCGGTCTGAGTGGCGCGCCTTCGGGGAGGCCTATGTCCAGCAGTGGACGTCTATCGGCTGAAATGATGATGATGATGATGTGTTAGTTTTAGGTTTAAAAGAAAAAGCCGTGAAGGTGGCCTAGTGGTTCGACCTCTCATGCAGAAGGTCAGGGTTTCGATTCCGGCTCGCACCTCTAAATTTACTTATGTGCGAAATTTAATTTGAATTAACCACTGTGATATTCGGTGAAGGAAAACATCGTGAGGCAACCTGCACGCATCTGCGAAGTAATTCAAAGATGTATGTGAAGTCTCCAATCCGCACTGGGCCCGCGTGGGGACTATAGCACAAACCCTCTCGTGATGGGAGGAGACCTGTGCCCAGCAGTGGGACGCAAATAAGCTGTAGTAGTAGTAGTAGTAAAGAAAAAGTTAGTTATTATTCCTTTAATTATAGGTTTCGTTTAATTATAGGATTCGTAACCTCTGTTTTTTTTTTAACTTCTTCCTGGCTCATACTACATGGCTGGTAACACATTTGAAATACCAATAGCCATAAAATAAAAAAAGAACGACATGCGTTAGTCCCTGAACTTTGATCGTAACCTTATACACCCGGTATAAGGGAGCTCTTCCCATGGCAGGTAAACAAACAGTTTTGATCCTTTGAACTTTAGAGAGGCATAAAAAGCGTATCCGTGTGGTAACGTCGGAATAAATGTATCAACTGGAGATACCAATGTTACCGGAGATTGGCCACTGAAAGTGTAGACTTAAGAAAAAAAAGCAATATTTGAAATACCAGATTTTTGAAGACTGATATCGACACTGAAAAAGTAGGATATGTGGTAAAATGAAGTTTTCCAACATTTCAAAAAGTTGAAGATTTCAAAAAGTTGAATGGGATGAAAGCTATCCCCAATACGCAATGAGCCTGAGCGGGGAACATCACTATCGTGAGAAGCAGTTGAATTTAAATTAGGCAACTGTTGTAGTAAGAATATTATGGCCGTAAATATCGTACCCTAAGGCTTGAGCTCCTCCGAGATACAATGTTGCCAATTAAGCACATTATTATCCGCACTGGGCCCGCGTGGGGACTCTAGCCCAAACCCTCTCGTGGTGAGAGGTGGCCTGTGCCCAGCAGTGAGACGCAAATAGGCTGTAGTAGTAGTAGTAGTAGTAAGCACATTATTTGCCATATTACACGCTAAATTAGCAACACTGGGATCTCCGAAACGTCAAATATCACAGTGACATTGACACTATTGTGTGCACACTGTGCGCAGCGTGAGAACTTAGCAACTAACTTCGTGGCTACCGCTACTTGAAGCAAGATAGCGAGCCGAACGCAAAGCATATTTTATTGCTTAACAGTTTACAACTTACAACCGAAGTCTCTGTGTAATAAGAGGATTTCAAAAAAGAGTTCTATTTATAATATTAGTTGTAAATTGTTTAGAAATGCACTTTGGGTTCGGCTCGCCATCTAGCTTCAAGTAGCGGAGCAACTGCTAAACGGTCGGGTAATCGGGGTTCAGCCACTGGACGCTAGATGTCGATCTAGTGTTAACCAGGGTTTCGGAGCACGAACTACAGTATGGGCTCTGCCACTCTTTATTAGGTAGTATTTTGGGCTAAGTTCTCACGCTGCGCACACGCCGCGCGCAAGGCTGTGACATTTAGCGGAGATGGCTCGTTGGCCGTTGATGCTCTAGTTGCATAGTACGGGTAGCGGGCAACGTGATAAGAGGAGCGGATTTTAATAGGAAAAGTGGATGTTTAGGCGTTTTTTAGGGTTCCGTACCTCAAAAGGGAAAAACGGAACCTTTATAGGATCACTTCGTTGTCCGTCTGTCAAGACCATTTTCCTCAGGAACACGTAGCGGTGTCAAATTGAAATGTATATCAAACGAGCTGACCCGGTGGGCGTTGTAAGTACCTACCGCCTTACAGTCATGCGTGACGTGACCTGTAAATTACAAAAGATATTGATAGCGAATTTTAAAATGATATTTAAAATAATTTTCTGCGTGCATTTTTTCGATATTTCAATAGTTATATTATTCTATTCGGGGCGGACACAAATCCAAAAAATCAATGATCATGAAAATCGGTACAGCCGTTCTCGAAGTTAAGTGTAGGTAAGTGGTGTAACTAACACGACTTTGTTTTATACATACACGAGTCTACAGTCTGGTTGAGCTGTGAAAAAAAAAACTTGTAAGTCAAAGCGATCAACCGATATAATGCCCGTTTATGTTGCATATTTTGCGATTTCACAAGGAAATCAAATCCAAAGTATATACTTCCCGATTACCTAGAATCATGAAATTTGGCCAGAAGCAAGGTCTTTACAGCACACGTACAGGAATAAATCTGAAAACCGTAAATACTACATATCTTGATAATAAAAAATGCAAATTTACTAATTTTAATAGTAAAATTGCATTCATTCTTCAACTTTGTACGGAACCCTCGGTGCGCGAGTCCAACTCGCACTTGACCGTTTTTTAGAGTTCCGTACCGAAAGGGTAAAACGGTACCCTATTACTAAGACTCCGCGGTCTGTCTGTCTGTCTGACCAGGCTGTATCTCATGAACCATGATAGCTGTACAGTTGAAACTTTCACAGATGATGACGGTGTCTCTGTTGCCGCTATAAACAAATACTAAAAAACAGAATAAAATAACTGTGGTGGCCTAGTGGTTCGACCTACCGCCTCTCATGCAGAGGGTCAGGGGTTCGATTCCGGTTCGCACCTCTAAGTTTACTTATGTGCGAAATTCAATTTGAATTTACCACTGAGCTTTTCGGTGAAGGACAAAATCGTGAAGAAACCTGCACGCATCTGTGTAGGGTTGCCATCTGTTTGTATTCAGCAGGACTTATTTGGCTTTTTCGAGTCCTGTCCGGCCAAATATTCATATGTCCGGCCTGTCCGGCTTTTGTTTGGCTTTTTGGTAACGCCTCAAGCAAAGAATCATCATCATCATCACTACTATTAGTCACGTCAGTATACTGATCGAAGAGAGCTGAAATTTGGAATTGTAGGTTCCTTGAGGAGTGTATGGGAACTCTAGGAGAGGATTTCCCGAAATTCTCACGAAAACGGGAAAAACTTAGGTTTAACATTTGATGATGATGTCCTCCCAGACGCATCCGTCGACGGCGACACCCTGGCAAGTTTAGTAAGTAGTTAATGTCTAAGCCTCTATTGACCTCTACGAGCATGGGCACGAACGTGACTCGCAAAACCAAATTTAGTTTTGAAAGTCCGGCTGCAAGAGGTACAGTAAAGTTCTCCGTTTGTGTCATATGTATAGTGGTAGGAAGGCCTGGGCTGCGTTTTTCGCAACTGACGTTTGGCGTCGAGATCTTCAATCCGGGTGCGTTCAAAGTTAGTAATGCCTTTTTCGACGGCATTTCGCCAGTCCAGTCTCCGATTAGCAAGCTCTTCCCATGACTCTCGAGATATGTTGGTTGCAGTGAGATGGCGTTTCAAGACATCCTTGTAACGCAGGTATTGTCCACCAGACTTACGTTTACCCGAGGCGAGCTCAGAGTAAAATATAGTCTTAGGAAGTCTGGATGACTCCATACGCACGAGATGCCCACACCATCGCAATTGACCCTTCATAAGAAGGCATTCCATTCCCGTCATTTTAGTCCGACGTAGAACTTCCGAGTTCGAGACACGATCTTGCCATCTCAACCTCAAAATTGCTCGAAGGCACTTCAAGTGGAAAACGTCAATCCGTTTAATGTCAGCTTTATAAAGGCACCAGGTCTCGGAGGCATAGAGCAATATAGGCAAGATAATTGCTCTATAAACAGCTAGCTTCGTTTGAAGTTTAAGGTCGTGTGATTTCCAAACTCGTTTATTTAGTCCACCAAAAGCTGCAGCGGCTTTTGAAATCCTGGATGATATCTCGGATTCAAGGCGATTATCGCTACGCAAGAGGCTTCCTAGGTAACGGAAAGTTCCTACTTCTTCTAGTATGTTTCCTCTCAGATAAACCGCAGCACCGTCCACAGATTTACCCCTAGCAGGTTGTTTAAGAATCTGTGTTTTCGATGAGCTGATTACCAAACCGAATTTGCGACAAGATTCGTCTAAGTTATCCAGATAACTCTGCAGAACCTCCACGCTATCAGCCATGAGGCACACATCATCCGCGTACAAAGCCTCTATAACTGAGGCAGTGTGAGTCTTACGCTTGGTCTTAAGGCGTGATAGGTCAAAGACGCTTTTGTCGGTACGGTAATTTACCATTATCTGATTGCTGCAGTTTTTAACTGCATCATTCATAACAACGGCAAAATAAATAGCAAACAGGGTCGGAGCCATGACACATCCCTGTTTTACGCCGCTAGTGACGGGAAATTTTTCTGTAAAAGTGTCTTCATGTCTCACACGGGCACTCATACCCTCGTGGAATTGCCGCACCAAGTTGACAAACTTCGATGAACAGCCACACTTCTCCAAGACTTCCCACAAAGCAGACCTAGGGACACGGTCAAAGGCCTTTTCAAGATCTACAAAGCATAAGTAAAGATCTCGGTGCTGTTCTAAACTCTTCTCCTGAATTTGTTTAACAACGAAGATGGCGTCAACAGTGCCTCGATTTGCACGAAATCCGCATTGGGATTCAGGAAGAAAACTTTCGGCAAGTGAGGTAAGGCGTCTGTTGATAATATGAGCAAGTATTTTGCCAGCTACAGAAAGAAGAGCAATGCCTCTAAACGAACCACAATCCGAAATGTCTCCCTTGCCCTTGTAAAGTTTGCTAATTGAAGCGTCCTTCCAGTCCTGTGGCACAGTCTCAGAATCCCAGATAAAGATTACAAGGTCAAACAGCTTGGACCTGATGCTCGGTCCACCATACTTGTACACTTCTGATGGTAAGCTGTCAGAACCCGGCGATTTACCGTTCTTCAAACGATTTACCGCCCCTATGAACTCAGAGTACGATGGCGGTTCGTCCATGCCTGAGGCAGAGGACAAGTTCTCAAGAGACCGAACATACGACAGATCTACTTCTTGGCTACCGGGATTAAGGACTTCATTGAAGTGCTCAGCCCACCGAAGAAGAACTTGATTAGGATCTGTCAGTCGTTGGGACTTGTCACGTGAGTAGACAGGAGCAGTTTTCTTGACACGAGGCCCATATACAGACTTTAGCCCTTCGAAGAATTTTGCAGTTTGGCTAGAATCGGCTAGCCACTGCAATTCTTCGGCTTTACGTTGCCACCAGCTGTCCTTTAATTGCCTCACTTTCTCTTTGAGTTCCCGTTGCACGATGCTGCGCTGTCCCACACTATCAACATTTATCATGGCAAGCCGAGACCTTTCTACAAGGTTCCTTATTTGCGCATCAGATTCATCGAACCAGTCTTGGTTTTTCTTACGCGGCTTACCTAAAACCTGTAAAGAGGCTCCGTAAAGAGTTTCCGCATAGGTGTGCCATTTAATATCAGCTGACGGAATATCAACACTGTAGGACATCGCCGAATCGAACTCTACGTCAAGCCTGTGTCGAGCGTCCTTATCGTAAATCAACCTTTGAAAGTTAAGCTTTGCCGGAATTTTATGATTTGCTCTGCGCGGTGGCTTGTAGTTGAGCCTCATCTTGGATCTAATGAGACGATGGTCAGTCCAGCCCTGAGCACCACGCATAGCTTTTGTAATAAGTACGTCGCTGAGGTCTCGTCTGCGAACTATAATGTAATCAAGGAGATGCCAATGCCCAGAGCGAGGATGCATCCAAGATGTCTTGTACTTATCCGGTTGCCTGAAGAAGGTATTCGTGATGCTCAAGTTGAATTCCGAGCACAGAGTGAGAAGAGAAGTACCATTGGTGTTGCACTTACCCACCCCATGTTTTCCCAGTACGTCCTTCCAGGCAATATGCTCAGTACCAACTCTCGCATTGAAATCACCCAGTACTATCAGTTTGTCATTTCCAGGTATGCTCTGCAAAACTAGACGTAAGTCTTCGTAGAACGCTTGCTTACTGTCATCTGATGACGTCATGGTAGGAGCATATACACTCACAAGATGTAGATATTTCCTGGGTGCCATATGGAGTCGTAACGTCATGAGCCTATCGTTTATGCCTTTAGGTGGCTCCAACAACGATCTAGCTATGTTATTTCGTATTGCGAAACCGACCCCACTGGAAGATCGTTCCGTTACAGGTTTGCCAATCCAGTAGTATGTGTATCCCCCTAAGTCCTCGCAGAGCTCACCACTGTCTGCTAAATGTGTCTCACTAATCGCAGCGACATCAATATTGTAACGCGATAATTCACGTGCGATGAGAGCCGTTTTCCTTTCGGGGCACTGATTATTGGCATTATCCAGTAAAGTTCTTACATTCCAAGCAGCAATGTTAAATGATTTGTTAATTTTACTTTGCTTATT
The DNA here is from genome assembly GCA_963971205.1 of Aethes cnicana. Lineage (NCBI taxonomy): Eukaryota > Metazoa > Arthropoda > Insecta > Lepidoptera > Tortricidae > Aethes > Aethes cnicana. Next base: position 10,550,846 of record OZ020290.1, on the reverse strand, counting down.
TCGACCGCTGAGATTGGTGACCAGACGACCGCGGTTAGCCACCTGGGAAAAGATGAGACGAGCATTTTTTAGGCCACCTTTTCTAGGCCCCTCCCCGGATTGGGGAAAGCAGTGCGATCCCTAAATAGGGCTGCTTTGTCATCAAGCGAGCTGCCGAACCAGACCGTCGCCTCAATTCAGCCTTGGAACGACCATCACCGCAAGACCGCCTACGTGCAGAAATCCAGCTAAGAGCCAAACTCACCAGCTCAACCCCCACCACCAGTTTCCATCGCCGTAGGACTTTAAGAGTCTCTCATTGTCCAGATTCAAGCCAGGGGTCATCAGCGCGTGAATATTTTAAAGTGGGCAAGCGTTTGCGCTCATACAGGCCCACTCACTCGTCCTCTAGTCCTGTGTGCCAGTGGAACGTGGGTTCGCTACGACTGGTTAGTCCTAGAGGATGCAGCGACTGACCGCATGTCTCTTTGAATCCCAACATGCGCCCTTTCAGGCACGTCACAAATGCCCTGCTGTAGCGCCTTGGTCACCGGAATATTTGCCATACTGGCAGTAACCGCCTTCCAAACCGCTACAGACTTTATGCACTTACTGGGGGGATTGTCCCATAACACGTAACACAAGTGTACGCGTCCCCTTCACTGGGTTTAGCCCGCGGATCGACGCGGTTCGCCGGGGTGTGGCCGCTGCGTGCATTCAGCTGCTTGGAGCCACCAGTGAAGAGATTCATGAAGTATTTGCGGCCTAGACGGAAAGCACTATCCGCGTTCACAGATCGACCAGTACACTGTCTAGTATTACCGTCAAATAACCTCATATACACCCCAACACACACACACACACACACGGTTTAACATTTAAAAAAGGTATGTCCCGCTTTATGTGTTTAGCTTTTAGTTGTGGACGTTGTGGTGATGTCAGGCTTTTAGGGTAAAATGTCCGGCTTTTTTCTGGACAGAGTCCGGCTTTTTCATTTTAGGAGATGGCAACCCTATCTGCAAAGTAATTCAAAGATGCGCGGGAAGTCCCCAATCAGCACTGGGCCCCGCCCAGTGCTGAGTGCTGATTGGGGCTATAGCCCAAAATCCTCTCGTGATCAGAGGAGGTCTGTGCCCAGCAGTGGGACGCAAATAGGCTGTAGTAGTTAGTAGTACTAGAATAAAATAAATATTTAAGGGGGCTCCCATACCACAAACGTATTTTTTTGCCATTTAAGGTCATTCCTAATTACCATGTCACTGATCCCGTTTCCGCTGACAATAAGCTTAGCTACACGCTACCCGCTATTCCTATGCTAGATACTTCTAAGCCTAAATTCATACTAGTCTTCTTTACGGCCTCATACAAAATCAAACGCAAGGGACCGCAATCATAATTTATGTAATTATCATTCCTTAATTACATAAATTTAGGCCATTTGTAGCAAACCATTTGAATAATAAAGGTCACCCGCTTGATTCCACTCTGATGATACGGAAATAGATCATTTTTTGTACTATAATAATTGAGATAAATATATTGAAATTACATGTCTATACTTTTAAGGAGTAATTTGATAAATCGTCTCTATTGAAATCGATTTTTAAAGGTTAATCAATTGACGGGTTTTGTTTTGTAACTTTTGTGTTGTTATGTAGTCATGTTGACGAATGCAATGAATAAAATGCATACTAATAGTGTACTTAACATGTGAATGTAACTTCGCCTGTCCTTTAATTACCTTTTTACACTTAAAAGGCTGAAACGATTTAGCGGCGCACGGAGAAAGTTCGAGGCGGTATATTTTACCCGGGAATGATCCTTTGCGGTTGGAGTTTTGTAGAATTTCCACGCAACCTATGATTTGGGAGGAAACTAGTTATTTTATAGAATAGGAATTTCTACATTAGACCGTTAGACAATGATATTTGCAAGTGTTAATTACACGATTCTTTGGTAGATGTCTCTCGATTACACTCTGAGACCTCTAAGAATGCTAAGAAATCCTTTAATTCATCAAATTGTCTTCAGTCTACCAGGAATTGTCGCTGTCGGGTAGCTTTTTTGTGCTAATGAAGGGGTCGCCTTACACCATTTTGTCAGTGTGGATTTTGGTTATAGTGTTTACCTTTGAACCACGCGTATAAATAGGGATGACGACAGGGTGAAGAAATCGAAATTCTAATTAGTCCATCAGACAGGTAATAAAAAAATATTAGACACGTATTTTTTGTTTTATCAAATTAACAAAGAATGACCAAGTTAAAACGCATTAAAGTTGGAGAGTGGGGGCTAACTACGTCACCGTTAGGTATAAATCGTACCTAACCGTGACGTCACGCGACATTTCAACTCAATATATCTCCGTATAAGTATGATTACGTGGAAAAAGAAAAAATACGTGTCCAATACTTTTCAATAATCTTCCTGATAGACTAAGGAAAAAAAGTTGTCGTCATCCCTATTCCTAAACAAAAAGTCCCCTAACTCGAATCTATGTCCGATATAGGACTACACAGGACCCAAGAAATTAAACTATGTTTTAATAGAAATAGTTGTTTTTTGTTCGTCAATAATGTTTGTTAGAGTTAATCTCCGGAACTACTGAGCAGATTCAAAAAAAAAAAGCTCATGGCAAATTCAAATTGAATTTCGCACGTAAGTAAACTTAGAGGTGCGAGCCAGAATCGAACCCCCGACCCTCGGCATGAGAGGCGGTAGGTCGAACCACTAGGCCACCATAGCCGAACCCACCATTACCGTCAGTTTTTAATCATCATCTCATAATCTACTGAGCACACCTTAATTTCATCTATATTATACAAAATGAACGACGCTTCACGCAGCACTTTTAAATTCCGGATCAAAATAGACAAAACTACAGTAAATTAAGTTGTTCTATCCGTATCTAGTTCATTGAATTCACCACTGAGCTTTTCGGTGAAGGAAAACATCGTGAGGAAACCTGCACGCATCTGCGAAGTAATTCAAAGATGTGTGTGAAGTTCCCAATCCGCACTGGGCCCGCGTGGGGACTATAGCCCAAGGCCTCTCGTGACGAGAGGAGGCCTGTGCCCAGCAGTGGGACGCAAATAGGCTGTAGTAGTAGTTCTATCCGACCTTGTAATGTTATCTGTTAAACATTTGATTGTTTTCTAATACTTAGTCCGCATTTCCATCGTTAAATCATCTCAGTGATCGATGACCTTAAAAACGATAACCTTCAATCTCGTAGAGTATTTATTGAAAGAACCGACAGTTGATTGAACGCTTCAACGTACTTGTATTCTGCCTACATGGTCGTACTGTATGTATTATATGAAAAATCTTTTTGATTGATTGCTACCTATTTAATTGTTACCTAGTATTTAGTTGAGTAATAATAGACTACCTACTTGACTCTGCAGTCAAACTGCGAAAGCAGTTTTGTGGAGCAATGTATACTATTTTTATAATGTATCTCATGCATTCCTCTCTTCCACTCCTCTCTGTTCTTTGCCAGAAGGAAGAGAGGAGGGGAGGCCTTTGCCCAGCAGTGGGATCTAATAGGCTAGATAAGATAAGATCTCATGCATTAATAATAAATAAATAAATCATAAATATGATTAAATAGTGCTGAAATAAATAATGCATGCCACATAACATTCTTGAAATTTTCAGATAGGTAAGTACAAAAAATGATTTTACATGACATCATGATGTCATCCAAAAGGCGTCCACCTGGGAAGTATAAAAAAATCTAATGACGCTTTCATCGTCTCTGTGACTTACTGATATGTGTTTATACTTTTTTTCGTGTTCTTTTATGTATTGTGTATTTATTTAAAAAAGGATATTAACTATGTACATTTATTATTTCAAGCGAAATTAAGGTCAAATGGCATCCTCTATTTTTTCTGTGTTTTCATTTTCAGTGCTTTAAACATAGACGTAAATAATATAGACCCGGTCTAACGTACACGTAATATGTCCCCACTTCCACGGTGTCCAATCCAAAGTTCTGTCACCGAGCGTGCGTGACAATAAGCGTTTTTAAAAAAACTTTTTTCGAAACTGTTTCTTAGTATCAAAAAACTCGTCTTGTTGTTGAAAAAATGTGACCCAGCTTTAGTGTCACGATATAAGTTTAACTTTGGATTAGACAGCAATGAAGTGGGTAAACATGACATGTATCTACGTTAGGCCGGGTCCATACGAAGTATTATTTATGTCTATGGCTTTAAATCTTATCTGCGTTGAAATGAACTGCATCAGTGAGAAGAACAAAAATGGTCATCAAACTGAGACAACCTTTCTAAACTCAATAATCTTTGCCCAGACATTAGCAAGTCGAATTATACGAAAAATAACAAGACATTGCAACATAGCAAACAATAGCTTTATTACAATGTGGGACTGACGAGGTGTATAGTATATTTTATCGTTGCACTTTATTAACATGTGGTTTAAAAGCCATAAAGTTTTATTGTCTTTTACTTAGGTACCTATATAATATGATTATGTTATGTACTTATCATTATATAATTATAATATTTATATAGGCTGTTGTGACTTATGATGGGTTTAACGATACATTACGGTCACTCATAAATCAATAATCCTCATAATACAATTCGTCAATCATATGAACAAATGTACAATACAATACAATCCGATGTATTTTATTGAACACAACACATTCAAGAAACAGTACAGACAAAATGTAATTAAATTACACAAAAGGTATGGCATACAGCAGGCGGTCTTACCGCTAATGTAATATGGGTGACGACAACTTTTTTTTCCTTAGTCTATCAGGAAGATTATTGAAAAGTATTGGACACGTATTTATTCTTTTTTCACGTAATCAAACTTATACGGAGATATATTGAATTGAAATGTCGCGTGACGTCACGGTTAGGTACGATTCATACCTAACGGTGACGTAGTTAGCCCCCACTCTGCGTTTTAACTTAGTCATTCTTTGTTAATTTGATAAAACAAAAAAATAAGTGTCTAATATTTTTTATTACCTGACTGACGGACTAATTAGTATTTCGATTTCTTCACCCTGTCGTCATCCCTATTTACGCAACAACGCGCGCGGCGCGATTTTTTAGTGGTCTTTTGCTTTTTTTGTTGTGTTTTTTTGGTATTTTTGTATATTTTCATTAACTATTTTAAGTTTGCATGAAGCATCGAACCATTGTGACTTCGCGTCCTTTTTGGCAACTTACACACAAAAAAAGTGGCCCGCGGATTATTTATTTATTTCAAAAGGTACATAAAACAGACAGCAATTAAGGTAAAATAAACACTTAAGACTAGATTACAGTCCAAAAATGAATGTACACATCATGGCCATGAGTTATAATTAAACATTAAATATACCTACGTAATAAATATGACCAGGAGAAAAACAGTTATTTTAGATAGATATTAGGAATAAATTTAATTTTGTTTTTTACATAGACATAAATAATACTTCGTATGGACCCGGCCTAACGTAGATACATGTCATGTTTCCCCACTTCATTGGTGTCCAATCCAAAGTTAAACTTGTATCGTGACACTAAAGCTGGGTCACATTTTTCCAACAACGAGACGAGTTTTTAGATACTGAGAAACAGTTTCGAAAAAAGTTTTTTTTAAAAACGCTTATTGTCACGCACGCTCGGTGACAGAACTTTGGATTGGACACCGTGGAAGTGGGGACATATTACGTGTACGTTAGACCGGGTCTATATTATTTACGTCTATGGTTTTTTAATACAATGATTTTAATTAAATTATTGAAAAATAGACTTTAAGCTAACGCCGTAAGCGACAGATTAACTAGTCGTATATTATTTTCGCAGGTGTTTAAGCAGAGACGGGTGATAGTGTGAGACAAGTGGATTACGTAATAACTCGCGACCCAAATGTTGTGAACGCCTGGCTCGCCTTCCAGGGGTACGCAACCATTTTACTCGGTCCTTTTTATAGTGATCCTCTAATGGCTGCTTTTTTAAGAATATGTTTTTTTGTGGTTAATTCAATTTTAATTAACCACTGAGCTTTTCGGTGAAGGAAAACATCATGAGGAAACCTGCACGCATCTGCGAAGTAATTCAAAGATGTGTGTTAAGTCCCCAATCCGCACTGGGCCCGCGTGGGGACTATAGCCTAAACCCTATCGTGATGAGAGGAGGCCTGTGCCCAGCAGTGGGACGCAAATAGGCTGTAGTAGTAATGATTATTTTAATGAAATCGAAAATATTTGTTACTTGCTTTTGTGTGGCTTTGTTCAAGTAAGTAATAACTAGGTATCTACGTTTATATCTTTTGTTATTTTAACGTCCCTTTTTGTAAGTAGCCGGACGTTTAAGCATTTTGTGGCAACTAGGTCAGAATAAGACAAGCATAACATATCAATCAATTCATTGTCGCATTTAAAGTGTTACATGGTTGGGATTTCCTTTTTTATATATTTTTAATTTAATTTACATTAGATATTTTACGTACCTTTACCTTTACATAAACCCACGCCTGTTTCCTGTGCAATTAAAATAATTATCTTTAAACAAAAAATACAATATTTGCATACAAATAACGGAGATTATTGTGTAGGGTCAATGAATGCTAGTAAGGAGATTCTTTGTTCTGGTCTGGTCCATAAAACGGTGACCTCAGTTTGTATTCAAAATGAGGAATAAGTGCAGTGAATAAATAAGTGTTGAACAAACCAGTAGTTGAATTAATGTAATATTATAATGCAATTATTTTAACGTAAATTTCAGAGTTAAACTTCATTTAATACTAGCTCCTGCCCGCGACTTCGTCTGCGTGGAATTCGGAAATAGCGTTCCCGTTAGTTAAATCCGGACCATACATACACACACATACATACGAGATTTACCCCACGACTTGATAGTTTCTTTTAATTTTCAAGTTTCAGACGCGACTTCTTCTACAGACTTATTAGTAGTAATAGACAACATTTTAAAATATTTTGACATTTTTATACACATCCTCCAATGCAATATTTGTCTCAAGAAGAGTTTGTTGTCACTTTTATTTCAAATTAACAAAAAAAAACCGAACACAATTTTATTTTGATGCAAACTTTACAAATGTCATATTACCTACATAGATGTAAAAGATCCTTTAATACCTAATTGTATGTTTCCAAAAAGTTGTCTATGTTAAAATAACAAGAATCATGAATTTTTTAAAGTTTTCAACTTTAAAATTCCATGTTGTCGAACCCTGAGACCGAAAGGTCAAATCTAGTGATGCGCACGCGCCCGTCACTTTGGCAATTGCCTACTCGATAAATCGATACTTCTGAAGATAATAGGCATGATGACAGCGCCAATTAATTGCATGTCTATTTAGACCCAGTTCCTATTTCCACGAAACACCTCGTTCTACGAGTAGTTGAAATTTGACAGATTGTCTATGGAGCAAGTAAATGACCAATTTTAATCGTCCTTAGCCAAAACGAGGCGTTTTGTGTGTGTGTTTTTTTCAAGAATATTGTCAAAGAAACTCAGGTTGGGAGCCTGAGAAGTCAGAATTGAGGACAAAAAATACCAAAAAGTGACGAACTGTAAATTTTAAAAGCGGCGTATCTACGTCAATATTTAATCTGTGACGTAACGAAAGATTAAATAAAGGAACAATTTTTTTTTTTCGATAGTAACTGGCGGACTCTTTAATGTTTTATTCAGACAAATATTTGAATAAATGTCGGTGTTATTGTAATAAGTAGGTAGAAAACAACTTTTTCTACATAAATACATACATAAAATCACGCCTTTTTTCCATAAAGGTAGGCAGAGACCACTTCCTTCTATTTGCTACGATTCCTACATACCGCACGACACAGCACAAGAAGGCGCGGTGAAGCACTTAAGCCGTTGACGCAGAGTCTATTTTTGCTTAATCCACGCGCCTTCTAAGTTGTGTAAACCTGTACCTCCCTCGCTTCTTCAACTTTCATTCCGTTCCGCATACATGCTCGTCGGTTTAAAGTACTTTCTGACCCGGCCTTTAGTTAGAATATCTTGAATTTGATCCAAGTTTTTTGATCCGCATCGGATTTAGTCGTGATAAAAAGAAAATATTTTTCTGAAAAAGCTATTTCAAGATTGGTTAATTTTTAAGCATACCTATAATTTAATTTATTACCTACTCACATTCAAAATTATGAAGTTAATAATTTATTTCAAAATGTCTATGTACCTAAAGATCACAACCTAGATATCATTTTCCGAAAAAGCATCGATGTCGATAAAATAACCAACACTACCATCTAATTCTCCAGCCTACCGGCTTCGGGAGTATCGACACGACACGACGAGTTTACCGCACGAGAGCATAAATAATATTATCTTGAGTGTTTAGCTGCAATCCTCTTGAGAACACAATGATCTAGATCTGAACCCACTCCTATGCTGAAATCTTCTATTTCAAAACAACACCAGGTATAGGTAGTGATTTAAAATAACAGTCATAGATTAAGGTAAGTAACTATACTTAACCATAGAAAAAAAAGATAAATATCTGCTAATAAATAACTGAGAAAAAATATCACGAGTCTAAAAGGCATGTATCCTTTTAGACTCGTGATATTTTTTCAGAAAAATTAGCCATGAGCGAGTCAGACTCGCTCTAATGAAGGGTTCATCATCATCATCATCATTTCAGCCGAAAGACGTCCACTGCTGGACATAGGCCTCCCCCAAGGCTCGCCACTCAGACCGGTCCTGTGCTACTTGCTTCCACCGGTTTCCCGCAACCTTCACGAGGTCGTCGCTCCATCTTGTTGGAGGCCTACCGACAGCTCGTCTCCCGGTTCGCGGGCGCCACTCGAGAACTTTCCGGCCCCATCGGCCATCAGTCCTGCGAGCAATGTGCCCCGCCCACTGCCACTTAAGGCTCGCAATTCTTCGGGCTATGTCGGTGACCCTAGTTCTACTGCGGATATCCTCATTTCTGATTCTATCACGCAGAGAAACCCCGAGCATAGCCCTCTCCATTGCCCTCTGAGTGACTTTGAGCCTTCTTATGAGGCCCATCGTAAGCGCCCACGTCTCGGAACCATAAGTCATCACTGGCAACACACACTGGTCGAAGACTTTCGACTTGAGACACTGCGGTAATTTGGACGAAAAGACACTGCGAAGCTTCCCGAACGCTGCCCAGCCGAGTCGGATTCGACGATTGACCTCTTTCTCGAAGTTGGACCTACCTAACTGGACTGTTTGTCCCAGGTATACATAATGGTCAACAACTTCGAGCGCAGAGCCTCCGATTATTACGGGAGTTGGCACAACATGGACATTAGACATAATTTTCGTCTTGTCCATGTTCATTTTAAGACCAACTCGATCGGAAACTCTGCTGAGGTCAGCGAGCATAACACTGAGGTCCTCCATGGTCTCAGCCATGACTACAATATCGTCGGCAAATCGAAGGTGAGAGATGTACTCGCCATTAACATTGATGCCTCGACCTTTCCAGTCCAGCACCTTGAACGCATCCTCCAATGCAGCGGTGAACAGCTTCGGAGAGATCACATCTCCTTGTCTGACTCCCCGCTGCAGTGGAATAGGCTTCGTGGTCTGGTCCTGTAGTCGGACGGACATGGTGGCATTTTCGTACAAACACTTCAACACTTCGATGTACCGGTAGTCAACTTGGCACCTCTGGAGAGACTGCAGCACAGCCCAAGTCTCGATCGAATCGAAGGCTTTCTCGTAGTCCACAAATGCAAGGCAAAGGGGGAGGTTATACTCTTCGGTCTTCTGTACAACCTGCCGCAACGCATGTATGTGGTCTACGGTACTATAGCCCTTTCGGAAACCGGCTTGTTCGGGAGGCTGGAATTCGTCAAACCTGCGCGCGAGACGGTTCGTAATGACTCTCGAAAACAGCTTGTAAACATGGCTCAGAAGTGAGATGGGTCTATAATTCTTCAACAAGGTGTTATCACCTTTTTTGAAGAAGAGCACCACCACACTTCTGTTCTATGCTCGCGGCGTTCTCCCTTCATGAATGACGGAATTAAACAGCGTCTGAAGGGCCTTAAGGACTGGTTTACCACCCGCCTTCAGGAGTTCGGCTGTAATTCCGTCGTCACCAGGGGCTTTGCCGTTCTTAAGCTGTTTGAGAGCCATACTAATCTCGTACAGGCTGAAGTCCGGGATATCTTCGGTATAGTGTCGGGTTAATCTAGCTCTAGGGTCTTTAGCTGGATCAGCGACGGGTGTTCGGGTTGTCGTGTATAACTGTCCGTAGAACTTCTCGACTTCTCCCAACAGCTCGGGTTTGGATGAAACGATCCTGCCGTCTTCGGTCTTCAGCTTTGTCAATTGGCTTTGGCCAATAGACAGATCTTTGGCAAACACCTTCGAACCTCTGTTACGCTCAATAGCCTTTTCAATACTGTTGGTATTGAATCGGCGTACATCACGCTTCAGAGACTTCGAGATCTGTCTATTGAGCTGCCGATAATGACAAGCGTCACCTGAAGACTGCAGAATCATTTTACGTCTCACCTCCATGAGCTTAAGGGTTGGGTCTGAGATTTTCTTGGTTCTTATACGGCGGGTCTTGAAGAACTTAGACCCAACCGTATGAACAGCTTCCACAAACCCGTCGTTATAATCGTCCACGTCGCTTTCTAGGCATGCAAAACGGTTTTGGAGTTCGAGCTGAAAGCTCTCGGGGTTTTGGATCTGGGCCGGTGCCGGGCGGAGCGTAGACTTTATCAGTCGAGATCTCTCAAGCTTTACTTGGATATTCAATGTGCCTCGTACCATACGGTGATCGCTCCCGGACTTAACCGAATTGATCACTGAGACATCATCGAATATCTGCTTCCTCGTCGACATGATAAAGTCTATCTCATTCCTCGTTACACCATCAGGGCTCATCCAGGTCCACTTTCTGTGCTCACGTTTCTTGAAGAAGGAGTTCATCATATAGAACTAGAACTAGAACTAGAAATGAAGGGTTCCGCAGGAGAAAATATTATGATGCCATATCTCACAAAATATACGTTTGAATTTTAAAATTTCATTATTAAAAAAAAAACACTCCTTCAAAATACAATACAATATACTTTATTGAACACCACACATTCAAGGAACGGTACAGAAATAATGTAATTACACAAAAAGTATGGCATACAGCAGGTGGTCTTATCACCTTCGCTTATATTATTTATTATTATTATTAATATTAGAAATGCGAAAGTAACTCTGTCTGTCTGTCTGGCTGTTACCTCTTCACGCTTCAACCGCTAGACCGATTGAGATGAAATTTGGCACAGAGATAGTGGGGGTCCCGGTAAAGGACACAGGCTACTTTTTATCTCGGAAAAAGCGCATAGTTCCTGCGGGAGCGCAATAACCGAACCCGACGCGGGCGAAGTCGCGGGCAGAAGCTAGTATTATTATACTTTTTACCACTTTAAAAACGAATATCTAGCTAAATATTGGCACAACACGAGTAAAAAAACTTATTTAGGAACCTCCATTATCATTTACAAAGACATTATCGAAATACCCCACAAGTCCCCTCTTAAATTATTTTTTCATCCATTACCTAGTTACATGTAGTTAGGTATGTAGTTTTTTAGTCTCAAAATTCCCTTATAATTTTTTGTTCCCAAAATCATACTGCATCATTTTGTAGCGGTTCATAGAACACACCTACTTTTTTGGACCCGCAATTAAATAGTTGTTAGGAAAAATTGTAAATTGTTAGTTTCAGTTAATTTTGTTAAAATTTTGTAGATTTTTGGTGTCCTGATCAAAAGTCCCTTCGGAAGTCCCAACCTGTAGGTTATTTAGTATTAGCAAGAATTCTCACAGATGGTTTCATTCTGTTGAAACTTACCTAATAAGATCCTCTTGAAATCGATTTAACGTATTGCCAAATTCAAGAAGTCTTCAACGGTAACGTAATAAATTATAAATTTGGCACCTGTCAAGTCTTCACTCAACAAGTTGACATTGCCTGCAATGTTACATAACCGTTATGGAACCTTTGACCGGGGTCCGATTGTTATGTAAAAAAATTAATCCACTGTGTGGTTTTTATTTCAATCATATAAATCTTTCACCTTTTGAACTTAGTTTCCGCTTACCAAGGCTAATCTGTATCTTGAGATTTTTTTTAGATACGGAACCCTACATTGCGCGTGGCAGGACACGCACTTGTCCGGTTTTTAGGGTTCCGAAGTCCACAAGGAACCCTTATAGTTTCGCCATGTCCGTCCGTCCGTCCGTCCGTCCGTCTGTCCGCACTATTGCTCGGAGATGCTTCGTTCTAGAAAGCTGCAATTTGGCATGAATATACATATTAGTTACGCTGACAAAGTGGTACAATAAAATTTTGAAATATTTTTTTTTATAGGGTACCTCCCCTACTCGTAAAGTGGGGATGTAATTTTTTTTCTTGCATAACCCATGGTGCGACATATCGTTGAATAGGTCTTAAAAAATATTGTGGGTTTGTTAAAACCATTTTTTGATTAAGTGATGCGTTTGTGAAATATTAAGCTTTAAAGTGTTATTTTTTGTTAGAGTCACGTGCCCCTCCCCCCCCCTGCCAGCAAAATGGTGGTATTTGGATGGCTGAAAAAAAATCACGGTTATGGCATATATAACGTAGTTGAAAGGAAAATTATCACAGCTCCGAAGGCTTTACAAACTTACGAGTCATAGTCGACCAACTTATGAAATCATTAAAAACCCAATGATTTTTTTCGAGCGGCAGGGGCGTCGGGCGGGCACCATACCACAGGCTAGCTAGATGCTAATAAGTCTAAGAAAGGTACTGTGGGCATCGTCAACTTCGGAACCCTATACTTTGCGCGTGGCCCGACACGTACTTGGCCGGTTTTTATATGATGGGTGACCTAAATCAATACTATTCTTCGGCATTATATCTAGTGACGTATAGTAGCTTTTTTTTCAATGACGTATTATCTTCTAAGATATTATTATTATTCGTCGCGTATTAAAGTATGTAATATCTCACCTATCCGTCACTAGGTAACGGACTGCCTTTACTCCGTCACCTGCCTTTACCTTGACAGCTCAATATCGATCTACAAATTCTTCAATAGATCAGAATGCTGGCAGCCTGGCATTGATTGAAGCACGCGTGCACTTCAGATGCGCAGGGGCACGTGACAACCTTTATGTCGATAATTTTTCGTATTGGATGATGTTTTTAAATCGGCTGTTTTCAATTGCATTTGCATGTGATAAATTTGAGATAATCAACAACTAAAAAATATTTATAAGTAGATTTGATTAATTTCTATTAGAATGGCAATTAGTTGCGACCTTAACCCTAGATTTAACTGAACGCATTATAACATTAATATCATATCGTTTCGAAATTAGTTCAAGAGCATCGATCATGCATCCGATGCAACACTCCAGGCCACGAATCCCAGATTGTGGACACCTTGGCATTTAAACAGGAAATCTCGAATGATTGATCTTGATATATGCTGGTGAGGGTCGCGGGAATACGGTGTCTCCTAGTGGCACGAGACCAGTCAGCGTGGCGGTTGAGGTTGGCCTATTTCCAGCAGTGGACATCTTCCGGTTGAAACCTTGACATATGACGCAGGAGCTTATGTTATCTTATCTTGAGTTACTGGATCTTTAGTGTAATTACCCCTCTCCATGCAGCTAAAAAAAAGATTATCAGGTGTTTATTTCAGATACTGGTAAGTTAAATTAGAGTATGTTACTATTAATATATATTTTTACTTATTTATTTTATTTATATCTAGTGCTTAGTAGCTACTAAGCAGATCTTTCTTAATGATAGCTAATCCATTGTCTCTTCCACCTTCACTAATAAGTTGATGATGGAGTGCAATCAATGGTAGTGCTTTGAAATCCCCTGGTTCAGGGTATTTATTATTATTGGGGTTTTGTAGGGCCATATTGTGTGTCACCTCGATCATAGCTGATCTATTGCGACGGCCCTTTTGAGTGGTTCAGGGTAACCACTACCTAGGAGTTTCATTCGCACAGGATGTGTCGCATTGACTCATCCTTCCTTCTTTGGACAAGGAGGAGCTTAGTCAAAATAATGTAACAAGCAATAAAAAGGTGTAGATGGTAAAAAGTTAAACAGGTTCTGCATCGTGTACTTTCGGAGCTTATGGGCAGATTTTGAAAATAATGTTTTTCATAGAAGCGATAAGTATGTATTCTTCCGGACTGAAATCGCCTTAGGTACGTATATCGGAAAAGCTCTTTAGGTATGTGAGGGGGATAGTTTCGTACCTACGAGTATATGACGGAATTTAGTAGATCCTGACAATTTTGGCATTTTTTGAATACATTTTTGTTTCCCAACATGTGTTTTAAACTGCTTTCATAATTTGGTCGATCACGACCGGGCAGAGGTCGTCGCGTCTAATGAGGCCATAACGCTCATTGAAATTAATATACCAATCACTCCAATAAATTGGGAGCGGATTGATTGGTGCGTGGTACAATAATTAATCAGGGAAAAGTGCAAAAAACCAACCTAGCCACGTCTTACTGTCATCAAAAAGACATAGGTACTTACAAAATTATGTGGAACTTCTTGGACTTAACTCAATTCAGTGAAATATTAAGTACAAAACACAAAACGCCTTAAAAATAACATTCAGGAGAAACTTCCAACGTAAAATTCTGGCTAATTTTAAGAATCTATCGCAATTTCAGTTTCCGATAAGATTAATGCAGATATCCTGCTAGGGCAGGCCTGAACGTTGGCCCTTGTTGGTTTCAGAATCCATACTATTATTATAATTAATATTAGATGTATAAATCTGGAAGTGTGTTTGTTTGTTTGTTTGTTCTTCCTTCACATCGCAACGACTTTTTGGTATGGAGATAGTTTGAGACTCCAGAAATAACACAGGATACTTTTTATACCGATGTTTCTACGGAAACGGGTTCTCCACGGGTCAAATCAGTTATTTCAATTACTTCTATAACTATAACCATATATAAAACCATCGGGTACGCAAATTCTAAGTCTACGCGGGACGAAGTCGCGGGCAAACGGCTAATAATTTGATAAATGTATCCTCTAGAATCTTCTGCCTTGTAACCCAAGGTTCGGCTGCCATAGGCTCATCCAGTGGCGGACTAAGGGGGGGGCGGCGGGGGCGGTCCGCCCCGGGCCCCCGGTCCTAGGGGGCCCCTAAATCACCAAATAGTATAGTACTTCAGACAAAAAAAAAAACTTGAAATAATAGTTTCGACAAGGCAGTGGCATAACTGTACCACCTCACGCTCGAGGCCCCGAGGCAAATCTTACGTACCTATAGGGCCCCAGCCCCGTTAATTTACAAAATTGCACAACTGAAATTTTTGGATTTTCCTTTCTCTCCTTGCGGTCTCTTGGGCCGGGGCCCCCTCAGCTCAGATAGTGATTTAGGGAATTTTACCTGTTCTGCCACGCGCCACTGCCACCCTATTGTTACGCCAATGTTCTGGTTTCGACCTAGTTAACGTGAGGGCCCCTACAGCCCATTCCATAATAGTTATTGGTAAAACATCCCAACATTCCAACATTCAGGTCCAATCACTTATTTTTTTCGGAAACTAAGGAAAAAAATCGTCATAATCTAAGGCTATTAGTAATAAATAAGTCCAATGATCGCGATGTTCGCGGTACCGTGTTAAGCGCATAATATGGACTCCGTGAGAATATAATGATAATACGTAAATTAATCCAGTAACAGTACAACAGCATGTGCGTAAAATCCGGTAGTTTGTTTGTTGTTTACTTGTTTATGATGTTGGCTTAATGTATAATCCAAGTTTGTGACCTCGAGTGCCGAACGCAACTTTGTCAAAAATAAAAAAGACTGCGAAAATTTCGGCCCGCTTTCAGATTTTGTCGATTTTTACCCTAAAGGACTAGTTTTTGATACTATTTTCTCAGGAAAATTTTAAAGAAAACTTTTAGTTAGACTTCAGCCCACTACTTTGCCCGCGTGGAATTCGGTTATCGCGCTCCCGCGGGAACTAGGTGTGTTTTTCCGGGTTAAAAAGTAGCCTATGTCCTTCTAATCCAGTAACTTTATACATCAGCGTGTGCGTGAAATCCGGTAGTTCTGTAATTTTTTGCGGGCTTGTTTATGATGTTGGCCTTATGTATCATCCATGTTTGTAGAAAACATGAGACTAGAACCGTCTCTGTGTACTCAATAGTTTCCGAGATAAAGATTTTCAGAATTCATATTTTTTCAGAACTTCGTAATATTTTAGAAGTCATCGAACAACTCTATCAGGATATTTTTCCAATTACCTTCAACGGATTGTGCTAGTGTTGCTCGTTTGGAGTCACAAATTGGAGCCACTTGTAGCATTTTTATATCCTACTACCTTTTGAAGGCGATTTCGTATGCACAAAAACATCAAAATTTAAACTTCCGTTTTTCCCGTTCCCGTAAGGATTTTACAAAATCCTCTCTTAGCGCGCCTCTACACCTCCTAAAGAACCTACAAGCCAAATTTCAGCTTCCTACTACCATCAGTTTCGGCTGAGCCTTGTCTGCTAACTATAGGTGAAACGTGGCATTAGTTCTATGGTTACCCCAAAGTTCTTTTGGTGTGTGTGACGCACAGCTGAAACTGCTGGTCGTAGGAAGCTGAAATTTGGCATGTAGGTTTCTTAAAAGGCGTAGAGGATCTAAGAGAGGATTTTCCAAAATTCTTACGGGAACGGGAAAAACGGGAGTTTAAATGTTGATGATTATGCGCATACGAAATCGCCTTCAAAAGCTAGTAGGATATATAAATGCTACAGGTGACTCCAATTCGTGACTCCACACGAGCAAAACTAGCACACTATGTCGGAGGTAATTGGAAACACATCCTACTAGAGCTGTTCGAGTGACTTCCAAAATATAGCTAAGTTCTGAAAAATGATGAATTTTGAAAAGCTTTATCTCAGAATCTATTGAAAACACAAGAGATGGTTCTAGTCTCATATCATAGCAAATTTAGTCTTCTTTAAAAACGTCCTGAGAAGGTAGTATCAAAAACTAGTCCTTTAGGGTCAAAATCGCCAAAATCTGAAAAGCAGTCGAAATTTTCTCGTTTTTTTTATTATTGACAAAGTTGCGTTCGGCGCTCGAGATCACAAACTTGGATTATACATTAGGCCGACAACATAAACAAGCCTGCAAAAAATCAGAACTACCGGATTTCACGCTTACTACTCCATACTTTCAAACGACAAGGTTACGCGATCGGGTGCCTTCTATCTGGCATCATTCTTTTTGTCCAAAACTGTTTACGCATAACAGGTTTTGCATAATTTATTAACGCCGAATCTTGACTTTGCCGAATTTTTATTAAGCATAATTCTTTATTGGCCGAATGGGTGTTTGTTTACCCGAATATTGTGTTGGTATAATGTTGACTTGGCCGAATTTTACTAGGCATAATATTGTTTGGCATACTAGTAATTTAGCAGAATTTTGATAGGCCAAAATATGGTCCGAATTTATGTCCGAAACAACAATTAATTTAGGAAGCGCCAAAGTTCGTATAAAATTGCTAGTCCGAAAATGTATGTCATAAACGATTTTAGCTAAGTATAAAATTTTGTATCATATAATTTGTTCAACATACTTATCTTTATTAGATAGAGTTTGGCAGTTCACGGTGTGCGGTAACACCAAAGTTTGAAGCAAAGCCGACTCGCATAGGTTAGGTTAGATTATTTTTTATACAAGTAAACGAAATTATCAATTAGTAAAAGTCCCCCCTCCCTTATACAGGATACTCATTCAATTAAATCGGCGAAAACAAAGGTATGGGAAAGTAATTTTCTGCCTAATTAATATTCCGAATTCGAAAATTATGCGTGAACCCTATTCGGCGTAAATAGATTATGCGTAATAGAATTCGTCGAAAAATCGTTATGCGAGTTTAGTTTCGGCGTAAACACTATTATATGACTATACTGATTATGCAAAATCGAATTCTGCCAAAAAAAATGCGTAAACAAGGGGAACCTACTGGATCATTTTAATTTGTCCGCGTAGGATTCGGTTGTAGCGTTCGCGTTCCCGTGGGAACTAGATACGTTTTTCGGGTTAAAAATTAGGCTATGCAGGTACTTCATCAGGACTAGAATTATCTCCATCTATACCAAATTTCATCTAAATTGGTGAAGCGATTTGAGCGTGAAGACGCAACAGAGACTCAAAGTTACTTTCGCTTCGCATTTATAATATGGCATTTATATAAGTATGGATGTATAAATGCAAACGAGCACACAGGCCACCTGATGGTAAGCGAACAAATTTCAACTATCACCATCAACACATCTACACAGGCAAGAAGGGGGGCCCCATTTCGATTTTCCGCCCCGGGCCCCCGACAGGCTTAGTCCGCCACTGGGCTCATCACTGGAGCTCTTAATCGCGCTACTTGCTCTGAGTGTCGTAACTTGTACAGCACGATACAACTAAGAAGGCGCATGACGAAGCACTTAAGCCGCTCACGCAGAGCCTATTTTTGCTTAATCCACGCGCCTGCTAAGTTAGGTAAACCTGTAACCGTCGGTAGCGGCCACGTTTTTGACAGGAGTGTGCTAATCAACAGCTGTCTTACTTGACGGCCAGCTGCCTCATATGTTATCTTGTACTTTAAACGCATGGTCTAAGTAAACAAGGTCTGCCGATCCGGGTGACGTGTCACCCTGACGTCAAAGTCGAGTTGCCACTTTATTGCAATAAAACAAAAATGAAGGAAATATTTGGTGCCGTTATGATAAAAAATAAATTATTTACCATAAGTTAAGAACGAATGAATGTAATAATTTAATGAAACACTCACAGGATACATGGGAGTCGGGGATTATTTTAATACACCACTTGCAACACACGAAATTTATTTCTATTATAGGGGTATAATTATAATTATACCCCTATAATAGAAATAAATTTCGTTCAAATTGTTAGAGCCGTACGTCATTCGCACTGCTGTGTGTTGCAAGTGGTGTATTAAAATAATCCCCGACTCCCATGTATCCTGTGAGTGTTTCATTAAATTATTACATTGAGACCTATCTACATCGATTTGTCGCCCCCGTAAACCCCTATGGGTTTACGGGGGCGACAAATCGATGTAGATAGGTCTCATATTGCAGAATACTTGGTTCTAGCTATTTTCAACCGAGCAATGGGTCGTCTGAGTATTTTAGAATTAGGCTAAGATAATTGTGTTCTCTTTTAGATTTTTAATCATTAAGTAATTACCAAATCTTAGTAACTAACCAATAGGTACCTAAATGTAGAAAAAAATGAAAATTTTACAAAGCTAGCTGTCGCAAGAGACAGAAAAGCGTGGAAAAATCAGAGGGAGGCCTTTGCCCAACAGTGGGACACTACAGGCTAATATAATAATAAATCTAGCTGTACCCATAGACTCAGCAGCGTGGAAAAGATGTTTGGAAAATGTTCCCCATGGATACACACTAAGCTTTCATCAAAAGCGATTCAGCAGTTGCAATTGAGCCGTGAAATATAAAGAAGAAGAAGAAGAAGAAGAAGAAGAAACATTTATTCGGTACAAAACACACGACATAACATAATAACAATAAAAACGAAGAAAACAATAACATTAGCGTGTGATTTGTCACGAAATGGTCCTAACAAACAGTGTCATACCTAGTACCTACATACTACCACAGAGTTCATATTTTTTCTCTTGAAACGTTCATTGAGGCAGCTGTCTGACCAATCTTTGTGCAATCAAACGATGAGCCTGTCAAGTGTTAGTGTTAGGTTTAGTAACTTTGATGCGCATTTTTGTAATAATTTCTTTATTTTTATGTAACATGCTCTAAGTGTTTCTTTCTTTAACATCTTGAAATATACTGTTTCTTACATGACCATAGCAACAGGTCCAATCAAAATGTTTAATTTACAACTTATATCTTCAATTTTTTTCAGCGTTTCGACAGGTATATTTCGAGATGCTGCATCATCATCATCATTTCAGCCAAAAGACGTCCACTGCTGGACATAGGCCTCCCCCAAGGCTCGCCACTCAGACCGGTCCTGTGCTACTTGCTTCCACCGGTTTCCCGCGACCTTCACAAAGTCGTCGCTCCATCTTGTTGGAGGCCTACCGACAGCTCGTCTCCCGGTTCGCGGGCGCCACTCGAGAACTTTCCGGCCCCATCGGCCATCAGTCCTGCGAGCCATGTGCCCCGCCCACTGCCACTTAAGGCTCGCAATTCTTCGGGCTATGTCGGTGACCCTAGTTCTACTGCGGATATCTTCATTTCTAATTCTATCACGCAGAGAAACCCCGAGCATAGCCCTCTCCATTGCCCTCTGAGTGATTTTGAGCCTTCTTATGAGGCCCATCGTAAGCGCCCACGTCTTGGAACCATAAGTCATCACTGGCAACACACACTGGTCGAAGACTTTCGACTTGAGACACTGCGATAATTTGGACGAAAAGACACTGCGAAGCTTCCCGAACGCTGCCCAGCCGAGCCGGATTCGACGAGTGACCTCTTTCTCGAAGTTGGATCTACCTAACTGGACTGTTTGTCCCAGGTATATATTTGCTGCATAGCCACACTAATTTGACCACACATGAAAGGCAACGATTAAAGTTTACTATGAAAGAAAACATCGTCGAGAAACCTAAATACCTACCGTGGGAAAAAGCATAAAAAGAGCAAAACCACAACAATAACTATGTAGATTAAATTATATTGCATCACAATTTGATGCCTTATTACCCGCAGCTCCTCCCAAGCATGTGCTCCAAATCCTATCGCCAAAGATCATCTAGGCTAGAAATTTTACACAAACAAAAAAACACCTTAAACTAGCCCCTTAAAGTCTAATTTCCAATTGCTACATCGAACCGTGAAAAACGTAAGCAACGAATTGGAAATATAGATTTATTCTTTTGGATTAAGGTTGGTTTTGGACTGAAATGATAGGAAGAATGTAAGGAACGGTAATTGTTAACGAAGAAACGTGCGCTTTTTGGCGCCCGGATTCGTTATTTCGACGGTTAGATGCATTAAATTTTAGAAAGGTAGGGAAAGAAAGATACAATTTTTATTTTTGTTTATGGCATTGTTTGGCATCATAAAGACCACTGATAATAAATAGTGTTGTTTTTTTTCATTTTTTTTTTTCATTGTGGCTCATGGATGTTTCAGGATTCATAACATCCCGAGAGATTAGCAATATTGAATGCCTCTATCCATGCTAATAAATTCACCAGCTCCCTTAATGCATTTACCTTCTTACCGGAAAACAACAGTGTGACTAGAAGATTGAAGATATGGAAAATCAGCCTTTTGTGTATAATTTGTTTATATTATACTAGCTTCTGCCCGCGACTTCGCCCGCGTGGAATTCGGTTATCGCGCTCCCGCGGGAACTATGCGCTTTTCCGGGATAAAAAGTACCCTATGTCCTTTCCCGGGACTCCATTTATAATATTAATATGGATAATATGGATTTCTTCCGAACATTGAAACGCCTGCAGAAATTGGAATAGCAAACATTATAATACACGTAATTGCTACTACTGCTTAAGTGCATAACTTATCGTGGTATCCCGGATTTCATCCCGTTAAGGGTAGAAATCCAGGATAAAAACTATCCTATGTCCTTCCTCGGGCCTCTAACTATATCTATACCAAAATTCAAGTCAATCGGTCAAGCCGTTTTAGCGTGAAGAGGTAACAGACAGACAGACAGACAGACGGACAGACGTCGCATTTATAATATTATAGTATGGATTGATTTAGAGACAAGGTTCGGTATACTGACAATCCTTACAACTCAGCGTACGTTAGAAAAGCTCTATATACCTACTGGGTGTGGCTTGTAATAGGAGCAAAAATTGTTAACGATGATTCCACATAGTATTCCTAATGCTCCCTAGTGGGAGCATTAGGATCAGGTCGAGGTAATTTCTGTAAGTACTAACTTAACATCGGAACTGAAGTAATTTAAAGTTAAAACCCACAGTCAATGTAGTTCAAATTATTGAAAACAATCATGAATTACAAATGTCAAATACTTATTACGACTGGGCACAATATTATGTTTGCAATTATACATCGCGGGCTCGATTAAGTAATTTTGTTAGAAAATAACGGAAAATTATTTTTGATTAGAATTAATTGAAACCATTTGGAGTTAAATACTGATGATTTAAAGGGTCTACGTTAAAAAAAATTGCCCATATTACAGGCCAAACTACCGTGTATACAATATGTACCTAGGCAACGATCTTTTATCTTATCTTTTTAGAGGTAGTCCTTATAGGTTTACGAACCTTACTTTTTCTGTGATTGATTATAGAACTTTGAAAACTTTATTTAATCTCTACCTGTTTTCTCCTGTTGACTGTTAACTGGTGGCAAAAGCCCATGTAATGAAACTGATAAAGAAATTACCGATACTACCATCATCACAATAACCTATTCTCACTATGGGATCTAATATGCCTATTTCCTTCTCTATGACCTGTTCGAGAACTTTGAGAAGGAATATCTGTTTAACTTTACCGCTTCATCTGTTCTTTCGAGAATCACTGATAACTAAGTAATACTGCCGTATCTATATTTTCACTGAATTCCATCTACTAATTCGGTACATATGGCGACATTTTTGGTCGTGAACCATTATAGGTCGGGTTAGACCTAGGCATTCCAGAAAGATTTGGTAATCGCACTGTTTTGTGTTCCGGTAGGGGGTTAAGGCAGCCGGTGAAATTTCTGGCACAGAGGCATTCCATCTTAGGCCTCAGGGTAGGCAACGCATTCGAGATCTTATGGTTTCTTAATGGGGGATCATAGGATTTCGGTGTCAATGGGCCGCAGGGAGTACTTACCATCAGGGCTGTGTGCTCGTCTGCCTATACTAATGACAATGACATAAAAAAAATCTAGTAGGTAACCATATATAGATAAGATTTTTAATATTATAAAATTATTTTTAAAGCATATTCATTCGTAAAATAAATAAGCAACAACTGGGCACTTTTACTTCATACATACTTTGAAGACGTGTAACTATCGGAATTACAATTTGAATAGCGATTTGCATTGCTTCAATACATTTTTTGAAATAAAATGAGATTTAGAAAAGTCAAGGGCCCACCCTTGACTTTTCTAAATCTCATTTTATTTATTTTATTTATTGCTAATTGAACACTGAATTGCTGTTTGCTTAAGGCCGTTCATAGACCCAGCTCAGCCGTCACTGTCACTCGTGGGACGAGTGAAAGAGAAAGCGCTACGCACATAACGCTCGATTTAGTTACTTTTTAACACGTTTTAATTTCTATAAAAATACCGTCTAAAAATGGCATTTATAAAGCTGTCGATGTATGCATATAATATGGATATTTTTTTTTGTTATAATAAGTTTTACACTGTTTGATATAATAAACTGGAGTAAAGTTGGATTAGCGGTCCGAGTTAGAGGTTACTTTGGAATTAAATGATATCGAGCGAAGTTTCGTGAAACGTGTATCGAAAGCTGTCAAAGGATGGTGTAATCAAATATAACATATGTTTTTTTCATATTTTTAACTTTTAACATTTCTTAGAAAAGTATGTTCTTAAATGAGCAATTTGACGATGCTGGGTCAGGGGAGGGCCATAAAGTAATAAAACACTCTGACATGTTAAATGGATGCATTTACTGGACGTAGCTTCGTGAATGGGTACCAAACACTTGAACTAAAAACAGTAAGACATCTAATAATGTACAGTCCTTGATGTCACATTCCAACCTATTTTTAGTTGAAATTTAGGTACCTAAAAGTTTGTTTAAAGGTGTCCGATATAAATGTTTCGTGTCATGTACCTACAAAAAATAACTACGAAACATTACTAGGTATTATGAAGTGAAGAGCCCACCGCGTCTGTCTGACCTGTTTATGATAAACTCAAAGACTACTGAACCAAGTTTCATATTGTTCATGAGGAATATTTATATTATCCCTTCAATGTAATTGTAGTACGTACCTATATGTATATTTTATACATGTAATGTAAATGTTATAACTATGTGTAAATTTTGAAAACAGGCCTTCTGCTTGAGTTTGTTGCGGCGCTTCTTCTCAAGCAATGGGTCTAGGAAGCGCTAGTAAATTCTTTTCTGACGTGTAAAAGTGCCTGTGGCCAATTTGCTGAATAAATCATTGAATTTTGAATTTTTTGAATTAATATAATTTGTTTCTCTACAAGGTATTTGCGTACACAAATTTATTTATTTAATTTTCTCTTGGACATGAAATTTAGGGAAAAAGTTTCACATTTGAAACGAGCTGTTGATTATTTTTCGTCGCACACGACACAAATTAATTAAATGAGCTCAATATGTACCTACGGGTAAATACTGTCTTCGCAACGAGTACTGTGTTAGCTAGAATCTTCACTTGCCTAGATCAGCCTCTTGAACTAGTTCTCGCAAAGGTCACTCACAAGATTTGTTCGATTCTTACCATCTGGGCCTTGAAAAGGGCTATTTAAATAGAGACAACATGCTATTATTTCGCATATAAGTAAGTTTTTTTTGAAGCCGTGGTGGCCTTGTGGTTCGACCTACCGCCTCTCATGCTGAGGGTCGGGGGTTCGATTCCGGCTCGCACCTCTAAGTTTACTTATGTGCGAAATTCAATTTGAATTTACCACTGAGCTTTTCGGTGAAGGAAAACATCGTGAGGAAACCTGCACGCACCTGCGAAGTAATTCAAAGATGTGTGTGAAGTCCCCAATCCGCACTGGGCCCGCGTGGGGACTATAGCCCAAACCCTCTCGTGATGAGAGGAGGCCTGTGCCCAGCAGTGGGCCGTAAATAGGCTGTTGTAGTAGTAGTAGTGTTGTAGTAAGTAAGTTTCCAGTATTTAAAGTTATAACTTGTGTACATTAATCTCAAATAAATAATACCTACTCATTCCAAATTCAATACTTTCATCGCTATCCTTTTATTACCAGAGAAGGTCATGTTATATTAAGGCAGACCTCAGATAGACTATAGAGTCTATCTGAGGTCTGTCTGTCTGTTCTAGCCATAGGGCTAGAGTTCGAGAACTAGGTACACACACTATTATTGAAATCAGCCAGCCACCACCCACTGCTGGGCACAGGCCTCCGCGAGAGGGTTTGGGCTATAGTCACCACGCGGGCCCGGGGATTTAGGACTTCACACACATCCTTGAATTACTTTGCAGATGAGTGCAAGTTTCCTCGAGATGTTTTCCTTCACCGAAAAGCTCAGTGGTAAATTGAAATTGAATTTTGCACCTAAGTAAACTCAGGGGTTCGAGCCAGATTCGAAACCCCGACCCTCTGCATGAGAGACGGTAGGTCAAACCACTAGGCTGCCACGCTTTTTTTAGGGCTCCGAACCTCAAGAAACCCTTGTAAAAACGGAATTCGTGTGTCTGTTCATCCGTCTGTCACAGTCGATTTTCTCCGAAACTACTGGACCGATTAAGTTGAAATTTGGTACGTATATGTAAATTTGTGACCCAAAGACGGACGTGTAACGAAAATAAATGAATTTTAAACATAGACCCTATTTATGGGGGCTTAATTTGGAAAAATATTAATGAAGTTTTTCAAACTATATCGTGTGACATATCAAATAAGAGTACTTCTTATGAGGGTCTCAAATAAATTTTTTTATTTGTTTTTTGGTCAAATCGTTTCGAGTTATTTCAGAAAATAGGCGAAAAATTACCATCTCCCCCCCCCTCATCTCCGAAACTAATGGTTCTAAAATTTTGGAAAAAATACGGAGGATAGCTTTTGACTTATAGATTACAGGAAAATTATTAAGAAGTCAATGGTATTTGAAATCTATCATATAAAAGAGCTTATCCTGCGAAACGGTTCGAAAATGACTTCATTGAAAATAATCAAGGGTCGGAACCCTCTCCACGCGAGTTTACTCGCTTCTTGGCCAGGTTTTTACCTAGCCATCTTGATCATTTTAATTCAAAAAGCCGCCTATTAAACATTTATATCACAACCAACACATGTATTTTAAACACAGCTTTTTATAAGTGTATAAGCTACAATTAGTCAATGTCCATGAAACCGCCATCCATAGTCGATGAGATGTCGACGAGCATCTTCAAGCGTTGCCTTTCCGAGCTGCACTCAATACACACTAATGAGTATAACTTATAATTACACTTAGAAAAACTAAGCCATCAAAGTCGTCATACGCAATAAAACTGGGCAATTTTCTTGAAATTCAATTTAATCGTTGAATAAGGTTAAATCGTCGAAAAAGGAAATAAGTCAGAACTCTTCTTTTAGGTTCTATGAGTTTTAAAAGGAAGAACCGATTGGACACTTTTCACATATAAAAGACATCAACGTAATATTTTTTTAATTTGAACACGACTGAGAGTTTGTTTAGTATATGGGCATTTTTACTAAATCTTGTACCCCAGTTAGTGAAAATGTCAGAAAAAAATTAAGACCGCGTCAGTTTTGTGACCACAATTAAGAACGAAATTCATATGAAAGCAAACTATTTTCTCGATGTTTTTTAAAGGTTATTCATTGAGAAATTTATAAATCATATGAAAATTTATAATTAGATTAAACTTAATGCTTAATGATGGTCACAAAACTGACAAGGTCTTGATTTTTTTCTGACATTTACACTAATTGGGGTACAAGATTAAGTAAAAATGCCCATATACTAAAACATAAAAATGCCTTTTTGAAGGACTTTTTCATGATATTTTTCAAGAAGCTCTAAAGACTGAGCTCTAAGATTTAGATATGGACTCAGTGTTTGGATCTAGGTACAAGATTTGAGGAGTTCATCGTTATTCCACAAAAAAAGCTTAGCTCAATTAAGGAATTTTAATCTGTTTCCAGAAAAATATTCTATTACAAAACCGTTTTAATTGAATTTGACTGCCTCGTTCTGAATATAATATTCATGAATTACTAATAGTATTTTACTTAATAAGCTTTTTTTATCAATTAAAATCAGATTTCAGGTAAAAAAATAATAAAAAAGGCTACTTAGTAAACAGATATAAAATTTAAAAACCATATAAGTCAAATTAACTGAAATAATGACGTCGCTCGCGTAAAGTCGCGTACCATTTCACAGTTCAGAGTAAATTGAACTGTACGTCGATTTCTCAAGATCTACAATCTCGAAGGGTCGTGAAAAAATTCGAATGTAGAATTTCAATCCTGTATCATTCGAATATCGAACAGTGAATGGTATAAATATGCGGGATGCGCCGTGAGGAGGCACATTTTGCTGTCACCTCCGCAAGCATCACCATGAAATACGTTAGTAATTCAAACTTAATAGTGCTTCGTACTTTGTACAATAAAGATGTCAAGTGACTGTGTTTAAGTGTTGCCAAATGGTTGCGGTGTCAGTGGCGTGTGTGGTTCATTAGAACAATCAAATTTGACATTTTCGGCATGAATTTTTTCCTTATACCTATGTGATTTATTATTGGTTTTCGATCGTTGCATAGAACTTGACACCAGAGTTTTTTTTTTACAACATCCCTAAAAAAAATTGTGGTTTGGGACGTATTTCCAGATTTAAGTGTGTAAAAAGGTGTAACTTATAAAACAAAAACGACTTATATCCAAACTAGCTTCTACCCGCGACTTCGTCCGCGTGGAATTCGGTTATCGCGTTTCCGCGGGAACTATGCGTTTTTTCGGGATAAAAGTAGCCTATGTCCTTTCCCGGGACCCCAAGTATCTCCATGTCAATCGGTCCTGCGGTTGAAGCGTGTAGAGGTAACCGACAGACAGACGGACAGATAGACAGAGTTACTTTCGCATTTATAATATTAGTATGGATATAGTGCTCACTAATAGAGTTTGTTAAACAATCAAAATCGAACATTTTTTTAATAATTTCACAACATTCCCTTTTCCGCCATGGCTTAACCTGTCGTCAATCAAAGAAACTAATTAATGAACTCTTGCGCAGCTGCGGATCAACAAGATAAATACTGAGCGATCAATTTGCGCACGACCTTAAGCCGCTCACCCACCGCGGCCGCGACGCGATGCGATGAATTAGGTTGAGATTGTAAAGCGTGACCATCTATCGACTTCGATTTTACTATTACGTTCTTTCATTAGAATAGGGATGACGACAGGGTGAAGAAATCGAAATTCTAATTAGTCCGTCAGTCAGGTAATAAAAAAATATTAGACACGTATTTCAACTCAATATACCTCCGTATAAGTTTGATTGCGTGAAAAAAGAAAAAATACATGTCCAATACTTTTCAATAATCTTCCTGATAGACTAAGGAAAAAAAAGTTGTCGTCATCCCTATTATTGTGGCTAAATTTTATGTCAATAATGTTCCAAAGATACTTACCAAAGAAATACAACAATTAAAAATATCAACAACAGTATCAAGTGAACAATTTAAGTAGGCGAAAAATCTGCACTGCACATCTTTTGGTGTGCCACATACCTTTGATTAGAAAGATAAATAAAATTGTTCTGCTTTACGTTGCTGACAACTTAAAAGTAACTTTATATTTGAAATTGCACATGACCTGAACCTCAACAGATCTGAATGTTCTCAAGCGAACTAATGAATTCAAATTGTAATTTTCGCTATCAAAGCATGTAATTGCCCCTATAATATTCAATTAGCAAAATAGCAGTGCTCGCACTGTTGTGTTCTGTTAGGGAGTTAAAGCAGCTGGTGAAATTGCATGCACCGAGGCATTCCATCTTAAGACTTATGGTTTCTTAATGGGGGATCATAGGATTTCGGTGTCCATGGGCCGCAGTGGTCGGTGGGTTGTGCGCTTGTTAATTTCCCTATATCATCGACATAAAAAAAACAATTGCGCAATAATTGTGTAGGAAATTGACGATCTTTTGAGTAGATAATTCACCTTAGCAAATAGTTCTGAGTAATATTCAAAATTCAATCATTCAGTCAGAATATTGTTCTCATACCGACTCGTATGGGGACTTAAAAGTCAGATAATTAAATGAATCTATCAGAACGCTTGCTAGCCCATTGCTGAGAACAACACAGTCCAAAAAGCTTTTTTCAAAATTTCAATTTCACAATATGCATTTTTTTTGCAAAAATTATACTCCGTTTACTAGAAATTACATTTAAGGGATGTAGAAGCGATGTGTGTTAGGGGTGGGAAGGGATGACATAGAACTTAATTTAAAGTCTCCAAGGGTTTACTAAAATCTTCTTGTCTTCCTCCAGTTCCTCGCCTTAGCTTTGGTCTCCCTGGCCGCCGCAGCCCGTCTGGACAAGGTATACCTACCCCCCCGCGCCGGCTCCGCGAGCGGTGCCAGCGCAGGGCTCCAGGCGCCCAGGGGAGGGACCTTCCAGGCACAGCAGGGTAGTCAAGGAGGTGAGTACCACGGAGATCTAATAAACAATCACAACTTAATTCTCACTCACTCTTTAATTCTTTTCTACAATCAACATTTACAGCTAATTTTGTTCAGAACAGCTGTAAAATAATGTTTCTTGTACATACTAAACTCTACATATATCAATAAAAAAATAAGAAATAGGGTAATTCAATCTTATACCTATTAGAAGATAATGTCATCGATGTAAATTGAAATAACGCTTTTCCGGAAAAGAGATGTGAAGAGAAAACGCGTTCACGTGTGTTACAAATACTACAACAATGGAATCATATCACACTTCTTTTTGACGTCTTCCCGACAGCTGTTCTTGCTTTTATAAGCTAAAAACAAACTCCTCATGTGAATGTTCAACCTTAGTCCTTCCTAGTTTAGAGCTCCACATTAACTGTGTCATTGGACTATATGGGTCCTTTCACTGAGCACATGACAAGTAAAGATGAACCTTAGCGCAGTTACTTTACATTTAAATTCGTAGAATTTAGTTAGATTTGTGATGCCAATTACTAATGTAACAACTAAGTACGAGCGCAATATGTTTAGCATGGACCTTCTTTAATGACTATCCTGATATACGTGAGGCAATTTAATGAGGAGAATGATATCGAAAACCAGATGAGCGATCATTCCCTTGCTTCATCCTTCTTACATGTATTTATTTAAATTTTATTGCACATTAGTAAAAAACAAATACAAAACCCGAATTTAATGCCATAAGGCATTCTCTACCAGTTAAACCTTTAGACAAAGGTATTACTTTTATGCGTTAATATTTAACTTGATCTAACTCTCACTTAGAACGAAGCAACTATAAGAATATTTTCATAATTCGTCGGGAAATCAGGAAATTATATACCTACTATTGTATGTTATGGTGTTTCATTTAACGGGAGCAGTTTGTTCGATATGAAAAGTCATACAAAGACATTAACTATCTTGCCTTTTTCCCGCATCTTTTTCCCGTAGGCAACCTACTTATGTGACGTGACTTCAGCGTTAGCGTGAAATATTATTCTTCATCCTCCATACCATTTCCTATCAGCCATCGTCTACGAGTTCGCATCTTTAATACAAATTATCATCCTTCAAGCAATCAATTGAAACCTCCTTTGGCCCTCATCGCCTTGGACAGCGCATTCGCAGGTCTGACTTAAGAATAATAAGAAAATTGCCTTCGGCATCGGTTCGTTTTATATATTTTAAAGGAAAATGTTCTATGTTTGCCCTGACATATTTGATAGTACCGATGAGGTCTGCGCTCTATCTTTACCCTCTTCCCCCAGGATTCTCCGGTCAATCACAGAGCTACTCGTCGGCTGCAGCCAGTGCGTCTGCCAGCAGCCAGGCCGAGATCCTGAGGTTCGACAACGAGATCAACGAGCAAGGCTTCCGTTATGCGTACGAGACCAGTGACGGCACCAAGGCGGAACAGGAAGGTTGGTTGATGGAGAGTTTCTGAGGGTCGGTTCGTTGATGAACAAACAGAAAGTTAAGAGTCCACAGTACGCTCTTTTCTCCATACAAACGTAGTTACGTTTTATTTCGAAAACTAGCTTATCACATGCATTGGCACCAAATTTTACAAGTAATAGTGGAGCAGAGATATTAGTGTCCAAAATACACTTTGATTGTATTAAATTGAATAACAAAGAAACCAGGACCATTTTAGTTTACTCCATACAAAATTCAGTTTTTTGGCTTGTGTTATTTTACCGACTACCGCCTCTCATGCAGAGGGTCGGGGGTTCAATTACGGCTCGCACCTTTAAGTTTTGCTTATGTGCGAAATTCAATTTGAATTTACCACTGAGTTTTTCGGTGAAGGAAAACATCGCGAGGAAACCTGCACGCATCTGCGAAGTAATTTAAAGATGTATGTGAAGTCCCCAATCCGCACTAGGCCCGCGTGGGGACTATACCAAACCCTCTGGTGATGAGAGGAGGCCGATGCCCAGCAGTGGGACGCAAATAAGCTGTAGCAGTAGTAGTAGTATAAAGTATTCAATGAAAAATCTCCCCGCTTTCCAGGCCGCGTGATCCCAGGAGCAGTTCCCGATGAAGGCTCCCTCCAGGTCTCCGGCTCGTACTCCTACGTAGGCGACGACGGACAGACCTACTCCGTGACCTACACTGCTGACGAGAATGGCTACCACGCAGAAGGCGACCACCTGCCCACCCCTCCGCCAATCCCGGAGGCGATACTGAAGAGCCTGCAGCTTACTGCCGGCAATGGAGGTGAGAGATGAATTGATGCTATGATTATTTTGTCAGGCGCTTAATTACCTGTCCCTAGTTGTGTTTAAAAATATAGTCGTCGGTACCAACGCCACTCTCCTCAACTTAGGGTGAATTGATTCAAGCACAGTTGACTCCTGGTCGTTAAATATGGTCGCCGAGCTGTAATTCTATACAGAAACGTCATTTTGTCCCATAGTAAAATATTTAACGTTAACGTTAACTTTAACGGACGGTTTGAGTCAACCGACCCCACGCGCCTTCTAAGTTGTGTAAACCTGTACAATGGTCATCATTGAGGTTAGCGCCTGGGTATAAATAAGTGGGCATTCGTAAGTTACGATGAGTTCGTTATGTTGCTATTAAATAGTGTACAGGTGTTTTACTTTATTTATTTATTTCCAGCTCGCTACGAAAGCCAGAGGAGCAGTTACGACGCCGACAAAGCGGGTTACTAAAGCTAATATTTAAGTCAAAAGTACAGTCAACTGCAAAAACACTTTAGTACCTACTTATTTTTTTATATTTTTATACAAAGTTTTTATAGCAGACTGTACTTGATGGCCAGTATGTGTTCAATTTAGTCGTTAATGTTGATTGTTGCAATAAATGTGTAAATAGTACTGAAAAACCGTTTATCAATCCTTACCCACCTTTTTTAAAACAAACACGATAGAAGACGTACAAGTAGAGATCTTCTACTATCTAAAGTCCCGCGCCTTCACATTTCAAAACGCTTCAATGTATTTAAAAAGCACCACCAACACTCTCAACACATGTGTGCGTGCTGAGACAGCCATCAACTATGCGTTGAAAGTGTTGGTGGTGCTTTTTAAATAATAATAAAAAAATTGAAGCGTTTTGAAACGTGAAGGCGCGGGACTTTAGATAGTAGAAGATCTCTACCTATAATAAGTAAAAAATAATACTCCGAAATTATACATTACCTTTTCTTTTTTAAACGACTGGATCGATTTTGATGAAATTTAGCACTGGAAATACCTAGTTAAAATAGTTGCCTACATACTGTAGGGGGGGGGGGTTGGTGTTTGCTCAGGTAGATGCTGTAGGCACGGAGATCAGCGGTGGAACTTGAAGACACGAAGACAATGTCTAGCTGATTAAAAACTCTAAATCTTGCAGACTGTCCCTAATACTGCCCTAACACTTCCCTAATTATTAAATGATAGATTTTATGTAAAATTCATATTATATTTCCAGAGAAGTTTGCATTACAATGGCTATCGAAAAGACTAAGTATATGGAACTAAACAATTCTACGCTTAAAATTACCTATTTTTGAAACAAAATGTGTCAACTCACCGTTTATACTCGGCCAGTCTCCACAATACCTAGCTAGATACTATTTATCTCGAAAAGCGTATAGGTAGTTCCCGCGGGAGCGTTCCGCGGTTGGAGCTGCGAACAGACGCTCGGTTCAGTATCAGTTTTTAGGGTTCCGAAGTCCACAAGGAACCCTTATAGTTTCGCCATGTCCGTCCGTCCGTCTGTCCGCACTATTGCTCGGAGATGCTTAGTTCTAGAAAGCTGTAATTTGGCATGAATATGCATATTAGTTACGCTGACAAAGTGGTACAATAAAATTTTGAAATATTTTTTTTTATAGGGTACCTCCCCTACTCGTAAAGTAGGGATGTATTCTTTTTTCTTGCGTACCCCATGGTGCGGCATATCATTGAATAGGTCTTGAAAAAATATTGTGGGTTTGTTAAACCCATTTTTTGATTAAGTGATGCGTTTGTGAAATTTTAAGCTTTAAAGTGCTATTTTTTGTTAGGGTCACGTGTCCCCCCCCCCCTGCCAGCTAAATGGTGGTATTTGGATGGCTGAAAAAAAACTTGGTTGTGGCATATATAACGTAGTTGAAAGGAAAACTATCACAGCTAAGTAGGTTGTACAAACTTACGAGTAATAGTCGACCAACTAATGATGATGATTTTTCTCGAGCGACAGGGGCGTCGGGCGGGCACGTCATACCTACCATAGGCTAGCTAGATGCTAATAAGTCTTAGAAAGGTACTGTTGGCATCGTCAACTTCGGAACCCTATACTTTGCGCGTGTCCCGACACGCACTTGGCCGGTTTTTTTAATAACTTCAGCCTTCGAGCAATATAATTAATTACCTATACCTCGTGTCGTATTCCAAACAATTAGTCCTTTTAATGGTGTTCCACATACAAACCAACATTTACTAATTCGTCACGATAATCACGATCGGCGAATCTACAATCATGCGCTACATTATACTTTAGATCATATATCACATTTTATCTAGATAATAGGTAGCCTGTCTACAATAATCATACGCAGCCAGGGGCTCTATTGGAAACGGGATATGGAACGACCATTATTGACATTTGACGACATGTTTGGCTCAGTTGGTAGTGACCCTGCCTACTGTTCCAGCGGTCGCGGGTTCGAATCCCGCTCGGGGCAAACTTTGCGTGATGAACACGAATGTTTGTACCCGAGTCATGGATGTTTAGTATTCATATATGTATGACTTCTATATATAAGTATTTATATTGTTGTCTAACACCCATAGTACAAGCTTTGCTTTGGAATTCGGTTACCGCGTTCCCGCGGGAACTTTGCGTTTTCCCGGGATAAAAAGTAGCCTATGTCATTCCCAGGGTCCTAGACTATCTCCGTAGTAAATTTCATTCAAATCCGTCCAGTCGTTTCGACGTAAAGGAAGGACAAACAAAGAAACAAACACACTTTCACTTTATAATATTACCTAGTATGGATTTATATCCCTACCGTCAAAGCGTCAAGGCGTTGAAAGCGAACTTTTATGTTTACTCACAATGTTTTCCTTCACCGGAAAGCTCAGTGGTAAATTCAAATTGAAATTCAAACATGACTGATTTCAAAGGTGCAAGCCGGATTCGAACCCCCGACCCTCTGCATGAGAGGCGGTAGGTCAAACCACTAGGCTAGGTACCATGGCTCACGACCCAAATAAAGCTAAAAGAATTATTCTTGCTTATTGATAAGTAGTAAAATTGTTCAAATATGTTTTTTATCGCAGTCGTATAGGTACATATTATATGACCCACGCAGATAGCCTAACTTTTGGGAACTTCATATCGATGTGCTAAAACTGAATACAAGGTCGTGAGATAAAATTAATATTCATCTAGAAAAAACATTCCGATATCTACATTCGAGTTTGTAAATGTTTTGTTGGGGATATGGGATTTCCCATGAACTTAAATAACGATACACTATCTACCTACCTACTACTACTACTACTACAGCCTATTTGCGTCCCACTGCTGGGCACAGGCCTCCTCTCATCACGAGAGGGTTTGGGCTATAGTCCCCACGCGGGCCCAGTGCGGATTGGGGACTTATCTCCGTACCTATTAAGAGAGATATCTATACTAATAATAAGTTTGTAGAAGAAGTCGCGTCTGAAACTTGAACATTTAAAGAAACTATCAAGTCGAGGGGACTATATAAACGATACTGAACACAAAATAAACATTTTAGAAAAAAAATCTGTATGCATATTTATGTCCGGATTTAATTTATACACTTTGGAGAGTGTGCGGGGGAATTGTTTGATTTGATTCCACCATCCCCATTTCGTCACTACGGGACTAGGCGTGGTCTTGGATTACATCCCTATGTTGTGGATATTCCTCCAGCGCGTACGAAGCGCTTCGCTTCATGCTTCATCATGCGAACAGCTAAGGAGTGGAATTCTCTACCGGCCGGTCTCTTCCCCGGTAGTTACAACTTGGATCTTTACAAGTCGAGAGTGAACAGGTACTATCTAAGTAAGCATGTTTCACCTTCGACTACATCGTCACTTACCATCAGGTGAGATCGTGGTCAAATGCTTGCTTATAATAAATAAAATAAAAAACTACTGGGCAGATTGCAACAAAATTTGGTATGGGGGTAGTTTGTAACACTGGTCAACATAAAGGCTACTTTTTATCCTGGAAAAGCGCATAGTTCCCGCGGGAACGCTATTTCCGAATTCCACGCGGACGAAGTCGCGGGCAGGAGCTAGTAGGTTCATAAAAATTACAGAAGCTAGTTGACAAATAAATTAAAATTCAGAGATGGCGTCAGTCTCATAATGTTAACAAAAAACTAAAAATACAAAATTATGTCAAAGAATGTAATTGATTTTTAGTTATTTTTAGTTTTAGCTTTATTCTTAAAGTAAATATTTAAGATGATTTTTGTAGTATTGGTATTTGAATAAAGTTCACAAGTGTAGCAAAACTGCTCCCTCGCTCAATATGTTTGACCTAGTAATGCTGTGCCCAGCAGTGGGATTCGAATAGGATGTAGTAGTGAATAACATTTTACTAATAATTATTACCTATAATGAAGCTGAAAGTTTGTGTGCCCAATCACGCTAAAACGGCTCAACCAATTTGCATGAAATTTGGAAAACAGGTAGGTACCTAAGGAATAAGCTATAGGCTACCTATTATCCCGGAAATCCCGAGAAATCACGGAAAATCCCGGAAACTCATTAGAGGGACCCGGAAGAAGACTTCGGATAGAAATCCCGGGAATCGCACAAATCCCGTAATCCCAGGGATCCCTGGCAAAAGGGCTTTGGAAATATAGTGTTAAAAATTCCCTGCAGACGAAGTCGCAGGTTTTTAATAATACTTATATTGATTTTATAATGATAATATAATGATGATTTTAATAATATAATGATAACGTACTAATATAATGATTATTTTAAACATTCTTGCAAACATTCGAACACGACCGTCGGAATAGTAGGGTCACTACCAATGAGCCAATCCGGTCATCAAAATAAATAAACAATAACGATAAACCTAAAATAACAACTTCATCTACAAATGCTGTCATAAAGCAGTACTTAATCGATGTCACTCTACACTCAACAGCAATGAAAACGGGTCACTTTGTATAGGATTTTCCATACAACGTGACCCGTTTTTATTGCTGTTCAGTGTATAAAGCATGACCGTTATGACTTCATTCAGGACCCTCTTGTACATTGGAGCTTTAGGGTCTACCCACATTAACGTTCAATGAATATCTGCCATGATTGGCATGAATATAGAAAGCCTGGCCACCCAAACCACGTCGTGACGTCTACCGCGAATCCGGCTCGCACCTCTGAGTTTACTTAGGTATGTGCGAAATTCAATTTAAATTTACCACATAGCTTTTCGGCGAAGGAAAACATCGTAGGGAAACCTGCACGCATCTGCGAAGTAATGCAAGGACGTAAAACATTTTCTGCTTTCGTCTAAAGGTTGACTCGTGAAATGCCTCCTCTAATCGTGAATCGAATCGGATTACATCTATTACCTTTGTGTGTGTATTTTTTTTTATTGAAGATAGCAACGTACTTGACCACCATCTTACTTGATGGAAAGCAAGATGTGGTCTGGTGGAACCTACGGTGGTTCCTAGAAAATACCTGTGCACTCTAGACTTGAAAAGTTCCATAGTATCGTAATTTTTGAAAAAGGGCTTTCTGCTGAGTTTGTTGCGGCGCTTCTTCTCAAGCAATGGGTCTTGGAAGCGCTGGTAATTTCATTTCTGTTAAATTCATTTAAAAGTGACGTGTAAAAGTGCCCATATGTGGCATATTTGCTGAATAAATATATTAATTTTGATTTTGATACCTACTCCGCCTCTGGTAGTTTTGATGAAATAAAACCAAATTTTCTCACATTATAAGTAAAATACTTTGATACTCTGCACCGAGCTGAGATTAGAACCCCGACCGATGCGTGGGAGGCTGCAAGTCAAAACGTTAGTCTAATATAACAAACACTAGTTTATTATGTAAACCTACCATATAATAACAATATTATTCTTGAGGAACAATAGGGATGACGACAGGGTGAAGAAATCGAAATTCTAATTAGTCCGTCAGTCAGGTAATGAAAAAATATTAGACACGTATTTTTTGTTTTATCAATTTAACAAAGAATGACTAAGTTAAAACGCATTAAAGTTGGAGAGCGGGGGCTAACTACGTCACCGTTAGGTATAAATAACCTAACCGTGACGTCACGCGACATTTCAACGCAATATATCTCCGTATAAGTTTGATTGCGTGAAAAAAGAAAAAATACGTGTCCAATGAGTACTTTTCAATAATCTTCCTGATAGACTAAGGGAAAAAAAAGTCGTCGTCATCCCTATTGTGCTCGCAAATTACAATAAGCATCAGCGGATGGTAGATCTGATCAGACGCTAACGTAAGCTTACGTACTGTTAGTTGACCGCGATATACCTACTACGCGGCCCAGCCAGACTTTAGTCTGACATTTGACATTGTACAGGAAGGCTGAAATGGCTGTGATATGTAACATTTGTGTACATTTAGTTCTAGTACTCTTGCTTGGCATTTCTGTGAGTCACTGTAAGGTAAGTTTTTGAATAAAAACATGGCAACTAATTCTATTAATAAGCAGGTAGTTTATTTTAGACTGTACGTAGATTATTTATGTATATTTATTATATTAGTGTTATGACTATGTATGAGTTCCACTCACCCGTTTAGTTTAACAACTGTTAATTTTAGTATTACGATATGGCAACACCCGCCCTCCCTCTCTTCCGCCATGGCGCTTGGATCGTAAGGTATCGAAATTGAAACGCTCTCTTTTTGTAATATTGTTTTAATATAAATAAACCCACCCAGTGGACCTCTAAATTGGCATTTCGTTATTTACGAAGCAACAGACGATATATTTATTATTATGTTTGTTTATATTTATGATTTCTGGTATGTATGTATTTATAATATATGACATATGCTCATTACGAGCACCGCCTACCAACTTATCTCTTTTACTTGATTTCCACTACCCAAAGGTTGTCTGGGAGGGATCGCTCTATTAGCGATAAGACCGCCTGCTGTATACCTAACAACATGATTTCCTGATCTTTTTGTTCTGTCCTTTTTTTCTCTATTGAGTGGTGTTCAATAAAGAGTATTTGTATTGTATTGTATTGTAGTTTTATTCAATTATAATTTATGTAAGTACTTACTGTAAGAGGACTAAATAGGTGACTTTTTAAATTAGTTTACTTGACTATAATATTCCGATAAAAAGACGAAAATTCATCCATCTCTCAAATTAAGTAATATTTGTCACTAAACAT
This sequence comes from Aethes cnicana, assembly GCA_963971205.1. Taxonomy (NCBI): domain Eukaryota; kingdom Metazoa; phylum Arthropoda; class Insecta; order Lepidoptera; family Tortricidae; genus Aethes; species Aethes cnicana. The sequence continues at coordinate 10,512,033 of OZ020290.1, read as the reverse complement.
TGCATATTTAAATTTATTCTTATGTGAATGGGATCATCATCATCATCATTTCAGCCGATAGACGTCCACTGCTGGACATAGGCCTCCCCCCTTGTGCCACTCGCATCCACCGCGTTCCCAACGGGATGCTGTTGACTTATAGGAACACTGGATTGTTACTTCACATAGAGCTTTTTGTGAATTCTAAGTGAACAATTACGTGCCTTATTTCTAAAAAGTTAAACAATCCTGCAGATTTTTACAATGATCCGACATGAAAATTCAAAAACCTTCACTAACTTGTAAAATAGGTACATACTTGATATTTCTTCAATTGATAGTGTACTGCATGACTTTAAAATGACTGCAATGAGCCATACTAGGTACAAAAGCGACACGCCCTTGAAATATTATTTATATATTTAGCACCAATCAGCCTGTATTGCAGAGTTCTGAGAACCGTTGAGAGGTTCTTTTATAAGTCATGAAACAAAGGCATCCGGTGATTACTTGTATTCTGCAAACTGCAATTAATGCATGCGAACCAAATCCCTACAAGATGGTTTGAGCCTTGTTACTGGAACACAAGGACTGTTTTAAATAAAACTTAATCAAACAGTGCAAAAACGATCAAACTTTGACGTGAATTTTGGCGCGTGGGTTTCTATTGACTTTATAATCACGGTTTTAAAATTAAATTAACGGACCGTTTAAGATTTCCAAGGAGTGTAACGGTTTTATGTACATCAAAATACAAAATTCATTCCGGTTAACGCATTCACTGCCACTTCTTTTTACGAACTTTATTGCAACGCACATGTGCGTTCAAGGCACTACGGGAAAGTCAGCAAAACGCATATATGCGTCGGTGGCAGTGAATGCGTTAAAAGGCAATTTAATTCAAAAATTCAAAATTCAATCATTTATTCAGCAAATTGGCCACATAGGGGCACTTTTACACGTCAGAAAAGAATTTACGCGCCGCAAAAAACTCAAGCAGAAGGCCTTTTTTCAAAATTTTCACATAGTTATAACATTTACATTACATGTATAAAATATACATATAGGTACGTACTACAATTACATTGAAGGGATGTATAGTCCGTCCTTGCAAGCATGAACAGACCGGACCCCACAGACATACGACAGACGATGGCTGAGATACGCGTCACGCTCGTGAACGGGTGCTGTCTGTGGGGTCCGGTCTGTTCATGCTTGCAAGGACGTTTAAAAATAATCATTAGCTTTAAATATATTACTAAGTCAAACATTTTAAGCGAGAGACCTCATCATGTTCTTATTGACATGTATTAATGAACTCTTTTATACATGATGTATTTCATTATTTATTGACATTTTGAGACTGTCGACATCTATGGAATTTATATTTATTTGACAATGGAGGCCATCTCCATAAATTTTTTTTTCTGGACCCTTGGAGACTATACATCTCTAAGATCTTAGATTTAAGTTTAAGTTAGGGACTATACATCCCTTCAATGTAATTGTAGTACGTACCGATATGTATATTTTATACATGTAATGTAAATGTTATAACTATGTGTAAATTTTGAAAAAAGGCCTTCTGCTTGAGTTTGTTGCGGCGCTTCTTCTCAAGCAATGGGTCTAGGAAGCGCTAGTAAATTCTTTTCTGACGTGTAAAAGTGCCCCTATGTGGCCAATTTGCTGAATAAATGATTGAATTGAATTGAATTGAATTGACAGCTTTAAGAGGGTTTATCCCGAAAGTTGGCAACGTCGCATATTATAGCTGTCAAATGTTTCGCTGTGGCAGAGCCATTTGGTGGAAAGTGGACTCTATGCTGGATCTGAATATTATTCCCCTCAGTTTCCCATAATTATATGCTTTCACTCACCTTTCTGAATTCAGCTCGTGGCGGCGGCGGCGGCGGTATGATGGTTTCATGTGATAGTTTGTGCGCATGCGTTGTTTTGTTCACAAGAACTGCGGGTTTTTACGTAATTATTCAGAAATAAATCTTAAATATGTAATAGCACGTACGTCTTATTATTTTTCCATTTCTTCTCAATGTTTGTTGCCTAGCAACGCGCCAATGCAGGCGGCCAGTACCACCGCTTTGCTTCCTTCTTCGAAGCGGCGAAAACACATTATATAGGGAAACTAGGAACTATTTAAATCGCCCAAACATTCCCCCGGCCTAGAAGGACAAAGATCTCTTTGTACTTCTACTATACAAAGAGAAAAATTAACAGAAAATGTTCTAACTCGAAGAACGAAAATTATAGAGAACTGAAATATGTATCATCATAAAAGATGAGATGTCGCATAGGACCCTGCGGAATAGAAATGAGAATTATTGAAGCGGTAGTGGAGAAACCTTCACCACTGGCCTTTGGTACAGGCCTGAATTGGTACGCACAGACACGACTCTGATAATACCATCTTTGCCTGGAAATACATCTTCGATTATACCTAGTGGCCATTTTAATGGAGGAACGTTATCTATGTTAAGTAAAACAACGGTCCCTTTAGTCGCTGAATTAGTTTCGGTATTCCATTTTTGACGCATTTGGAGAGTATGTAAATATTCAGTCTTCCATCGCTTCCAAAACGACTGAATTATTTTATCAAGCAGATATTTACGTTTCACTAAACTTGTCGATATGTCTGAAACGTCAACATTATGTAAGGAGTTTAGCGGACCAAGAGTCAAAAAATGTGATGGTGTCAAGGCAGTCGGTTCTGACGGATCAGAATTCAAAAGTGTCAAAGGGCGTGAGTTAAGAACGGCCTCAATTTGAGTCAAAACCGTGAGCATTTCTTCGTAAGTCAACAATTGATCTCCAATAACGCGTTTTAAGTGTAGTTTTACGCTACGTATATTGGATTCCCAGGATCCACCAAAATGCGGAGCGTTCCGAGGATTAAACCGCCATGTAATTCCATGACTTAGCGCCTCGGCAGACAATGCGCTATTATACTCTTTCGAGTTTGTTAATTGAGCAATTTCATCTAAATAAGACTTAGCTCCAATAAAATTTGTTCCGTTATCAGAGTACAACCACAGAACATGTACCTCTGCGCGATATGAAGCGTTTAAAAGCATTATTACCTAAACGCAGACGTGCTCAAGTCTATTGCCAATTCAATATGGATAGCGCTAATAACAAGGCAAATAAAAAGGCATATGTAAGCCTTTTGCTGACGCGCGCCTCGGTAGCGACTTATAAGAATGGGTATAGGACCCGCATAATCCACCCCGGTATTTTAAAAGGGCTTTGCTTCTATGACACGACACGTATTACAATAATTATATGCTTTCACTCACCTTTCTGAATTCAGCTCGTGGCGGCGGCGGCGGCTGTATGATGGTTTCATGTGATATATATATATATTGTAGAGGAGCGCTCCTATTATGCGTTGTTTTGTTCACAAGAACTGCGGGTTTTTACGTAATTATTCAGAAATAAATCTTAAATATGTAATAGCACGTACGTCTTCATTATTTTTCCATTTCTTCCCAATGTTTGTTGCCTAGCAACGCGCCAATGCAGGCGGCCAGTACCACCGCTTTGCTTCCTTCTTCAAAGCGGCGAAAACACATTATATAGGGAAACTAGGAACTATTTAAATCGCCCAAACACGCTGTTTTTATTAATTTCTCAATATTGCCGAATTAATAAGGAAGATATCATTCTATGGTTGAATGACGCGTCTTGTTTTATATTTGTTGGTTAGGTTAGATTCAAATGATAATGATAATATTCATTAGATAAATGATAACATTACATTAAAATGGATGGAAACTGCGATGGAAATATTTCAAAAGATATTACTTCCATAATACTAAAAACTTCGCGTTCCTATGATAACTATTGCAATCCATACTTTATGTTTTATTCAACCTTAGAGCGATAATTCATGTTTTCATTCAGTAATAATCAGAAATTAATGAAAACAGCAAAATATTTGACATGTATTTGCGACGTTGCCAACTTTCGGAGTAAACCCTCTTAATAAAGGCCAAAGTTCGAACAGGTAGGTACCTATATCCATTACAAGCAATGGTTACCTACCATTTGAAACGATACCACAGGGCGGACACCGGCCTATAAATGCATGATTTCGAACACAATACGAATGAAGTGACAATGTTTGCGTCCGAGGACGCCTGTGTGCGTGCGAGGATGTCTGTACACTTGTAAATGTGTGTGTACCACTACGCGGGCCAATGATTCTCTCTCCATCTCCGGATGAAACAAATGACGGTAAGGGCGAATTGGACGCGAGTTGCGCGCCGGCTACATTCAGGCGGTTGATTCCGTGGCCATTCTGTATGTAGTACTATTAAATATTATGTGACTCGAGAGCAGATCAAAGCGTTTTAAATAAACAAGACTTCGACAGCCTTGACCATTAATAAAATTGACGACGCTGATAGGATATTGAACTCTTTCTCAGTTTACTTGAAATTATGTACGTACTTCTTTGCTCCTAAGTAAATGTTCCCGCTTCACCCCAAGGTTGACAGGTAGAAAATGCTTGTAGCATTAAGTCCGTCTTTTGTACACAGCATTTTTGTTGTTTGTGCAATAAAGAGTTTAAATAAATAAATAATAAATAGGAGCCGAATGTGACAACAAATAACAATTGCTACACCCATTGGGTAAAATTGTATTGATACTAATTTACTGACATGCAATGTACCATTTCTCATGTAAACATACAATTTATGGCAATAACAATGCGTATTGGATTTTCTGTCTGGCATTTCATATATTAGGTAGCCCTTTCACCCAATTTCACATCATTAAGGGATGTACTTAATCCGGGAAATAAGTAGTCTTATGCTACTTACACGGTTTTTATACATACATCTACATACTCATTAACTTCAAAAAGAAAATTCATTCTAATATTATAAATGCGAATGTAATTCTGTCTGCCTGTCACGATTTACACGACTTTATATAAAACAAAGGGTAGAGCGCGTAGTAATGTTCCATCACCATCGACATAAAACAAACGCGATAACCGAATTCCACGTGGACGAAATCTCGTGCAGAAGTTAGTGAACAGTATTTTATTTTTCTTTATTTACTTATTACTGCATTACTTATAAAAATAACCATATTTTCAAGAAAAAACACACACGTTTAACTTATAAGTATACTGTCTAATTCCAGATGAACAACTATCCGAAATCAAACCAGATTACCACATCTATTGAGTACATCACAAAACCTAAGGATGATATAGTCATCCCCATCATGATTCATTTAGACATGGCAATGACAACTCAAATGCCAAAATTACCAGGATCCAAAAGGATCAAATTCAAGCCAAAGAGAATATTGCAAGAAGTAGAGAAGATATTCAACGCAGGGATATTACATCAGAAAGTCCGGTTGAAACTAGTCAATTTGAAAGTAATAAATAATAGCACTGAAGTTGCGATGGACGAAAACATTTCCAAATATCTGAAGAGCTATTGTGAATGGCAGACGAAGAAGAAAATTGAGAATAATCAATGGTACTTTTCTGTCCTACTGACTGGATTAGATTTATATTATATCAACGTGAATGGGCAGAAAGTAGGAAAAAGTACAGGTAAGAAATATAACTCCAAGTGAATTGAGAATTTGAAAAAAAAATCTTGAGCTACATACAACTTGTAACATAACCCACTGAAAACGTAAAAACAGATAGCTAGTTAAATTTCCTATTTGTCACTGACTCACTGATCATCATAATTCCAAGTTTTTATCCTGTAAAGTTACCCTGTAAATTACACTTGCTCGAAAAGAAAAAAGTAGGACTGCCTAGAAAAAGAGATGAGATCCCACTAAAAGTTACACGTAGATGCAAGTCTCGCAACGCTCAGTTTTTCTAAAACAAAAATGTTACGAGGTGTACCTAATAATAAACCAACTCGGTATCAGTACCGGTGGGGTGTCCACAGAACTCGATTCCCACTGACTTGCCTATTACTTATTTAAAAGAAGTAGAGGAATACATCCTACAGTGTCAAATAATGGGCAAGTCGTTGTAAATCGAGTTCTGGGCTAATGATATTCATTGCGGAATATTATAGGCAGCCCCCAAGGTTTGGTGCTATGCCTTAGACATCAATCGAAGTATGGTTACTCGTATGAAGTCAATGTCTCGTCTTTTTGTACGCCTATGTACCTACCTCCTGGGTGAATCCTGGTCACATAACTAGAATAACCTGGTCACATCGGTTCTGCGAGCTATGTGCCGTGCCACAGCTACTTAGGTTTAGCAGTTCTTGGGCTATATTAGCCCTAGTTCTCAATTACCTTGGACGTTATCATTTCCAGGTCGAGGCTACATGAGCAAGATGTGCAGCGTTGACAAAAGCTGTACGGTCATGAGATGGCACTCCAGAGACGTGTTCTACTTACTAGCGCATGAGATTGCTCACAGGTTTGTACTGATGATCATTAACTCAATTAAATAGTAATTTTAATTATCCGAGATTTAAATTGCTGTGAATCTTAAATTATGTTTAAGTACCTGCTTAGATATTTAAATTACAAACGGGTAAAGTATAGCCTACCTCTAGTATAAAGTGAAAATTGTAGAAATGTAAAATATTACTTACCTGTACTTCAGGTCAGCTTGGACATGAGAGTAGGGTTTTAAAGATATGTGACTTTAAGTAAATTTTTCAATACTCACCCTCCCCTAATCCCTGCGTTTTTATATATAAGTCATCTTGGTTCTTAGTTCCGAGATGCGGCTTTGCAGCCAGTAGGTATATCGCTGCAACCATTTCTGATCTTTTGTGATCGCCACAGACCACAGCTCACAGTCAAGAATAGCCTCTGCAATGAATTGCAGGATTTTCTTGGCCGTGAGCGCTATGACCTCCTCTGGGTGCATTTGATGCTTTCCCAGTTGGTATGAGGTAACGGCATCGCATCAGCGGAGGGCATTCAGTCAGAATGTATAGGGGCGTTTCTTTCTCCTCGTTACTAAGTCATCGCCTCTCATTTACAGCCTGGGAGTGTACCACGACGGACTATCGAACGAGTGCCCGAAACACGGCTTCATAATGTCCAGCCAGTACGATCAGTATAAACCGCCCAAGTTCTGGTCACCGTGCAGTAGGGCGCACTTGAATAAGTTTCTGAGGTAAGTACGTTTCTCACCTCGCTGATCGAATAGAATCGCATGGCAGCCATTCGACGGCATTCGATCGCATTCCGCCGAATTAGGATCACGTCCGTCGGAGTTCGGTTGTTTCTTTTTTTCAGTTTCGAAGGATGAAGAGACATTATTAGCATTCGACAGGGATTCGATCGCATCCGATCTCATTCGATTGCATTCGATCGAAGCTGACCGCAGACAAAAGTAGCCGAAAGAACGCGGACTCTATTCAAATATAAGATTTATCACTGATTTACAGACGGACTTTATCTACTTAAAAATTTGAAAAGTGCATATTTTTACTGGGAACTTCTTGGAAAAGGGGTGGGGGTTATCATATGTCTAGGAGATTTAAGAAGTTTGCAGTGTTGCAATTGTTAAATTTTACCAATAAAAATAAATGCAAAGCTTACGGGACGATTCACACCTAGCAAATTTTACTATATGGTAAAAAGGAAATCCCACCAAAAAACATAAACATGTGAATAAGTGGCCGAATTTTTTGGACGGGAACTTGGCAACTTTTTCACATTACATTGTTTTTGGTGCCCTTATGCCGAATGCCTTTTTACCGTAGAGCACTTGGTAAAAATTGCTTCTATTCGTTTGGCTAGCTGTGAATCGTCCCGTAAGCTTTGCATTTATTTTTATTGGTAAAATTCAACAATTGCAACACTGGCGTCACCAAGCGTTGGTGGACACATTACCAACCGATTTTTTTCTTTCTTTCAGGAAGAAGAGAAAATCCTGGTGTGTTCAACATTAAATACCAAGTCCGCAATGGTTAAGGAAATGTAATGAACTTGAAAGGAACTAAAAGAAATTTTAAAAATCAACATGACTTGTTAACATTTGTTAAATTCCGAATGCTTTAATTCTATATGATTAATAAACTATCTTTAAAAGAATCAATATGTTTCCTTTAGTTAGCGCTATATACGGAAACATGGCGTTTTCTAGTGAAACAAATATCTAGTGAAATATTAAAACACATTGATGCAGTAAAGTATTAAGTATTAAATATACAAAGTATGGAAATTATATTCAGAGTATTCTATTATTTTATGTACGTAGGGTCTGAGATACTGAGATCTGAGATATTCTTAATTTTACCGCCCTAGGTGCGTAATATGGGTACTATCGTCAAACTTCAAAATTACTTGACCGGAAGTATTATACCTAAGTTAATTTTTGATTCATTGATTTAAGAAAATAGTAAAAAGAAAATCTGTAACTTTTTTTTATTCAACACCGAGATGATTACCGAAATGGTTTTCGAAATATTCCATGACCTTACAAAAAATAAATCGAAAACGGATAATTAAGCCGTGGTAGTAGCCTAGTGGTCTCATGCACTACCGCCTTTCACGCAGAGGGTCGGGGGTTTGAATCCGGCTCGCACCTCTAAAATTATTTACGTGCGAAATTCAAATTTGAATTTAGGTACCACTGAGAATTTCGATGAAGGAAAACATCGTGAGGAAACCTGCACGCATTTGCGAAGCCACAAGGATGTGTTTGAAGTCCCCAATCCGCACTGGGCCCGCGTGGGGACTAAGTATAGCCCAAAGTCCTTTCGTGATCAGAGGAGGCCTGTGCGCGGCAGTAGGCCGTAAATAAGCTATTGTGGTGGTGGTGTGGTGGGTCAAAATAAACATACCATAGTGGCATTATAATGACTTTATTCATCAAAATTAGCTTACAAATCTTACAATGTAGGATTTAACCTCAATTGACGACGCATCACTAATTAATGAGCAACTATTTTTACAACAATAACTCTGTTTTACCCTATGGTTGACTGGTAAAGTAACCATATCATCATTGGGCATTAAGTTCGCCATTTATTTCTAGGTAGGTACATATTTCTTTTCTTGTGCAAAAAAGTTAAAATGAATTAAGAAATAATACTAAGTTCACCCAATAATTTGCCAAATATTCGGTATGCGTTGAAACGGTGTGAGTTCGCTCATAAGCTTAGTACTAAATGAACGATAGCCGCGGTCGATCGTACTGTTCTGACCTGGCCTGTGAATGCCTTGATGTATAATTTTGTAGTAAAGCATGTGCGTTAGTTGCTCCGCTATCGGGGAAATAAAAGGAAACCGGCGAGGCGGCCTCTGTCCCACTTGCGCAGTGTCCGTGGCTGGTGATATAAATAAAAATAAAAAAACATATTAATCCATACTAATATTATAAATGCGAAGGTAACTCTGTCTGTCTGTCTGTCATCTCTTCACGCTTCAACCGCTGGACCGATTTGGATGAAATTTGGTATGGAGATAGTACGAGTCCCGGGAAAAGACAAGGGCTACTTTTCATCCCGGAAAAACGCGTAGACCCCGCGGGAACGCGATAACCGAGTTCCACGCGGGCGAAGTCACGGCAAGAAGCTAGTTATTAGTATTAGGTATAATGCGAAAGTAACTCTGTCTGTCTGTCTGTTACCTCGTCGTCACCGCTTCAACCGCTGGACCGATTGAGATGAAATTTGGCATGGACATAGTTGGGGTCCCGGGAAAGGACATAGGCTACTTTCCATCCTGGAAAAACGCGTAGATCCCGCGGGAACGCGATAAACGATTTACACGCGGGCGAAGTCACGGCAAGAAGCTAGTTATTAATATTATTTATAATATTAATAACTAGCTTCTTGCCGTGACTTCGCCCGCGTGGAAATCGTTGGGGTCCCGGGAAAGGACATAGGCTACTTTCCATCCCGGAAAAACGCGTAGATCCCGCGGGAACGCGATAACCGAAAACCACGCGGGCGAAGTCGCGGGCAGAAGCTAGTGATAAATAAATAAATATCTTGGGACACAATTGACCTATCCCTAAACAAAGCAAAGCTTGTATTATGGGTGCTAGACAACGATATAAATACACTCAACAGCAATGAAAACGTGTCATTATGTATAGTATTTTCCATACAAAGTAACCCGTTTTCATTGCTGTTAGTGTTCTTATATACAGAAATACATACAATATACAGGGTCAACTTTTATGTGGTCCAGGTTTTTTTTTATGTGGTCCAGGCCCAGCATAGGATTGGTGGTGTGATCGATACCTAAATCCCATACAATTTTTGTGGGCAAAATATCGTTGCAACGTTTTGCTTGATCTTGTATAAGTAGTATACATCCATGACTCGAGTACAATAGTTATTTGTGCAACAAGAGAGCAAAATTGTTTTTTGCTTCGAGTGCCATGTTTGAGTCCTGAGCTAGCGAAAGATTCTATAGTTGAATCACGAGCGTTTAGCGAGTGATTCTAGTTTAGAATCTTGGGCTAGCGAAGGACTCAAATGCACGAGAAGTAAAAGAAATTGCTCTCGAGTAGCACATACAATTTTTCACCTCAGTAGCGAGAACACATAAAAGGTACTTGCAAAGAATACTTACATCACGAAAAATATGAAATAACATTTCTTCTTCACTGCTTTCACTCAAATTATTACTTGAATTTAATGTTTGAAAAGAATTACTTTAAAGTTAGTTATCGAAAATTAAGAAGAAAGACATGATTTGACATGAGAGAATGGCGGCAATTTTCTAAACGTATGTTCGGAAACTAGTACAATGATAAATTTCGAATTTATTCGGTAATATTTGAAAACTTTTAGTTTAAAATGTTTGCAAATAACATAATTATATGAAATATAAGTCATTTGAAAATTGTAAGATTTTCACAAGTTAAATCAACGTATAATTTTAATGAAGTTTTAATGTCTAAAAATACGGCGGTACTGATGCGTTGCGCGTATCCGAACGTTTCTAGTTCAGTTTTTTTTTCTACGAAAATAGATTCGCACTAAAACTTGCCTTGTATAATTCTACCTCTTTTCTTAAAGAAATGAAAAGAAGAGAGCTGATAAAATCGAGATAGTTTGAATTATTGGCATAAGAAGTAGTTACTAGTTAGATGCCGCAGTATGAAATGACCATTCGCATAAACAAATTAAAAAAAAAAGCGCGGTAACGATTTAACTCTGGCTGCAAGGCTTAGGCCTTTGCCTGATGGGATTGTCTGATGGGATAAAAGGAATTAAAAAAATCAAATTAAAAAAATACTTTGTCTCACTGAGTGAAACAAACACGATTTTGCTCACTAATTTCTGACAGCAAAGTCTTCTTGTTCGAGCTGCTGAGGTGAAAACATTATTATATACCTATATGTATGTGCATACATATTTCATATTCAGCTGCTTCTCTGCCCCGTTTAAAATCTAACCCATAAAACCCATTGTTTTACAGTGGTATAATAAGAAATATGTAAGCCTTACGTGTCAGTATTATTTTAATCTTTTTAATTTCATTATCAACCTCAGGTTCAGAGCTTTTCAATTCACCCTCGTATTTTGTGCTCATCATCATTTGTATATACATACAATTGATGATGAGCACATGTCATATATTTTTTTACTCGTGTTATATTTATGTAGAGATAATCTACCTACTATAGGAAGTCCCGCACCTCCACAATTCAAAACGCTTCCAAGTATTTAACAAGCACCACCAACACTCATGAGTGCGTGCTGAGACAGCCGTCAACTAGGTATGCGTTGAGAGTGTTGGTGGTGATTTTTAAGTAATAATTAATACATTGAAGCGTTAGATTAGCTCTAAGTATAAAAGTAAGTGAATTTAGTATGTATAAAGTAGGTAAATTAACTAAAAGGTTGAGTGTTCCTACGTAAAAAACTTGTAAGTATCTAGAAAGATCTGTGTCCTTGGCGAGTTAATAACCAAGAACCCACGAAAATAAGAACATCACGAAGGATAAAGTGTAGTGACCATAAACATGGGGATAACCACAAACGCGCATAACCTCAACATAATTCCGTAAACTGACATTGACAGATTGATAGCGGCTCGGTGTTACTATTGGAAAAACATATACACCATAGACAATCAAATAGTGCCACAAAAACCGAAAACACGGGGGTGTTTTCCTTAACGTTTCTTTAAAATGCTTTTCTTGGACAGAGCGGAGAATGCTATCTCAACGCTGATGAATTAGGTCAGCACGATGACCGCATGCCAATAGGGATGACGACAACTTTTTTTTCCTTAGTCTATCAGGAAGATTATCGAAAAGTATTGGACACGTATTTTTTCTTTTTTCACGTAATCAAACTTATACGGAGATATATTGAGTTGAAATGTCGCGTGACGTCACGGTTAGGTACGATTTATTCCTAACGGTGGCGTAGTTAGCCCCCACTCTCCAACTTTAATGCGTTTTAACTTAGTAATTCTTTGTTAATTTGATAAAACAAAAAATACGTGTCTAATATTTTTTTATTACCTGACTGACGGACTAATTACTCGTAGAATTTCGATTTCTTCACCCTGTCGTCATCCCTATCGGCATGCGGATACGGATATCGGGATGCGCATCGTTAGAAATCTTTTGAATACTACCCTCAACAAAAAAATCAATGTAGTAGTGTGAGATTGGCAGGAATTAGGATTGGGTTGCAAAATTCGGCAGTGCTAGTATTTAGTGTATATATGCCAGTAAACGCGCCTGAGAATTTACCGTTGTTTACGGAGTGTTTAGGCGAAATTAGTGCCATAAGTGAAGACAATACTGATGTGGAGGCTATTTATATCCTAGGTGACTTTAATGCTCATCCTAATGAGCTGTTTTATAGGGAATGACTTCAGTTCTGTGAGTCTCAAAAATGGTGCTGTGTTGATTTGGATGTACTGGGTGTTGATTCGGATACCTATACATTTACGAGTGAAGCGCATGGATGTAACAGGTGGTTAGATCACTGCATAGTCACGGAGGCGGCCCGAGAGTCAGTTCACGATGTGAAGGTAAAGTATGACGTGTATTGGTCCGATATCCGATATTGGTCCGTAATCTGCCAATTATAATGGAATGTGACCTTCGTAAAATTAAAATTAAATGTAGTGATATTAAGCCACTGAATGAGGGTATATTATGGGGTGAAGGGGACGTTTCACAGGTGGAACAATATCATGAATTTTGTCATGGGGAGCTGGAACAGCTGAACTTTCCGGTCGAGTTAACGTCTTGTGCTGATAAATTGTGTAGCGACCCTAAGCACGTAGTAGTTTTGGATGAAATGTATGGGCGTATAATTAGTACATTGACGGATGCGGCTCGAAGGTCTAGCAAGGCAGGGGGAAGGAAGCACTGTGGGCGTATAGTTGGGTGGAATAAGTATATTTAGAAAACCGGAGTGCCTAAAGAATGCGTTGCGTTGTTAAGGTACTGGTACAACACCCAGGTTAATCGAGTGAGATGGGCGGGGGAAGAGTCAGATGAGTACCGACTGAGTTGTGGGGTTAGACAGGGTGGGTTGTCATCTCCTCTCTTGTTTAACCTCTATGTCAATGAGCTGATTGAGGGGCGCACGTGTCGGCTGTCATATTGGTAACAAATGTTTTAACAACATAAGTTATGCAGATGACATGGTGCTACTGGGTCCATCTGTTGACTCAATAAGGCAACTTATTGCAAGGTGTACTAGTTATGCTGAGCAGCATGGTCTTAGGTACAATGCGTCCAAAAGTGAACTTATAATATTTAAAGCACGAAAGTACAACCCGACCACTGTGCCTAAGATCATGCTGGAGGGCGTACCCCTAAAAGTGGTTGATAGGTTTAGGTATCTGGGTCATATGCTCAATGATGATCTAAACGATGATTTAGACATAGAGAGAGAAAGGAGGGCGTTGGCAGTACGAGGCAACATCCTTGCCCGCAGATTTGCACGTTGTAATGAGCAAGTTAAGTTGACACTGTTTAAAGCCTACTGTCAAACATTTTACACGTGCAGTCTGTGGGTAAAGTTTACACAGCGGGCCTATAACGCAATCCGCGTTCAATATAACAATATCCTGAGGATGTTGTTGGGGCTGCCGAGGTACTGCAGCGCGTCCGGCATGTTTGCCGAGGCGCGAGCAGACGACTTCTTTGCCATCAGGCAAAAAATAGTGGGTTCGCTGCTGCGGCGCGTGCACGGCAGCAGTAACAGCCTCCTCAGGGCGTTAGCCGAGCGCCTCGACTGCCCGCTCACCAAGTACTGGGTCGAGGGTGGTCACTGGCATGGCCAAGTAGGAATCGAGGTGAGCACTACTTGTCCCTGCCCAAGTAACACTAAGAGTTAATTTTGAGTGCTATAAGGGTGGTATTATGGCGGTCACTAACTCTAACAGTGTTAGAAGAGCGCTAGAATAGGTGGTATATCGGCGCTATAAGCCGATATAGCACCGATATAGCGCCATTTTGGCATAACTTTTTAGCGCCTTAAGTGCTATAATAGCGCTATAACAGTGTTAGTGGCCACTATCAAGCGCAACAATGGCGCTACAAAAGCGGTCACTAACTCTTAAAGTGCTACAACGGCGCTACAATAGCAACCACTAACACTTAAAGCGCTACAATGGCGCTACAAAAGCGGTCACTAACTCTTAAAGCGATACAATACTCCATAATTAAAGCTTAAAGTGGCAGAGTTGCGGTACTATCGCTCTTAGTGCTAGAGTGGCGCTACAATAGCTACTACTAACACTTAAAGCTCTACAACGGCGCTACAACAGCGATTACTAGCTCTGAAAGCGATACAATACTCCAAAATGAACGCCTTAAACTCTTAAAGTGGCGATATATACATAAGGTTATATCGAAGAATATTTTAGTTTGACAGCTTATAGTTTTGTTGCATTTGTAAAGTGTCTTGTGATAATTTAATGTCTGAAAGTGAAGTTAAATTAAGGTACTTTACATTTCGTGAGTGAGCTTGTGATTCCACAGGAAATCAATTGCGCAGGTAAGTTTACTGTGAAATACTATACATATTATTATCAAATTCTGAAAGGGCTTTCATTTTAGTGGCTTTTTGCAGAATCATAACAAATGTATTGGTGTAGAGCATTGTTACAAATATGTAAATATCCGATAAAAATAAGTTTAATGATTCATTTTCTTTTTCTTTATAAAAGAACATCGGCATTCCGTGTCTATGCTATATACTTAAACATTTAACAATTCTATAGGTCATTTGTAATGTTTTGTGTGTAATGTAGATTATTTTATTTATTTATTACTTCAATAGAAATGGCGGACCTGTATGGGCCGCCAAATGAGTGGCTTTTAACTCCTATACCTGCACAAAGGCGCTATAACTCACTCATGGCTCTACAACAGTTCCAGAAATCTCTCTTGTAGCACCCAAAGTGATATAATTGAGTTTTATATCACTTTAAGCGCTATATAAGTATTTTTAACTCCAAAAGAGTTCGCTAGCACTCTTCTACAACTAAAGCTCTTCTTTAGAGCTTAGGGTGGTAATAATCACTATAGCCTGTAAGGCAGCAGGCTTCAGCTGTATAATAGCGATAACAGACGCTCTTCTATCGCTGTTATAGACCTGAAGGAGTTAGTAGACACCACTATAGCACTGTTAGGGTTAAACGCACGAAATTATATCCTTTATAGAACTTAAAGAGTTATATCATGCTAAAAGCGATAGCACTAACTGCGTAACCTGCACAAGAGTGATTGTAGTCGCTGTTATACGAGTGTAAGCTTATTATAACTCTCTTATAGACCCTCTTTACGCTCTTTAGTGGTAGTAAACTCTATTAAGCCTTTTGTATCGCTGTAACAGTTAATGGTGGCTATTGTAGCACCCTTGTAGCACCTAAGGCTATAAAATAAGCTCTATATGTCGCTAATGTGTTACTTGGGTGGCAGGGAGCAGGTTCGACCACTCGTATCGTCATTTTTGTGTATTAATGTGAACTAACTTAGTTCGTAAGGTTTTTTATTGTTACTAACCACATATGGGCTTTTAGCCTGCAATAAATGATTTTTATTTTATTTATTTTATTATTAATAATTATTTTGTACATCAGAATTACCAGTTTTCCGAATCGAAATGCTGAATAGATTTTATTATGTCGACGTGAGCGGATGAAGATTTTGGCACTGCACGCTCTTTAGAATCGTATTTAGCGAGAAGTTTAACGAAGTGGGATTTTCATTATAAACTGGGGCTTCTTGTTCGCCTCCCTCGAAAAAGTCCCCACTCACGTCAGCATTAATCTCGTCCTCTAAATCAGAGGAACCGGTCATAGGGCCCGTAGCGTACCTACATGTTGCCTAGAAAATACTGGATTTGCTTAACCTGCTCAGTCAGCTATTTCAAAGCGTTGCTATCCCGTCGGCGCTTTGATTTGGGCTCCGACTTAGATTTAGAGGCCTTACGTCTCAATCCTAAAATCTCCCACAAGGTTGGCTGCCCAGCGGATGGCTGCCAAGCAGATTGATGCCTTGCGTATGCCTGCCATGTCATATCCTCTTGCGATCCAGAGGAGCTTGCGCAGCACATTGTTGAAAAATCTGAAACAATTTTTTTGCGTACGTTCCTCATGGCGTTATGAAATTCATTGCTTTTGGATGGCTGATAAAGTTCACGGTTGTGGGATATATAAAGTACTTAGTTGAAAAGAAAACTATCACGGCTAAGGTATAATAGTTTAAGTTACAGATTTATTTTTTTTAAGGTAAGGAGGCTTTACAAGTTTAGAAGTCATAATCGACCAACTTCAACAATGCGCACGGAAAAGCAATACATTGAAAATGTACTAATATAACGTTGCAAGCTGTGCAAAATAGTTTCTAAACATAAAATTGTTAAGTTACGTGCCACATAAGTAATTTAAAATATCATTTCTCAATAATAAAAATCATGTATCGTAAGTAATAAATGTTGTCCCATACAAGTTACTTAATATGTACTTACCTAGGTATGTTACTAGGAAACAAAGTGTAACTATAAGTGAAGGACGCGAACGAAGATTATTGGCCATAATTTTCTGCCGAAATATTAATGATATGCCTTGTCTTCTTCAGCTTCCAGTGAATCTTAATTGTTCACGATATAAAAAGATTAAAGAAAGCCAATAAAATGTTGTAATTACTTAGATTTTTAATTGAATTTATGATTAAAGTAGACGGATGAAGGGAATTCATTGCCTTCGATGATTTATTATTTATGAACCGATGCAATGAAATTGCGATGCTATCGGTAGCTGTATAAAATACCATGTAAATGTATACATGGCATGGACACATATCTTGATATCTATACAAACAGTAGCCTGTTGCCCTGCGTAAAATATTGATATAACATTTTCACTTCTCATGCTCGTAATACTTTAGGTCGAGAACATCGCAACAGGGAAAAACTGTTACCGGTCATAAATGGGTTGTATGTACCGCACCGTGGGCAAGTTGCACAAATCAAGGGCCGCAGTCAAAGTGATATATCAATTGCTGTTCGTTTGTCTCGCTAAAACTCGAGAACGGCTGGGCCGATTTAGCTATTTTTTTTCTTTTATTCCCTGTGAATCATGTAAGGTTTAAAAAGAAAAAAAAAACGGGAATCGGGTACACGAAAAAAAATTATATGGGAATCCGTGGTGAAACGAAGTTCGGCGGGCCAAACTAGTTATAGAATAGATTTTATGTTTACTCAATTCAATTCAATTCATTTATTGCGTCAAATGTACAACAGATGTTACAAGCAAGTCTTAGTCATATATTATAATAGACATGTACATTTCACCCTGATAAGGGTATTGCAATTTAATTATAAAAGTAATTAAGCTTAATTAAAGGTAGTATTAGTTTATTTAGATATTTCAATAAGTTAATAACATAGTCAAGGTATTTGTTAAATTTTTCTAGTGTCAATATTCACATGCATAAATTTTAATTTCGTAAAAATAATAAGAATAATTCTAAATTAAATAATAATGTTCAAACGGATACATTGCAATATTTTTTATAAATATGGTTTAATATAAAATGTGTTAATGTCTATGTAATTTTGTCGGTCATGAATTCTTCTATTGAATAATAAGCCTTCTTAATGAGCAGGTCTTTTAGTTTTTTTTCGAAATATGTGGCATTTTTCTTCTTGTGTTATGGTATTGGGTAGTTTGTTATAAATATTGATACATCGGTAATGTGGGCCGTTTCTATATATTTTTAATTTAACTTCTGGCGGTAGGTTTAATTTACTGTTTCTGCGTTCGCTTTTAACAAATTGGAAGAAACCAAGGTGTTTCTTTACAAAGACGGCTATTTCGAATATATAGATGCACGGTAAAGTAAGTACGCCTTGTTCTATAAAGTGTCGCCTGCAGCTCTGTGGCTGGTGGATATTTGAATGATCAAACGAACTTACCTGAAGTGAAGTTCGATCATAATTATCGTGGCTTCGACGAAAGATTTATATTTGTTAACCATGTAGTAGTCGTTACGACTTTTGCAACCAACCGCACCTGTTCAGAGGGTACATATAGAAAAGAAAGTGGCAAGACCCCTTCTCTTCGTACCGCATCTCCCGCTCGCTCGGCTTCATTATTTTCAGAGATTTATTTCAACAATGACACCTGAAAGGCTTCAAGGGCAAGAATAATAACAAAATTATTATGATGATGAGGCGGGAGGGACCTTAAATCTTTCGTCGAAGCCACGATAATTATGATCGAACTTCACTTCAGGTAAGTTCGTTTGATCATTCAATTATCGTGGCTTCGTCTCAAGATTTATATTTGTTAACCATGTAGATGTTAAGAGCAGTCAGTGTAAATAACATTAAGTTATTAATAAATAATTATAACTTGTTCTTTTATCTTTCTAAATGACCAAGTAATAAGTAAGTATTGAAACGTACCAATATTAATTTAATAACATTCAGTTATTAATGAATAATTATAACTTATTATTTCATCTTTTAAATGACCACATACATGATATTTGTATACAGTCATATTTATGTAAGCAAATATTTTGTTTTCAGTGATTGGTGCCTATAGTGAATAAATATTCAACTAAATAGTTGTCGTACTAATTCTAAAAAACATGCATTGCATTGATCCATTCTAAATTTAACCGACTATTAAAATCTGATGCGGAAAACAATAATGCTTAAAACTCTGCAGTTATAAGCGAACCATGTCAAAGGTCTTTGATTTGAATAAGAAAAATGAAAATGAAAATGAAAATATTTATTCAGCAAATAGGCCACATCTGGGCACTTTTACACGTCACTTTTAAATGAATTTAACAGAAATGAATTTACCAGCGCTTCGATGATATACAAAGATATAGTATCAGGCAGTAGACACATCTAATGCCCGAATATTCAATTTATTTCAATTTTGTGTACGACATGGTATCCATTTAAATCACGATTATTCTTCAGGGAAAGTTGACCACCACAGGTAGTCTCAGTAGTAACATCGGGGTACTTTGTCCCAAAATCATGATACTTTTTACGTTTCGATTGAGTACTTTAATTTAAATGACATTATCACTCTTTAATAGGCATAGGTGTATAGTTGTGGATATAATCAACTCATGCACACATGTAAAACTTAGTAAAACAACCACTTAGTATTTTTTTTATTTTTGCAAAATTTGGGCCAAAGTTGCACATTGAAGCTCGTTTCTTTGGCCCTCGATTTTCTATTGAGTAAAACGTAATGGTTTGCAATGAAAGGATAAAGAAACCTGTTTAGATTTATTACACATGTCAAAGAAAGACACACTACTGGATTAATTTGTTTTTATTACTCTAAAAAACTTCAGAAAATTCAACACAAAGTAATAAATCTATTAAACATGGCTGTTTTTATTAAAACTTTGCCAAAACAAACAGAAAATCCTTCTAAACCTATCCATAATAATTATTAAAAGTAGTTGACATGTAACTAAATTAAGTGACAAATAATTAGTAGGTTTCTTATCAAATTATTTTACTAGGTAGGCACCTAGTTAACAATCAACTGTAACTAATCAGTCTTCCAAATTGAGAATCATTAGGACGAGATATCAGACCTATTAACTAAATCAACAACGACTAAATTAAACATTATCAATTTCAGGTACAGTAAAAATAACCTTTTTTCACAAATTTAGGAACATTAATTTTCTTAATCACATCTTCCCAGCTATATAACTGTTCATCTTTTATTGCAGGCCATTTCCAGAATTTTCCCCTCTTCGTGCAGCTTACTAGCGCTGCTTCTTCACACTTCGATATATTTTTTCCAGGATAAACGCGCGATTCCCATTTAACCAATACATGGTCACCGACACAATAGTAATCGTTTCCATCCAGACGTTTCTCCTCGATAACAGCTTCTTCTCCAATATTATGGCTCTGATCATTTGCTTGCACATGCTTCAGCAAAGATGTGTTATCTACCTTTTTGTCTTCATTATTAGTCTTCATTTTCTTTGCCAGAGGCCGGACTTTTGTGGCATTCACTACAGTTTCCGGATACTTCGCACCACGTCTACAAATAACTCGCTTTTTCCCGGGGTCATCTGTAAGATTGCTTTCGTCGTAGTTGTAGATATTCTCCGGCGGAATACCTCTCAACTCTTCTTTCAAGAAATCCTCTGACCCATTCAGTTCCAGGTACATTATTTTTAAACTGCTTGACTTGACTACCACGTGAAGATAAATAACTTTTTATGATAATTTTGAGGTCGATTTCCGCTATCGGAAACCCATATCGCTAAGACATTGCTGTAACTGTTCGTCTGTGTCATCAATGTAACGACGACTTCCTGGCTTCCTTTTATATATTGTAGGCATCTCTGCACGTCTGAATGATAAAAAAAAGTATATTTAGCTCATCAAATTTTTTGAAACAGAATAAAATATCGTTGGGTTACTTTGGCCCATGGGTCAAAGATACCCGAAAACTATAGCCAAAGAATACTGTGATTTTAATTATCATATACTTCTCACAAAAATGACTTATACTCTTTGATTTATATCACATATGGATCCCAGCTACATATCTGTTATGACTGATAACAATCAAACACATAAACTCACCTGCTTTCTTGGTTTCGTGAAAAAGTTTGCACATAATAATTTCGCGTAGTTACCTGGTAGGAACTTGTGACCAAAATGATGGATTGACCAATCAGCTTTGTTGAAGTGAAACTGTTTTACCGACCGCCCCATACGGCTGTCTATCGATGAGTACCGCGAACTACATCGATAGCTCATGATCTGCGGCGTGGCGGGAAGTTAAATATTTTTCCGGTTTTGGGCCAAAGTTCCCCCCTAGGGTTAAAGTACCCCGATGTTACGGTATTGAAGTTAGCTCCCGTTTTTACTTTAACGTATGTTTTGACGGGATGTAGGAAATGATTCATCCATCACACAATCTCAGATATTTGTAAAATACTCTCGCAAAATATGTATTTTCGAATAACTGTTGTAATCGCAACAAATAAAATGGGATATGTTATTTTATACTTGTGACTGTATAGTTATATACTGATTGTCCTGATGTTACAAAGGCCTATTATATTACATAAACATATTTTTTGTCATCTTTATTAACGCATTAAAATCTTTTTGATTTTTAATATTGGATCACTAGTCAAAATTCCAATGGGTGTAAACTTAAACCTTTAAATAGTGATGCCCCCATGGCACCGTCATTGACGAACGTTGACGAATTAAACTCTTAATGTTCCTAAAATATTATTAATATTTTTCTGAATGGCAGTTAGATATTGATCAAATATAATGTTTAACCAAATTTACTAATATGATGGCAACGCGTGATTGGGTATATCAGATCATTATTAGACCAAAAATATTTTTGCTAGTACTATGTAGGTAGGTAACTGCTGTAAAAATCTCAATTAAAGACATTTTTAAAGAAAAAACTACTCAAAGACATCTTGGTTGTAGATGCATTTTTTTTCAAATATCTAATCATTAAATCCTTTTATCCATATTCTGACAAGAATTATAATTAAATTACAAATATCTAAAAATATATCACAATGAAGTCACAGAAAACGAAGTTTCATGACATTAACACGTAATATTTAAATAATGGACATATTACGGTAATTGTTCACACAATGTCTAATAATTGTTTTTTTTTTTATTTTTTTATAAAGAAAACAGCATAATTTCAGTCCTTTGCCCAGCAGTGGGAAACAGCAGGCTCTTAATAATAGTATAGCGTAATTTCAAAGGCCGCGTCGATGTTTTGATGCAAATATTTGAGAATTCTCTTCGGCAACTTGCGAGTAAGTATTGAGAATTCTTATCACATTTTTATATTAAAAAGAAAATCTCAAAAATAAAAATGGCAGTCTCAGATCTGTGGTCTGTATTTTAATAGTTCTAATGAATTAAACTTTACACCGTACCTTACCTACTTCAGGCACACGTACGAGTAGATACTGTTGTATAGCTAAGTGTAGCGTAAACAATAGATTAAGTATATGGTTAGCCTGTAAATTACCACAAGTCGACATTTTAAATAAGTTGTCATAAATATCATTACTATTGTATTTTATTCAAGCAAAGTATAGTTTCTTGCTTCACGTATGGGGTATGGGTAAGGCTCTAAATTGCAAATAAGCAATTATTTAATATAAATTTTGGCAAAATGAAATGACCTCGTTGAAACTTATTCTGCAGTCTGATAGAAAAAAGTTTTGTTAATTACCTACTCTAATTTAACGATTTTACAATATTTCTTGTACGTGTATATTGTAAATGTGTCAATCATACGCCTTCTATTAGAGAGAAGAAATAAGAAACCATGTCTTGACATTTTATCATGAACTCAATTGGTATAGAGATAACAATTGCTTGATATTGCTTGTGCTCTTCCATACTCTTATGAAGATTTACTATGGCTCAATATGACAGACCATTTGTTTGCTTTTTACCCGACTGCGCACCGCAAAGGAGGGTTATGTGTTTACCTGTCTATGTATGTATGTATGTATGTATGTATGTATGTATGTATGTTTGTTCCTTTGTGGCACACTAGATATCAAACGCGTTGGTCGATTTTAATGAATCATACGTCAATCGATTCGTCTGAATCGCGCGAGTGTCACTGAAGATATGAAATTAATCAAAATTCAAAATGGCGGCCACCAGACGCCATATTGTACAAAATAAAAAAATAAAAGTCAACCAACTATGGCATGTGAGGTATCGTTGAATAGGTATTTAAAAATCATTATTAGGTTTCTTTGACCATTTTTCAGACAAAAGAACCGTTTATGATTTATAGCGATTCAAAGTTCCTTTACTAACCACGTAAAGTAGGTACCTACCCACCCAGTAGTAAATCCGTTCGAATTAGCAACACAGGAAATAATCTAGACCAACGAGTCTTCAAGCAGGTCACGACGACTATAAAATAATAATAATGTTTTTCATAAATCTCAAACTTCAATCAAGTACGTACGCATGTGCAATGTAGTGCCAGTAGCGTCATCTATCCGTTGACCTGAAGACTTTTAGTATCGTTATTACATTTAAAGTGTCAATAGTGTTATTTACATACTTAATACAGTGAAATATAACCTAATTGATTATAGGTACCAATTACACTAGTCAGTACTCAGCGCTCGTAAATAAATAAAATAGCTACCTAATACTCTAATGTAGTACCAGTAGCGCCATCTATCGGTTGACTTGAAGAATTTTAATAGGGTCAGGCTTATGTAGCTTTTTGAGCCGGGTTAGGTCTCTAGAGGGATTAATAATCAGTAATTTAGATCATCGCAAGCTACTTAATAATCCCCACGATAGCAACTCTCTCCATGAAATGACAAGATTGCGGAATTTACGGTCTTATAATCCCTAACTAAAAATAGGGAAAAAAAAAAAAGTTAATTAAAAAAAACAAAAAACCCGACTGCGTAAGAAACTAAAAAGAAAAAAACAAGACTACTTAATTCAGTAGTAGCTACTGAGAAATGACACCATGGAAATAATTTCATGTTCGACACTAACATAAATCAAATATTGATCGCTATTGAGGAATCTAAAGATGCCTACAGTCGGGACCCATTTAAAATATAGGTTAAAATGTTACAAATAATGGTGTCATTTCTCAGTAGCTACTACTGAACTAAGTAGTCTTGTTTTTTTCTTTTTAGTTTCTTACGCAGTCGGGTTTTTTGTTTTTTTTAATTAACTTTTTTTTTCATCTTTTTATCAACCAATATCTTCGCTGAAAATCAACGCAATTGATTTTTTAATTTCCCAAACACATCTAAGAAATACATTAGGTAAAGAACATCAATCATTCATCTTAACAATGATTTAAAATAGGGTTAATTCAGATGAAATAGGGCTCAACTTGAAACAGGCTAAGTACATGTTTAAATAATAAATATTTCATGTATATATAGCGTAGAAGCAGAACATAAACCAAGGGCCAAGTAAAAATGTTGAAATGGCCTCAATGAATAATTGGTAAAATTATTTATAAATTAGTATCCAAAATATGATTAATGTTTATCATAATACACCCGTAGAATACTGCTCTCTGTCTCATCTATCTAAAAATCAGTTGTAATGCTTAGGTATTGATTTCTTATGAAATATTCTTATGACACGTGTTCTTTCACTTTTTTAGTTCAAGAACAAAACCTAATGCTTTAGTTTTTGCAAGCAAATAACTTCGGTTTCATCTGGATAAAAGATCTTTCTTCAATAAAATACTTCACGGTAGGTATGTACATTGTTTGAGCCTCAGCAAACCTCATTATTTAACGGAACCTTATTGACTGCGACAGCATTAAGTATACATATTATATATAACGTTACTTATTTAATGAAATTGGGTAGCAAGTACTTAGTGTAGCAGAACTAAGCGTCAAAGACGCCAGAGCTAGGCTAGCGCCGCGCCGGGTTGAGGCGGCGGGCGGGCCGAGGCGAGGCAGTACCTATACCCACTTGCATTTGACATTACTTCTTTAAGATTGTTCTTTATTAAGAAGTGTGCAATATTGCATCTGAAGCAGTGCTTTGGCACCTCGCTAATAAGCAATTTGAGCATTGAAACATGCAATGTTATTGTTCGAGAAGCCATAAGTATTAAAGCCCACTCTTGGGCGCCGGCGTCCTCCTGTGACAAGGCCCCGGCTAATTCCCATGCAAGCCCACTGCAGATAGCTCATTTTTGAATTTCTTCGCAGGTGAGTGCAGTTTTCCTCGCGATGGTTTCCTTCAGCGGAGAGTGCAGGAGTAAATTTAAATGAAATTAAATTTCGAACTCAATTTACACGCGTAAGTGTGAACTTAGATTTGAACCTCCAGCCCTCTGTGAGAGAGGCGAGCGGTCAAAATGTATATCAGCCCAAGACTGCGAGGCGACTGCAAGAGGCAATAGTGTATATTGACACTTTACAAATACGATTTTAGTGAATGAGGTGGTTTTTGAAAATATTTTCAATTTCTAAAAAATGTGAAGATTGGATTGAATAAGTATTTGGTTAAAATTATTATCAATCACTGCCGCCTAGATATACAATTAATAACATACGCGAGATCAATTGGGTTTTGGATCGTAACTTGCAGGCAGTCGCTGGCTCCGGCTAGGTAAGTTCCGGGTAGAAAGACTCCACGAGCGCGTGGCGTGCTGCGGTGGTGGCATTGGCGTTTGTGCGAGGGGCCACAGAGTCGGTCTCGGGTAATAATACCACACGTTCAGTAAATCTGGTGCCAGCTCATCTTGACCGTTTAAAACCACCCTCATTCTTATATCGATGAACATTTCATGTTTAAAAATTGCTACTGGTTATCATCTCGTAATAACTCGGAGCTAATAAATACCACTGCCTAACCTCTCGTGTTAGATCGGGGCTATAAAGTTACCATTGCCTAACATCGCATGTTAGATCTGGGTTAAAAATTTACCACTGCCTAATATCTCGTATTAGATCGGGGTTAAAAAAGGGCTTCGCTTATTATTGTTCGCTAATTTCGTCAGCCAATTAGCGTTGCCTACCGTATTGTGAAAGATCTGGTTTTAAAACCACTGATTTGGTCATTATTATCATCACTCACAACTGTGTAACTTCTTGTTTGATCGAGTTTGAAAAAAGCCGTTACTTCTCCTCATTTAACAAAAAAAAATGTCAATCCTGTGCATTTGGTGTAAATACACCATCTCTGGACCTTATAAGTATGTACCTACTTACGTGAGTAGATGTAGGTGAACAATTCCTTTGTTATACACATCACTAATTTTGGCCGTTTTCGTTCAAAAATAGGAATAATAAACTTGGTACTTATGTCTCGAAAAACAGATACTGTTACATTAAGTATACATTACACTCGTGTAAAAACCTAAAATATTTGTTTTGAAAAAAAAATCAATTTCGAATTGATTTTGAACTAGGTGCGTGCGGTCGGCGCGGGCGCCGCAAAAACAATGAAGCCGAGCGAGCGGGAGATGCGATACGAAGAGAAGGGGTCTTGCCACTTTCTTTTCTATATGTACCCTCTGAACAGGTGCGGTTGGTTGCAAAAGTCGTAACGACTACTACATGGTTAACAAATATAAATCTTGAGACGAAGCCACGATAATTACTATAATCCGTAGACATTTTTTCTGTTTTATAAATAAATCGTGGGCATCAGTGCTGTGGCCCCATAAGATAACTCCATACTGTAGTGTACTGTAGTGTACGAGTGTGCATAGGCGTAGTATGCAGAAAGTGCACATTTTTTTTAATTTTTAATTTTATTTATTTATTCAAATCTTAAAAATAGCATGCTTACAAAAACCTACAGCGAGCGAAAACCGCGCGCGATTTAATATTTGTGTTACGTTTTAAAATTCCCTACTATACAAAATTCCATACTCGTACAATGTACATACAATAATCGCATTAAAAATAAATACCTAAGTGAGAAAGAATTAAAAGTACTTAATGAAAAATTGACAATTAGATTTATTGACGCCTGCAGAAAAAGTAAAAGCAATGACTTTTTGCTGAGGCATTTGGTTTCATTATTATCATTTATCTACGTAGGAGCACCAATCAGCGGAAAATAAAGTAGCTTATAGCAGCTAAGCTGTTGTTTCTCAAGATTTGATTTGATTTGTACCGCCTTTCATGCAGAGGGTCGGCGGTTTATACAAAGTGTTTGAAGTCCCCAATGCGCACTGGGCCCGCGTGGGGACTATAGCCCAAGAGCTCTCGTGATGAGAGGAGGCCTGTGCCCAGCAGTAGGCCGTGAATAGGCTATTGTGGTGGTGTGGTGGGTTCAAAATAAAAATGCCATAGTGGGCATTATAATGACTTTATTCATCAAAATTAGCTTGCAAATCTTACAATGTAGGATTTAACCTCATTTGACGCCGCATCACAATTAATTAGCAACTACTATTTACTTTTTTATACTATCTACCTATATTGTTTTTGAGCACCGAAACGTACTCTATTTTACCCTATGGTTGACTGGTAGAGTAACCAATACCATTGGGCATAAAGTTCGCCATTTGTAGGTAGGTACATATTTCTTTTCTTGTGCAAAAAAGTTTAAATGAATTAAGAAATAATACTAAGTTCATGCGAGAATACGATTCACAATCCTTTGCCGCAATACACTGTCCATAACCATTGTACTAAATGAACTAAAGCCGCGGTCGATCGAACGGTTCTGACCTGGCCTGTAAATGCCTTTATGTATAAATTTGTAGTAAATGATTTGCGTTAGTTCCTCCGCTATCGCGGGATTAAAAGGCAAAAAGCTAGGCGGTTTCTCTCCCACTTGCGAAGCGGCCGTGGCTGGTGATATAAATAAAAAAATATATATTAATCCATTATCCATATTAATATTATAAATGCGAAAGTAACTCTGTCTGTCTGTCTATCTGTCTCTCTGTCTGTCTGTCTGTTGCCTCTTCACGCTTCAACCGCTGGACCAATTTAGATGAAAATTGGCATGCAGATAGTTGGGGTCCCGGGAAAGGACATAGGCTACTTTTCATCCCGGAAAACGCATAGTTCCCGCGGGAACGCGATAACCGAATTCCACGCGGGCGAAGTCGCGGGCAGAAGCTAGTAATATTATAAATGCGAAAGTAAATCTGTATGTTATCTCTTCACGCTTCAACCGCTGGACCGATTTGGATGAAATTTGGTATGGAGATAATTGGAGTCCCGGGAAAAGACATGGACATGGGCTTTTCTCTGCTATCTGAAAGTAGGTGGCGTTGTTTTAAAATACTTAAAGGGCCGCAATCAAAATTTATTAATTTATGATCATCCGATTTCCTGGAAATACTTAGTTTACTCTTCGTAAAAATTATAAAGCATTTTGAAGTAGGTATGTTCATCAGTTTTTTACTCAGTATAATATGAGATTAACGATATTTTAAAAGAGACTTGTAAACGCATCTTTTTTGGTTCATAAATTATCTGTAGTCATAGATCACCTACATCCGTTAACATCATCATCATCACCATGTCCGTCCGACTACATGACCAGACCACGGAGCTTATTCCACTGCAGCGGAGACGACAAGGAGACGTGATCTCTCAGAAGCTGTTCACCGCTGAATTGGAGGATGCTTTCAATGTGCTGGACTGGACCTATTTGTATGTACATACATATAGAAATGCCAAATCACATCTTTCTAAAACCAAGAATCTCCGAGCTATGCCGCGGACGGCGGGCGGACAGACAGACAGACAATCAGTCATGGTGAAACTATAAGAGTTCTTGTGGACTACGGAAACTTGTGGAGTAACGTAAGTCGTCCTTACTAACTGCCGGTGTACCCCCTATTCCCCTATTGCGCCCCACTTGGTCACTTATTTGGTACCTCAGTTAATTCCTAAACATTTTGCCTTTTATTAATATTCTTTCCAAGTTCAATTATTTCGATTAAAAAAATAGAAAATGGGTAAAACTCTTGCTTCTTCAGGCTGCCAGACTGTATAACGGTCTAACATTGCATGTTAGGGCTATTACTTATTCTGTGCCATAGGGCCCGTAGCGTACATGTTGCCTAGAAAATACTGGATTTGCTTAACCTGCTCAGTCAGCAATTTTTTGGCGCTTTGGTTTGGGCTCCGACTTAGATTTAGAGGCCTTACGATTAACTCCAAATATTAGCTGAAATAAGGATATCCCCGATGCAGATGGCCCCATCATTGCGGTCATTGCGGATGGCTGCTTTGACTGCTCCCATGCGGACGGCTTTGGCTGCTCCCATGCGGACTGCCAAGCGGATTGCTGCCTTGCGGATGGCTGCCATGTCATATCCTCTTGCGATCCATAGGAGCTTGAACTTGCGCCCCACATTGTTGAAAAATCTGAAACAAAATTAACAAAACGACGACCGGATTGGTCAAGTTGGTAGTGATCCTGACTTCTCACCTCACTCACCTGCCTCACTCTTCCCTGCCTCCATCGGAACCGATGGTCGCGGGTTTTTTTTTTGCGTACCATCCCCATGGCGTGGGGTTTGATTAAGAGATGCGATTATGAAATTGATTGTTTTTGGATGGCTGATAAAGTTCACGGTTGTGGGATATATAACGTAGTTGAAAAGAAAACTATCACGGCTAAGGTAAGGAGGCTTTACAAGTTTAGAAGTCATAGTCGACCAACTTATAAAATGCGCACGGAAAAGCAATACATTGAAAATTTACTAATATAACGTTGCAAGCTGTGCAAAATAGTTTCTAAACATAAAATTGTTAAGTTACGTGCCACATAAGTAATTTAAAATATCATTTCTCAATAATAAAAATTATGTAAGTATCGTAAGTAATAATAATTAAAAGCTAATGATTTTTCTCGAGCGACAGGGGCGACGGGCACGCCATACCGCAGCCTAGCTAAAATGCCAGAGGAAGTCCTGAAGTCCTAGAGGTCTGAAATTTTTCAGATTCGGAACCTAATATAATACTAACTCTGCAAGCGTGCAATGCGGTCGTGTTGCCAATTATTTCAATATTTACTAAATTAATTAATAATCACGACAATCCATTTTGTTTTCTACAGAAAAGACATAGTGACTAAATTGTATTCTCATCCATTCCGGTTACTTAAGACTGTCATCTCCGCGACACCCGCCGCAGGACAGTGTCCGCGGCGGTGACGGCTCTTCACCCCCTCGGGTAATTCAAATTCAAATTCAATAATTTATTCACAAATTGGCCACATCCCTGTGCCCCTGCACTTTTACACGTCAGAAAAAGAATTTACCAGCGCTTCCTAGACCCATTGCTTGAGAAGAAGCGCCGCAACAAACTCAAGCAGAAGACCTATTATCAAAATTTACAAAATTTACATTACATGTATAAAATATACATATAGATACGTACTAAAATTACATTGAAGGGATGTATAGTCCCTAACTTAAACTTAAATCTAAGATCTTAGAGATGTATAGTCTACAAGGGTCCAGAAAAAAAAATATCATGGAGATGGCCTCCATTGTCAAATAAATATAAATTCCATAGATGTCGACAGTCTCAAAATGTCAATTAAATAATAATGTATAAAAGAGTTCATTAATACATCGCATCCCCAGTACAACACTGTACTAAGTCAAAATAAATATAAATACGCCGTTCTTCGTGGAATGCTCGGCAAATTTTTGTCGATTCAAATATATTTTTTCAAGTCAATTTTGAGATTTTTCGACATAATACAGTGGTGGGTGCGACATGTCATTAAGAACATGATGAGGTCTCTCGCTTAAAATGTTTGACTTAGTAATATATTTAAAGCTTATGATTACTTATTTTTAAACGTCCTTGCAAGCATGAACAGACCGGACCCCACAGACAGCACCCGTTCACGAGCGTGACGCGTATCTCAGCCATCGCCTTCCTCAACCATTTCTTAGGGAAGGTGGCGACCCGATCAACGACGCCGCTGTAAGCAAGGACCTTAAAGCGAGCATGACATGCTCTAGCTGCTGGACAAATTAGGTAGTGAAAGAAAAAAAAAAAGAGTTAATATTTACCCAGCGAGACACATATCATGTTACTAGTCAATAATAATAACCTAAACAGTTGGCTTAAAAGGATTCTTATCATCTAAAAAGTCATTCACCGGATAATATGCCTTCTTTAAAAGGCGGCACTTAATAAACGAAGCTTCGTAAACGAGACGAG
Source organism: Aethes cnicana (assembly GCA_963971205.1). NCBI lineage: Eukaryota > Metazoa > Arthropoda > Insecta > Lepidoptera > Tortricidae > Aethes > Aethes cnicana. The sequence goes on along the minus strand of OZ020290.1, from coordinate 10,480,904 downwards.
CTCTGATTTTTACAACAAGTAAGGCACGGAGCTATGATGAGTACTGCGCTCACCGACTGGAGGTGGTGTGTCCATTGAATACAGCGGATCACTGCGGATCCCATCCTAATTTATCTTCAATCGCTGATTTTGACACACCAAACACCTACCGGCAAAAACGAAAAATACCACGTGATGAGAATGAGCATATTTTAAGTGATTTATCAGACCTACAAACTCAAATGGTCAATATGATAGTCCTCATCACAACAACTAGCAAAACTCAAGCAGGAGTATAAATGAGCTTTGTGAAAACGTATCCACATTAAAGAGACAAGTAAATAATATTTACAAGAACATTGAAAACATAACAATGGAACAGCAAAAAGTAAATACAAAAATTAGTGTTTTAAAAAAATCGCAAAATATTCAAGGGAAATTTTTAGGTCTGGAAACGGAAATCAATCGACTCAAACCTTCTATTGGACATGATCCAGCAACCTCGATGACTAATATACCTTTTGAAGATATGATTGCTGAATGTCGGGAGCGAAATCTGCGAAGCAAAAATATAATAATAGCAGGCATAGAGGAACCCAGCCCCAGATTGAGCCAGCCACGACTTGCAAGAAGTATACAATATAACAAAAATGATCCTCAGTGACTGCCCACAGCCCGAAAGGGCAAGGGCCGTTTAGGGAAATTCCAGCATAATCAATAGGTAACTGCATTCACCTGTAAAAAATCATGTGGTCCCATACAAGTTATTTAATACTTACCTAGGTATGATACTAGGAAACCAAGTGTAACCATAAGTGAAGGACGCGAACGAAGGTTATTGGCCATATTTTCTGCCGAAATAATAATGATATGCCTTGTCTACGCTTGTGGAAGCTATATCCAGTGAATCTTAATTATTCACGATATAAAAAGATTAAAGAAAGCCAATAAAACGTTGTAATTACTTAGATCTTTAATTGAATTTATGATTAAAGTAGACGGATGAAGGGAATTCATTGCCTTCGATGATTTATTATTTATGAACCGATGCCATGAAATTGCGAAGCTATCGGTAGCTGTATAACATACCGTGTAAGTATTTATACATGGACACATATCTATACGAACAGTAGCCTTTTGCCCTGCGTAATCGTACATTACTACAGAGGCCGACAACTTCCGTTCCCCGCCGATGTATGTAGTGCTTTTCTCAAACATGCAATGAAATAAATAAATAAAATATTTTGTCTATTTTACATAAATAAAACTGCGATATGCCTTACAACAAATATGGTTCATGTTTTTTTAATAGCTGTATTGGCAGAATGTCATAGCGAACCATAGAGTAAATATTACTTGTAGCTTTTTTTTAATGGCGGAATGCCAAGATGCTGTGTCATGAATAATAATGTGTGATTCAGGTAAGACCGGAATCGGGTACACGAAAAAAATATATATGGGAATCCGTGGTGAAACAAAGTTTGGCGGGCCAAACTAGTTATAGAATAGATTTTATGTTTACTCGTACCATTGTACCACCGAAAAGCTCAGTGGTAAATTCAAATTGAATTTCGCACATAAGTAAACTTAGAGGTGCGAGCCGGAATCAAACCGCCGACCCTCTGCATGAGAGACGGTATCGAACCACTAGGCCACCACACTCTATTATAATATAATAATTTTCATAGCTATAAAACACTTTCACTCTATATAGGCCCCGTGATCTCGTGATCTACCGGGATTTTCGTCGCATCACACATTCCCTGCTCTGCGTCCGCTATACCCAATCCAAAATTCGTAAATGCGAAATCTGTCTGATTGTCACCCTTTCACCATTGAACCGTTTTAGTTAGATGTATGTAAACAATACTTAGTTGAAGGTTAATGAAAGGCAGACGGAATAACAACCAATTACGTCCCACTGCTGGAAACAGCTTAAGTTATTACTTATAATAAGTAACTTAATAATTAGTTCCAGTGCGGATTGAGATTTCCACCACATCTTTGAATTGGTTGTCAAATTCTCAACGCAGATTCTCACTCACTCAACACACGAATAGCTCAGATTCTATAATATCGAAATGAATTATATTTCGCAAACAACATTTTCAGATGTGCAAACCGGATTTCAACCCCCAACTTGACTGATGACTGAGTGAGTAGTAGGTCAAACGTCACTAGTTTGGCTGTCAAAGTTAAAGGAAATTATTGCATTTAAAATTGGCAACGTGATCTCGGTTTGATTGTTTTCGTCGCATAACAAATTCCGTGCGCACACGCATATGAGTGCTTTAGTATTCGAACTGGATCGCCGAAAGCAACTTGAGCAGGGAAAGTAAATTCTAAGAGTAACGAAAGTGTTATTACCATACATGAAACGAACTTTTGAGAAAGCAAGGCATGGAAGATCGGCAAGACTCTTTGAAATGATAATGAAGTGGCGTTGATGTTCGAAGAAGACATAAATCCGGGAGCTGAAATCAATGAGTTCGTTGGATGGGGCGCGGGCCCAGTCCGGATTGGGGACTACACACACATCTTCGAATTACTTCACAGATGCGTGCAGGTTTCCTCACGATGTTTTCCTTCACCGAAAAGCTCATACACATTATTTTATTTTATGAGTTTTGACATTATGCGTTTTGTCATTATGCGTGTTGCGTTATGCGTTATGACAGTTAGGTATGCCATTGTAAGTATATTACGCGTTTTGATTTTATGCGTTCCAATAGGGATCTCTGTAGCACTACCATGTGTTTACAGTGACCGTACTCGCTAGCGACTACGTAAACGATTTGTATGAAGAATTTTAGTTCAACGAGTGACCGCCAGGGGCGCTGTACTATTCTTCATACAAATCGTTTACGGAGTCGCTAGCGATACAGTAGCACTACCATGAGTTTACAGTGACCGTCACTGTAAACTCATGGTAGTGCTACTGTATATATAAAAATGAATTGCCGTATGTTAGTCTAGGTAAGGCTCGAGAACTGCTGCACCGATTAGACTGTTTCTTTTTTTTGTTTTATTCCCCGTCATGCTGGGATGGTTTAGAAAGATTTTATTTTTTAATCTATACGGACAGCTAAAAAAAAGGAATATAACGTTGTACCGGAATCGTTTTCGGGTGATACGAAGACCGGGTCAACTAGTATTATTATACATATGGAAGTGTGTTTGTTTGTTTGTCCTTCCGTCACGTCGAAACGACTGGACCGATTTGAATGAAAAAGTACGGACATAGTTTGAGACCATGGAAACAACATATGATACTGTTTATCCCGATATTTCCACGGAAACGGGTTTTCTACGGGTGGAGCCAAATTTTTCAACAACTATAGCTATCTATATGTAGTACATCTATATGTGGTACGCAAATTTCAAATCTATCTGCGCGGGACAAAGTCAGAATCTACAGAATAAAAAAAAACCGCCTTCAAACTCCGACAGACTGCCATGTCAATGTCAAGTTCACTATATGATTATCATTTCTTTGGGTCCGTTTACTTGACACCGATTTCGCAGTCTGTCAGAGTTTGAAAGCGGTTTTTTTTATTGAAAACTTTTTTTCGGATACTGTTTCCGAACGTTACTGTAGAAATAAGTAACTCTGAAGTCTTCGAAACTGACACCAAAATCATCTACGTGCTAGCAAATTTTGAGGAGTTCCCTCATTTTCTCATGGAACCCATCATCAGAGCTGAACCAAATTAATATGGGACCAATCCGGAGATACCACCTTTCGATTAAAAAACGAACCATCGAAATCGGTGCACAATTGACGGCGGAGTAATCGCGGAACATACATACAAAAAAAAACAGACATACAGACAAACATACAGACGAATTGAGAACCTCCTCCTTTTTTGAAGTCGGTTAAAAAGTGTAATAGAGAGATGACTTTACAACCTCCACAAGCATCGAGCCGTGGCCATCCACCGTTGCCTCTTTGTTCTTTATCACCCTTTACAAATTGAAACATTAAAAACCAAAAGTCATTCATTAGCGCTATCTGTGTCGGGTCAGTAGGATGCTCGTAAATGAGATGAAAGTGTCATTACAGGTTCCGTTTTGATTTAACGCATTCACTGCCACCGACGTCGCATATATGCGTTTTGCTGACTTTCCCGCAGTGTCTTGAACCCACATGTGCGTTGCTATGTTCCCTTAATGACAGATGAGGCACCTGGCGAAAGTTCGTTAAACAGAAGTGGCAGTGAATGCGTTAAACGAGCTCCAAAAAACCGGCCAAGTGCGTGTCGGGCCACGCGCAAATTATAGGGTTCCGAAGTTGACGATGCCCACAGTACCTTTCTAAGACTTACTAGCATCTAGCTAGCCTGTGGTATGACGTGCCCGCCCGGCGCACCTGCCGCTCGAGAAAAATCATTGGTTTCATAAGTTGGTCGACTACGACTCGTAAGTTTATACAGCCTACTTAGCTGTGATAGTTTTCCTTTCAACTACGTTATATATGCCATAACCGTGATTTTTTTCAGCCATCCAAATACCACCATTTAGCTGGCAGGGGGGGGGGGACACGTGACTCTAACAAAAAATAGCACTTTAAAGCTTAATATTTCACAAACGCATCACTTAATCAAAAAATGGTTTTAACAAACCCACAATATTTTTTTAAGACCTATTCAACGATATGCCGCACTATGGGGTACGCAAGAAAAAAAAAAAACATCCCCACTATACGAGTAGGGGAGGTACCCTATAAAAAAATATATTTCAAAATTTTATTGTACCACTTTGTCAGCGTAACTAATATGTATATTCATGCCAATCTCCGAGCAATAGTGCGGACAGACGGACGGACGGACGGACGGACGGACGAACGGACGGACGGACGGACATGGCGAAACTATAAGGGTTCCTAGTGGACTTCGGAACCCTAAAAAGCGGCTAAGTGCGAATCGGACTCGTACATGAAGGGTTCCGTAGCAGCAAGTTACAATATAAACGTTCTTGTAGTTCGTTGTAACTTTGATCGATGTTTTAATAATAGTGTAAGGTAAATTACAGTTTACGATTTATGACGTATTAAAAAAAAACACTTACTAGATCACGTTCAAACCAATTTACGGTGGAAGTTTGCATGGTAATGTACATCATATATTTTGTTTAGTTTTATCATTCTCTTATTTTAGAAGTTACAGGGGGGGGGGGGACATTTTACCACTTTGGAAGTGTGTCTCGCGCTATTTAGTTTAGAAAATAAATATATTTAAAAGCTCAATATCATTTCTGAAGACCTATCCATAGATACCGCACACGTATGGGTTTGATGAAAAAAAATAATTTGAGTTTCAGTTCTAAGTATGAGGAACCCCCAAAATTTATTGTTTTTTTTTGTGTGAAAATCTTAATGCGGTTCACAGAATGCATCTACTTACCAAGTTTCAACAGTATAGTTCTGTGTAAAAGTGGCTGTGACATACGAATGGACAAACAGACAGACAGACAGACATGACAAATCCATAAGGGTTCCGTTTTTTGCCATTTGGCTACGGAACTCTAAAAAAGGTATCAATTGGTTTTATATGTGCTTTAAAACTTGACGGAGATGATCCTATGTAAACATTTTTCTCAGTAAATTCAACATCATCATCATCATTTCAGCCGAAAGACGTCCACTGCTGGACATAGGCCTCCCCCAAGGCTCGCCACTCGGACCGGTTCTGTGCTACTTGCTTCCACCGGTTTCCCGCGACCTTCAAGAGGACGTCGCTCAATCTTGAAGATAAATCATCAGTAAATTGAATGAATCTTAAAATAATATAAATCTTAGCAGCGTAATAGTAAGGTATATTTATGCTATATATGAGAAAAATGACAAAATTTAGGATTAGGTAAGATTTATTGCTGCAGTGTTATACTTTACCTAACTGAGTAATATATTATACCTAATACACCTCTCGCGGCCCTGAAATGTGTCCCGTTTTACACATTTTCTCGATTTTCAGGAAAATAAATACAAGCTAGGATTGTTGTGGAATTATTCGTAAATAAATAAATAGATACAACGTATTTGAATTTTGAGTGACTTTCATTGTAAAACTGTTTATCAATAAACGATTGAACGGCTGAATTGGATCGCATTATCATCGCGATTTGTGGTAGGTACGAATTTAAGTTTCGTCTCGGGCTGATTGTATGAGAATCGGTAGGGCCCTTATTAAACATCAATTCTCACTTAAAAACTGTTACCGCGCGAGAACCCAAATACATGTGATTGCCCCCATCTTTCCTCATTTCGCAACAATAAAGCCAGACAGGCCATGTATCGGGGAAAGCACAATGCACAGACGTACCTACCGCGCAAGTGACATATCGAACTAGATCTGAACTGGGACAGGACGAGGTGTGGAGACATCCTAATAGATTTTTTAATAATTAGTTTTCACAGCAAAACCCTGTTTTCAATCTTGTTACGGCTACTCGTGCCCCTCCCGATAGCTACCCTTTGCATTATTTCCCACTGGGGCTATATTCGAAGTCTTAAATAGGGAACAGGGAGATCCCTATTTAAAGACTTCGAATATAGCCCTTGTTCTACCTTCCGTCTACCTACGTGTTCGAGCCCATCGTAATTCGGAACGCACCCGATCGGAGCGAAACGTTTCTTGTCTGTCATGAACGGTCACTTGAAAAACGAACGTGTCTTTTCATTGTTGGAATCGTGGCGTGTGTTAAAAATTGAACTTTTGATTTGGATAAATATACCGCGGCAACGCGAAGTGCGTATGTTTTGGTCTGCGAGATTTGTCACCAGTTGAGTTGTGTTTTGTATGTAATATCATAACATTGTCGGGAGTGCGACTTGGTGCGCTTGTTTGGTGCGGCGAAGCTGTTCTCAACACCTTGGAGTGAGGATAGTGTCCTAGGCGAGCTTCTAGATGGGTACCCAGATAGGTAGCTAGCTTAGGGGTTTGGCAGCAGCGCGAAAAACGATGGACTTGAGGTAAACTTAGTCTGTAAGTTTCGTACTTAGGTTAGGTAGGAAAATTAAGATCCACGAACCGTGGACGTTCAGAGCAGCTAGGCTGTGATAAGAACATTGATGGTAGTAGAGCTGTGGTTGTTTCAATGTGATTTGATAAAAACCCGTGTTTTTTTGGACAATTTTAAGTTGAAACGTGTTTTTGAGGTTATGTTAACATGCGTTTTTCCATATGAAAAATTTATTGAATTTACCAAATTACTGCGTAATACAAGCTATTTGGGGTGTTAATTGGATAAATTAATAAACTTGTGAAACTATATTTTCGTGTTTGGGTGTCTCCGGCAGGCTGTATTGTACACAAATCATTGAATTTTGAATTCCTATTTTAATAATAAATTTATTTTATAATTTGCACAAACCATTATAGAAATATAATAGTTGTTGTTGTATATTGGTGTGCGATGCACAATTAATGTGATCCTATTTGTTTGAGCTGAATCGACTTGCATTTTTGTATTTTACCTCCGGAAAGTACTCGGTAAGATTTAGCTTAATTTAAAATTAATATCTTATTGTTGCAAGTGCTAATAGGCTGGTTGTTATTGCCTTATGTTTGTGCTGGTTAAGTTGGAAGGCAATCTTATAATTGGAAATTCACTAGGGTGACCATAATTCATAGGTTTTTTTTTTTTAAATTTAATTTAAGAGTTTTGTTTAAGTAAACCCGTGGTCACGTTGATTGAATCGGGTACTATGGCCAGCACGTCTAGGTCCGTTTTGAGGTCGGAGCTCAGATGGTTTGCATCTGGAGCGGCATTGGTTGACAGACCGGACCGGGTTGAGGCACTGTTGGCCAGACATGCAGACGTGCCGACGCGCTTGGAAAGGGTGTACCGTGCCATGGAGGGCTACCTGAATGCGGTTCAACAAGTTGGCTCAACGGATACATCCACGGGTCAAGAAGAGTTGAGAGGGGTTGAAGCGGACTTTGATCAATGCCTGGATCTGGGGGATCAAATTGTACAACGGGCTGCGGAGATTCTACAGGCTCGGGCCAGCGGGGTCCAGAGTGACGGAAAGCCTGTAGTCACAAATATGAATCCCGGATTGGCAGCTCGGTTGCCCGCCATACATCTTCCCACGTTCAATGGAAATCTGGACCAGTGGACTAGTTTCATTGATTTGTTTGACAGTCTGGTCCATGCTCGGACTGATTTGACAGCTTCCTTGAAATTGGCTCAGTTGTTGTCGTCTTTGGAGGGGGAACCGCGTGAATTGGTCGCCCATTTGTCGGTCACCGACGACAACTATGAAACCGCGCGCACATTGCTGAGGGACAGATATCACAATGTGCGACGGCTCGCGGATGCCCTAATGGGCAAACTTTGGAACATTCCCAGGATCGCTCAGGTTTCAGACATCCGGGTAAAAATGCTGAATCCTGTTTTGACAGCGACCAAGGGTTTAGAAAAACTGGGTTTTCCCGTGGACCAATGGTCCTACATATTATTGAGTTTTTTGTTGAACCGGTTGCCTGCTGACGTTCGGGCACGTTTTGAACACCGCTACGGTGGAGATAGTGCTCAGCACCTACCGGCCTTCACCGACTTGGTGGAGTTGTTGGAGATTGAGTGTCGAAGGGCCGACACCTCCAATGCGTCACCCCCTCCGAGACCATCTGGTTCCTACCCGGGTCAGATGAGATTTGGATCTCAAGGGGGAAACAGGGGAAAATCGGGACCACGACCGGCGGGCCCCCGACAATATAATTTGGGTACTATGGACCCTGACCTCTGCTTGTACTGTCGGAACCCAGGTCATCGGATACCTGCGTGTCAGAAGTTCCTGGCCCAGAGGGTTGAGGGTCGACGCAATATCGCCAAGGATAGGCAGTGGTGCTTTGCTTGTTTGGGCCCTCACTTTGCAAGGGACTGCACCCACCCCCAGGCGTGCAAGTCATGTGGAGGGAAGCACCACGCCATTCTGTGCATGAACCGCAGCGGAATCAAACCCCCCCCTGCGCAGGGTTCGTCCTCCCCCCCTGTCCGGAGTCCGCCCCAGGCAGACCAGGGGTACTGGGTGCCCAGGGAAGGCGGGGAAGGACGCCGGAGTCCTCCGAGGGGTCCCTCCTTAGGGAGGGGCACCCCTCCCCCCCCGCCTTCACAGAATTATGCGGCTGTCGCGCGCGCACCCGCGCCCCCACGAGGGGGGCCCACGGGCGGGTGCCGGCGATCAACGCCGCCCAGGTCGGCGCCACGGATGTCGCCGCCGCTTGTTGAGCGGCCCCGCCTGGAATCGCAGCCTCCGAGGTACCAGACGCCGCAGACCGCTCGGCCAGCCCGACGGGCCTACCAGCCGGAGTGGGATCCGCTCGACCGGTTCGAGCGGTACCCCCCTGCCGAGCAGGAGGCTTCGTTGTATCCCTGTTAGGGATACGCTGCCCAGGCATCAACCACCGCCACCCCCCTCGAGACCGTGTTATTGCCCACGGCCTCTGTTTATGTCTGGGGTCCTGGCGGAGGATCAGTCTGTGTGCGTGCCCTATTGGACACGGGCGCACAGGGCTGCATTGTATCCAGGAGGTTGGTGCAACGGCTGGGCTTGAACTTGGAACACCACCCGGAAGGTGTGCGTGGGGTAGGCAATACCATAGTGTCAAACCTGGTTGGGCAGGTCACTTTCACTTTTGGTCAGAGCCCTACTTCCCGTGCGAGGATTACAGCTCCAGCACTGGTGTTGGAGGAAGTAGTGGGGAAGCTCCCCCAAGTGAAACTGCCACCAGAGATTCGGCGTTTGACAGCTCACTTGAATTTGGCTGATGCTGGCTTTGATACCCCTAGCCCGGTTGACGTGCTGCTGGGTGCTGACGTCCTAGGGGGCATACTGTTAACCAGCAAACGGACATTACAGCCTGGTGGCCTTATGGCTTTGGACACCAAGTTTGGGTATACTGTAATGGGTCCAGTGTCCACAGTTTCCACGCCTCCTGCTGAGGAGAGCTGTTTGGTTGGAACTGCGCTCTCGGAAGCCGTGCAACGGTTCTGGGAGATTGAAGAGCCGCCCACTGTGTCGCGATTAAGTCCTGAGCAAGAGGAATGTGAACTGTTTTATCAGAATAATACTGGTCGCCTCCGCTCAGGTCGGTTCATAACTCGACTCCCTCTACTTACTCATCGACCACCCCTTGGTGCTTCTCGCGCGTTGGCTGAGAAGCGGCTGGTTTCGATGGAACGCCGCATAAGAAGAGACCCGGTCTTTCGGCAGAAGTACGTTGATTTCATGAGGGAGTACGAGGATTTGGGACATATGTCGGTGTCTCGCAGGGATTGGAGTACGGTGGAGCACTATTTTCTCCCCCACCATGCGGTATTGAAGTCACCGGACTCCAAGATTCGAGTGGTTTTTGATGGCTCTGCCCCCACCTCGACTGGAGTGTCCCTAAACCAATGTTTGCATGCAGGTCCTAAACTGCACAAGGACATAACTGACATCCTCACGAACTTCAGGAAGCATCAGGTCGTGTTTGTAGCCGACATCCGGATGATGTTTCGGCAGACAGTGATACACCCTGATGACCGTCGGTATCAGCTGATTTTGTGGCGTGAGAGCCCTGATGAACCGATGTTGGTGTACGAACTGAATACGAATACCTACGGCCTCAAGAGTAGTCCGTACATTTCTATTCGTACTTTGATGGAATTGGCGACTCGAGAGCGATTGAGGTTCCCTCGAGCGGCGGCCATTTTGGAAAGGGATTTGTTTGTGGATGACGTGTGCACCGGGGCCAATAGCATTGAAGACGCCTTGGTGTTACGGGATGAATTGATTGCACTCTTGCAGACTGGTGGCTATGAGTTGCGAAAGTGGTTGTCCAACTCACCGGCACTTTTGGCCGGCCTCCCAGAGGAGCACCAGCAGGATCCGCACCTTTTTGAAAATGCTGAGAATCCGCACATGTTATCCATCCTTGGCGTGCAGTACCGACCAGTCCAAGATGTGTTTACCTACCGGGTCGAATTGGATTCCCCGAAGGTCTGGACGATGCGGCTTGTACTGTCCACGGTGGCCAGAACGTATGATCCAAACGGATGGATTGCGCCGGTAGTATTCACGGCCAAGGCCTTCATGCAGCGCCTGTGGACAGCCCAACTGGGTTGGGATGACCCGCTTTCCGGAGACTTGTTGAGCGATTGGGAAGCTTTCTTCGCTACGCTCCCGGAAATAAATCAGGTCGAACTGCCGCGTAAGCTGTTACCTGCAGGGAAATGTAGAGCAACTCTGCACGGGTTTTGCGACGCCTCCGAACGAGGGTTTGCAGCTGCCGTCCATTTGCGAACGGTCAGCTCCGACGGAGCGGTCGATGTAAATTTGGTAATGGCGAAGAGCAAGGTAGCGCCCCTTCGGACACGTTTGACGATCCCGAAGTTGGAATTGTCGGGCGCAGCGCTTCTCGTGCGCTTGTTGAACCACGTAGCTTCTACATTGAAGGACACGGTGGACCTTGAGGAGAGCGCCTTCGCCTGGAGTGACAGCCAAATTGTGCTGTGTTGGCTGAAGTCGTCAGTCCATACCTTGGAGGTCTTTGTGGCTAACCGTGTTTCGCAGATCCAGAACTCTGAGACTGCTTTGATTTGGAGACACGTACCAGGTGAACTGAACCCAGCGGACGTGGCGTCCAGGGGTTGCAAGGCACCTGAGCTCGTGGCCCACCCCCTGTGGTGGAGGCCAAGCTGGCTGTTGGAATCGGATACACACTGGCCTACCAGTTGTGTCATTGCGACCCCATCGTCGGGATTGAAGGTCCACGTTGTCGAGACAGCTCCAGTGCCGGACACTGCGTGGCTTCTAGAACGCTATAGCTCTCTCGACAAACTAGTTGGAGTAACCGCTTGGGTCAAACGATTTATCCACAACTGTCGCCATCCTGAAGACCGGTCACACGGTAGTGTTCTCGCTGTTGAAGAGCGTACAGCAGCCCTCCATCACTGGACTCGAGTGGTGCAGGCAGAACACTTTGGGGACGTATTGGATACCTTACGGAAAGGTCGCCCCAAACTTAGGAAAGCGACAGCACACCTCAACCCGTTCATTGATGAGTCGGGAATACTCCGGGTTGGAGGGCGTCTGCGCAATGCTAACTTGCCCTATTCGGCGCGCCACCCCATATTGCTGCCTAAGAAGGGCCAATTGGTGGAGTTGTTGGTGACGGATCGCCACTTGAAGAACTCTCATGCTAGCTGCAATGCACTCTTGGGCATTTTGCAGCGAGAGTTCTGGATATTGAACAGTCGACGAGTTGTACGGAGCATCGTGTTTCGGTGCTTGCCTTGCTATCGACTCAAGGCAGCCACGATGCAGCCTCAGATGGGTGACCTGCCCCCTGACAGGGTCACTGAGGCTAGAGCTTTTTTGAGGGTAGGGACAGACTTTGCGGGACCATTTTGGGTCAAAACGTCGCGACTTCGGAATGCGAAGGCTGTGAAAGCGTACTTGTGCGTTTTCGTCTGTCTGTCAACCAAGGCTGCTCATCTTGAAGTAGTTGCTGATCTTTCGACGGAGGCCTTTATTGCGGCTTTGGATAGATTTGTATCCCGAAGGGGATGTCCGTCTCTGATCCGGTCGGATTGTGGAACCAATTATAAGGGTGCCGACCGTTACTTGCAAGATGTAGTTAAGTTTTTGCGGGAGAATGATACTTGTATTGGCACGGCCCTCTCCCGTCGGGGTATCACGTGGAAATTTGACCCTCCCGGATGCCCCCACTGGGGTGGAATTTTCGAGGCTCTTGTTAAGCAAGCCAAGGCTCATATGTATAGAGTAATTGGTCAAACTATTTTGACATATGAGGAGCTCGCGACGTTGTTTTGTAGAATTGAGGCGATCCTCAATTCCCGTCCGTTGTGTCCGCTCAGCTCCGACCCAAATGACCTGGAAGCGTTGACTCCAGGCCATTTCTTGATTGGTCAACCACTTGTAGCATTGCCAGAACACCCCCTCAGGGAAGTAGCCTACAATCGTTTGTCGCGCTATCAGATGCTGCAACAGATGGGTCAGAACTTTTGGGCCAGATGGTCATTAGAATACCTGCATGTTTTGCAGCAGCGCCTCAAGTGGACTGACAAAACCAATCCCCCCACTGTTGGAGACCTCGTGTTAGTTAAGGATGCTAACCTACCGCCACTGCGTTGGCGCCGGGGGCGCATTGTTAACTTGTTTCCCGGTAAGGACGGGACCCCTCGCTTTGCTGAGGTCATGGTTGGGGATTCGGTTCTCAAGCGAGCGGTAGCAACTCTATCGCGACTTCCTCTAGTTTAGCGGACCGGCTTAGAGGCCTGTCCGAGGCGGGTGATTGTTCGAGCCCATCGTAATTCGGAACGCACCCGATCGGAGCGAAACGTTTCTTGTCTGTCATGAACGGTCACTTGAAAAACGAACGTGTCTTTTCATTGTTGGAATCGTGGCGTGTGTTAAAAATTGAACTTTTGATTTGGATAAATATACCGCGGCAACGCGAAGTGCGTATGTTTTGGTCTGCGAGATTTGTCACCAGTTGAGTTGTGTTTTGTATGTAATATCATAACATTGTCGGGAGTGCGACTTGGTGCGCTTGTTTGGTGCGGCGAAGCTGTTCTCAACACCTTGGAGTGAGGATAGTGTCCTAGGCGAGCTTCTAGATGGGTACCCAGATAGGTAGCTAGCTTAGGGGTTTGGCAGCAGCGCGAAAAACGATGGACTTGAGGTAAACTTAGTCTGTAAGTTTCGTACTTAGGTTAGGTAGGAAAATTAAGATCCACGAACCGTGGACGTTCAGAGCAGCTAGGCTGTGATAAGAACATATCTACAGAAAACTTCATGCATTCACATTTTTCATTCACGCATTTGATCTGCAAAAACAATTCATAAAAAAAATCTTTTCAGCCACTTAAACAACCATTTTCAGATTTAGTTTAATTCTCAAGTAGGTATTGTAATGAATCTTCATCAATCCAAATGAATTTTCCACTATTGTATATTTTTTTAATTCCAGTATAACAATTTCCATCAATGAAACAACTGAGTTCAACGACTATAAAACAGAACAGTTTCATTTTAGAAATAAAACGCATAAGTATGTATTAATATTAATTACTCCACTCAACAGTTCCGCAGTTCTAATCCGAGAGAGCATGAACCGAAGCGGAACTGCGAACATTTTCGCTCCTCGCTCTACCGCCGTGTTAAGAAGGAAACGTACAAAACGACAATTTGCATACAACATTACTCTCTTTCATTGTAGAGAGTGCTACATCTCTCTTTCCAGACGGACTGTTAACCGTCGGGTCACTGAAAGTATCTACCGTGAAATCCACACTAATACTATTAATGCGAAAGTAACTCTGTCTGTCTGTTACCTCTTCAGGCTTAAGACCGCTGGAAATTTGGCATGGATGTAGTAGAAGACCCGGGAAAGGACATTAGCAACTTTTTATCCCGGAAAAACGCATAGTTCCCGCGGGTTTTCAGATATATTGCTAGAAACTGAAGAATAAGTTACGCAAGGCAATGAACTTCTTAGGATTTGGAGTAAAATTGGAATAGAGGTGTTTCCGGGGGCATTGGTGACGCCTCTGGTGATTTGTAACACCAGAGCTTCGTAGTCGTAAAAATAAATAAATTAAAAAGTATACGTATAAACAATTTTACGATAGGTACATTATCTATTCATACTAAAGAGGTGCAAATACTTTTCACTAAATAGGTAAATTATTCGCAGGCAATTTAACTTTCTGTTATCGACAGCGGTACGCCCCTATCCATTCTAATCCGTGATACGAATCTGCTGCACCGAACCGCAGTCGCGGCCGCAAAACGTTGCGAACCGCCGCACGGCACGAAACACGTCGCCGTTGCCTCCACGCGTCTACGCTTTTAAAAAAAAACAGCTGTCAAAAATGCGCGGCAAACAAATCGCGAAGAAAAACTCAGTTACACTCTTTTAATAATCTAAATATATATTTTTATAAATTTACATCATCGAAAAATATAGATTTCAATTTTAAAATGTTTAGGGTGTGTTTGGTATTTAATTTGTAGTAAATTAGTAAATATGGTGGTGTACTGGCGGGTGGTTTTTGTGGCGGTTCTGTCTTCGATTTTGGATGCGACGAGTGAGCAGCTGTTTGGTAAAAATGTAAGTGGACTTTATGTTACTTTTTTTTTTTTTATGTCTTTGTTTCTCCAAATTAGAATTATAGCTTACAAGAAATCCATGAAGTCGCTGTGTATAATTCCAACCCAATAAAAATAATTATTATTAAAAAAATGGATTGAAAAAAAATATATGTTTTCATTTATATTATAGGTAAGTACATTTTCTTACTAAGTGCAAGAATAAGGGTTAGTAATCGGGCTCGCACTTCTGATTTTAGGTACTTAGGTATATACTCGTAGGTATGCGAATTTAAATTTGAATTTAACCACTGAGCTTTTTGGTGAAGGAAAACATCGTGAGGAAACCTGCATGCATCTGCGACATGAATGTGTTTGAAGCAGGGCTTGAAACCGGTTTTTTCCCCCATACAAATAAACCGGTTTACTTATCGTTCTTTCGTTTACTATTTCATGTTTTATAAGGCTATAAAGTAATACGAAGTAATAATCTAAATACACTATGGAGTTCCACATAAAGAGTATAAAATAATTCTAAATATTTGGCTATTTCGGGGTTTTTTTAATTAACCGGTTACAAGCCCTGGTTTGAAGTACTAAGTCCCCAATCCGCACTGGGCCCGAGTGAGGATTCTACCCTAAGGCTTGGCCTAAGCTAAGCCTAACCTAAGCCCTCTCGCGATGAGAGGAGGCCCCAGCAGTGGGACGAAAATAGTCTGATGTGGTTCCTATGTTGATGCATAGATCGCAGGTATCCTTAGATTGCTACAACTAAGGCCCGATTCTTAAGTATATCCACCATTGACCTATAATAAGTAATAGCATATGGACGGACGAACAGTGCCTAACAGAATATGTCAAAATAATAATATATGGAGCAAACTGACATTAGAAAATACGTACTAATATGCTAATAACGCCTCTTTCTA
The DNA here is from genome assembly GCA_963971205.1 of Aethes cnicana. Taxonomy (NCBI): domain Eukaryota; kingdom Metazoa; phylum Arthropoda; class Insecta; order Lepidoptera; family Tortricidae; genus Aethes; species Aethes cnicana. The sequence continues at coordinate 10,464,896 of OZ020290.1, read as the reverse complement.
AGACCAAACGCCCGAGCTATTCGGGCACCCGTTTTGATGGGGCCATTTTTCTCCAGCTGATTGTGAATCCTTACTTATAATAGAACGATGCTACTTATGGTTGATTTTGACATTTGTTCCATAGATAATCTGTCAAATTTTCCCCGCCCGTCGGCAAAATGTTGTTTGGATAAAGGAATCAATAAGTACGCAATTATTGAGTGGCTATGGTAGCGCGGAATTAAGAATACCTAGGTACTTATTCTGTACTATGCGTTTTTCCGGGATAAAAAGTATCCTATGTCCTTTCCCGGGACTCCAACTATCTCCAAACCAAATTTAATCCAAATCGGTTAAGCGGTTGAAGCGTGAAGAGGTAACAGACAGACATACAGAGTTACTTTCGCCTGTATAATATTAGTATGGATCTAAGGAAGGCGCAGGAAACATGAACGTACCTATGTCCCGATTAAGCTCATTGACCCTAGCCACAATATAGTCCACCCACGAATGTTATTAGTGTCTTTATTACTGAATAGGACCATACAGACTTAACTGCAATTGATCTAAGAAATACACTCAACAGCAATGAAAACGGGTTCACTTTGTATGAAATCTATGTACGAATCACTTTGAAAATTCTATAAGAAAGTGACCGTGTTCGTTGCTGTTGAGTGTAGTTCTGGGGCTCTATTCAAAACGTTACATAGGGAAAGGGAGGTTTCCAACTGCGCACGCGTCGCGGCGCACTTTAAACAGCTAGATTTAAAGTTCAATTTGAGCACGCCGTGACGCGTTAGCGCAGTGATTGGGAATCTCTCTTTCCCTAGGTAACGTTAGAGCCCCTGGAATTTAGTTTGGCCGCCGCTGTCAGACGATATGCGCAGCGTGCTCGTAATGTTACATTACACTGAGTGCCAGTGTATGTATACCATTTGAGGCTTCAAAACTTTAAAAAAAGGAGGATGTTCTCATTTCGTCGGAATCTTTTTTTTTATGTACATGTTCGCAGCCAAGGTAGCCTAGTGGTCCTACCTATTTATTACCTATGAGTCTAGGAAGCGCTGGTAAATTCTTTTTCTGACGTGTAAAAGTGCCCCTATGTGGCCAATTTGCTAAATAAATGATTAAATTTTGATTTTTTTGAATTTTGCCTCCCATGCAGAGGGTCGGAGATTAAAATCCAGCTCGCACCTCTGAGTTTAATTATTTAAGTCCTGCTGCTGGGCACAGGCCTCCTCTCATCACGAGAGGGTTTGGGCTAAATAGGCTCCACGCGGGCCTCAGTGGTAAATTCAAAATGAATTTCGCACATACCTGAGTAAACTTAGAGATGTGAGCCGGATTTGAACCCACCAACCACCCTCTGCATCCAAGGCGGAGGTCTGACACCACGGCTTTTTAACATATAATATCATACAATAAACTGCGATTTACTTTGACAATGGTTATTACGGACCTTGGCCCCGGTGTTTTACTTTTTGCATAAGCATTATGTTAATTTAGGTAGCTGGTAGAGTACGACCCAACTAAGAAGGCGAGCGGCGAAGCACTTGAGCCGTTGACGCAGAGCCTATTACTGTTTAATCCTCGCGCCTTCTAAGTTGTATAAACCTGTAGTAAATTGCGAACAATTTTGCGAGCGCTAGCGGGTGCGATGAGGGTAAAATTAGGCTTCAACATGCCATGCTTATGAAGTCATTTTGCATTGTGTTGCATACATCTCTTTACGATTAGACTTTACGTCTTCTAAAGTCATTTTATTCATAGGTAAATAATGTTTAAATGAAGTGTTTTCTGCAAGGAAAAATTATCTTTCTACACAAAAAACAATGACGACCCTAATAGGTACTTTCCTCTAGCCAAAAATGGTTGAAGTTGTTTAGAACAAGTCAGGGGAGGCCGTTCAATTAACTTAAATAGTACTCTTACTACTACTTCTACTATTACTACTACTACTACTACTACTACTACAGCCTATTTGCGTCCCACTGCTGGGCACAGGCCTCCTCTCATCATGAGAGGGTTTGTGCTATAGTCCCCACGCGGGCCCAGTGCGGAATGGGGACTTCACACACATCTTGAAAGACTTCGCATATGCGTACAGGTTTCCTCACGATGTTTTCCTTCACCGAAAAGCTCATGGTAAATTCAAATTGAATTTCGCAAGTAAGTGAACTTAGAGGTGCGAGCCGGAATCGAACCTCTGACCCTCGGCATGAGTGGCGGTAGGTCGAACCACTAGGCCACCACGGCTTTTTTACCATACTCTTATCTGGGTATTCATTTTCATTTCTTAGTTACAATTTTCATAACCCTCCACATTCGCCTTCAGTTTCCACCACAAAACCAAGGTATAATTAAAATCAACACAAGGCCGGTTGCATTAAACTCCAATCTGGACTTGCGCAAGCGCAGGTTTTCGCCACTTCATGCTCAGTCGAATGGAAGCCATTCTTTCATGGCGTTGCCTCATGACATTTTGGGGCTTATTCAGCGAGTTTTCAGATTAGTAACGTTAACTTTTGTCGAGGTAAAATCAAAACATATAAAACTCTCACGTTACAGATGAAATACATACATACATCATTGACCTATATAGTAAGTAATAGCATATGGACGAACAGTGCCTAGCATAATATGTCAAAATATATGGAGCAAACTGACATTAGAAAATACGTTCCAATATGCTAATAACGCCTCTTTATAAAGAAGTCCGTCTTTGGGTCACAAACTTACATATATGTACGTATGTAAAATCAAAATTTCAATTTAATCGGTCCAGTAGTTTTGGAGAAAATCGACTGTGACAGACGGACGGACAGACACACGAGTGATCCTATAAGGGTTCCGTTTTTACCTCTTGAGGTTCGGAACCCTAAAAATGGTTGAAATTGTTTAGAACATGTTAGGGGAGCAAACTGACATTAGAAAAAAAATAAAAACCGCCTTCAAACTCCGACAGACTGCGAAGTCAATGTCAAGTTCACAATATGATTATCATTTCTTTGGGTAGGTTCACTTGACACCGACTTCGCAGTCTGTCGAAATTTGAAGGCGGTTTTTATTTTTTTATTTAAAAATTTTTTTTCGGCTACACTTTCCAAACATTACTATAGAAGTACATAAGTAACTCTGAAGTCCTCGAAATTGACACCAAAATCATCAACGTGCTAGCAAATTTCGAGGAGTTCCCTCATTTTCTCATGGATCCCATCATCAGAACTAAACCAAATTAATATGGGACCAACTTGGAAGTACCACCTTTCGAACAAAAAAAGAATCATCGAAATCGGTTCACGTTTACTATTTATTTTTGGTGAACATACATAAAAAAAAAAAAAAAAAAATAAAAAAAAAAAAAAAAGATTCCGACGAATTGAGAACCTCCTCCTTTTTTTGAAGTCGGTTAAAAATACGTTCCAATATGCTAATAACGCCTCTTTATAACGAAGTGCAAACGGGTGCCCAAGCCGTTCGGGCACCCGTTTTGACGGGGCCACTTTTCTCAGGCTGATTGTGAATCCTATGACATACATACATATCATCACGCCTATGTTCCCATGCGGGGTAGTCAGAGCGTTAGTGACCTTCAAGGTTACATCATGCCGCTTTTGACAAAGTTTCGAGGGTAATGAGATTGAAAACTGGCATGTAGTGCCAGGTTGTCAGCCCATCGCCCACGGTATACCAATCAATACCCACGCGTCCCTTTACTGCCTGTTACAGTATGCCGGGAATTGACATCTTATGATTATGACCATAAGACCTCGAATACTTTGCCTACCCTGAGGCCTAAGATGGAATGCCTATGTGCCAGCAATTATGGATGAAATGTACCAAACCTATGTCCTTCCTTGATGTAGTCGTATCAAATTTTAACAAAATCCATTACGGCGAATACAGACGGACAGAAATAGTTACTTTCGCTTTTATAATATTACTGTTGCAAACCCCTTAGTCCTTTTACATTCTTCTAACTCTGAATTTTGATACGTTTTTCATTGTTTCTCTATTAGTTAGTGCGCCAGAAAGAAAATACATCGTCATCGTTTTTTGAGTTGCTCCTTTAATATAATAGAATTTTCACCATTTTTCGCCCATTTCATCACATTTTCCACTGCCCTCCATTCATTACAATTACTTAATAGCTGTATAATATATTCTCTATAGCGACTGAAGCGAAATTTATATCCAGTTAGATGCTAACTTTCTTCTCTTATATGCAAATCCTACCTAACTCATAATAACAGCAATCATAGATAATTATTTTAACTAAGCAAAAAGAAATTATTAACGTCTTTTTGCTAGTGGTAGGACCTGGTGCTAGGTCCGTCCGGGGTGGTACCATCGTCTTTCCCCCCGCTAACCAACTGCCAAATAGCAGTGCTCGCACTTTTGTGTTCCGGTAGGGGGTTAAGGCAACTGGTGAAATTCCTGGCACAGAGGCATTCCATCTTAGGCCTCAGGGTAGGCAACGCATTTGAGATCTTATGGTTTCTTTATGGGGGTTCATAGGGTCCATGGGCCGCAGTGACCACTTACCATCAGTTGGGCTGTGCGCTCGTTTGCCTATACCATTGGTATAAAAAAAATAACATCTTAATTTCGATAGTTGTATTATTGACATTATTTTTAAACTCGTTACAATAAAGAATCATAAGATTTCGAATGCGTTTCCAACCCGAGGACTAGGTAAAGTAAGTTTGAATGCTCTATGCTGGTAATATGACTCTTACCACCTCACCGGAACATGCCGGAACTTTGTTTTTATAAGAGTTTTTTCAGGCAATAACCCCACCAGTTAAATACACTCAACAACAATGAAAACGGGTCACTTTGTATGAGAAATGCTATACAAAGTGACCCGTTTTCATTGCTGTTGAGTGTAGTTGTCACGCGCGTGCCCACGGTCACGACCGAGTCGCTTTATGGTCGCTTTATGTCAATTAGTCGGCGTCACAAACCCAAAGGCTGGGGCACATTGCTCGCAGGACTGATGGCCGGTGGGGCCAGAAAGTCCCGAGTGGCGTCAGCGTACCGGTAGACGAGCTGTCGTTAGGCCTCCAACAAGATGGAGTTACGACCTTGTAAAGGTCGCGGGAACGCGGTGGATGCGAGTGACACAGGACGGGTCTGAGTGGCGCGCCTTGGGGGAGGCCTATGTCCAGCAGTGGACGTCTTTTGGCTGAAATGATGATGATGATGATGATGAATAGTAGCACTAGGCTTGAGACTTTCAATTACTAAATCATCAAATTCTATCACTATCGAATCATCATCATTTCAGCCGTAAGACGTCCACTGCTGGACATTGGGCTTGTCCACCAAGGCTCGTCACTCGGACCGGTCCTGCCTTTACTCTCTCTCTTAGCCTGTCTGTTACCTCTTCACGCTTAAACCGCAGGACCAATTGAGATAACATTAGTTATGGAGATAGTTTGAGTCCCGGGGAAGGACAATGGCTACTTTTTATCCCGGAAAATGAAAAGCTACCACGGGAACGCTATAAACGAATTCCACGCAGACGAAGTCGCGGGCAGAAGCTCATAGATAAGTAAAAAGTATTTTTTATGCAACTGTGGGTAATTTAACACTGTGTCTATCACAATTTCACGGCGATTCGAAGTAATGACTGACTTAGTGAAGTGAGTGTGCCTATTAAAGTGAGTTCACGCGAAATTTTCGTGATTGTTAAAAAGAGTCGTTCTTATTTTACGACAAAACTTCTCGAACTATTTTAAATTCACGCGGTACCTTAATCTATTCTAAATGTCACGAAGATTCTCATCAATTCAAATTTACCAATTTATTTTTTCCTGTTTTCCCCATGTTTCCTCATACATTTCGACATTTTTACTATGGAAAAAGCGCACTTGGCGACTGAAAATATAACTTTGCGCTCAACCAGGCGAAGAATGTCACGAGAATGTCGACATGATTGTCCAAAATTGCGCTTCATAGTAAATTACGCTATAATCGCAGAAGAACGTAACTGTTATCTTTTGACAGTGTCAAGTTCCTATGCACTTGACTAGCCAAGCATTCAAGAGTACCTACCTACTGACGAAGTCTGGAGTCAAAGCACACGGCACGGCGGACACGGCCTATAAAAGCACGATTTCAAACACAATTCGAATGAAGTGTCAATGTTTGCATGGGAGAACGTCTGTGTGCGTGCGAGGGCGTCTGTACACTTGTAAATGCGTGTGTACTACGCGGGCCAACGATTCACTCTCCATCTCCGCATGAAACAAATGACGGTAAGGGCGAGTTGGGCGCGAGTTGCGCGCCGCCGGCTAGATTCAGGCGGGTGATTCCGTGGCCATTCTGTATATAATACTATTAAATATTCTGTGGTCATAGTTATTTTTTATCTACTAAATATAAAGACCTCATCAAATATTGAACACCAATTGGCGGTTGTGGTAACAAGAATATTTTTCAGTCGCTTAAAAAATAGTTATGTGCAATAATAGCTTATTTTCACGTAATTAATTAAAATCACTATAAATCCGTTTATAGTGATTTTCATGTGTAGTAATATTTTTAATGTGTGATGATGTTTGTTGACCATAATACGTATACGATGCTCCAACTACTGAACGGATTTTGATAGAAAAGGGATATCTATTTACATAAGCCAGTTTTAAGTAAGATATTCTCAAGGCTCCTAATGCTCCTAATTCTTTGTAAGATAAGTACCTAAGGTACCTTTCTACAATACTAACTAATAGCTTCTGCCCGCGACTTCGCCCGCGTGGAATTCGGTTATCACGTTCCCGCGGGAACTATGCGTTTATAGCGTATGTCCTTTCCCGGGACTCCAACTATCTCCATGCCAAATTTCATCCAAATCGGTCTAGCGGTTGAAGCGTGAAGAGGTAACAGACAGACAGACATACAGACAGACAGAGTTACTTTCGCATTTATAATATTAATATGGATTGTACCTATGTACTTCTATAATAGATAGTAGGTCATTTATGGTTACCCATTACTCACGTTCTTCCAATTTTCTGAATGCATTTATTATCCATTCGATACAGAACATTTTGCTGAATCAATCTCAATACTACCTATTAAGGCCCGGTTCCTATATCCACATAACGCCCCGTTTTAGCTACGAATGGTTAACATTTGACATTTGCTCCATAGAGAATCAGTCAAATTACAACCGTCTCAGTGGCAATACCATGAGTTTACAGTGACAGTACTCGCTAGCGACTACGTAAACGATTTGATACAGCGCCCCTGGCCTGGCGGTCACTCGTTGAACCAAAATTTTTCATACAAATCGTTTACGTAGTCGCTAGCGAGTACGGTCACTGTAAACTCATGGTAGTGCTACAGTAGAAACTATCTATTTCACGTAATCACAGTAAAAAACAAGGTACCTAAACCAGAACGACAACCTTATCATACAAATCAGCGACCGCCTGAACTACGAGTAATCGTAATGTTAATTCGATATATCGTGTATGTTAATTCGATATTCGAGTATCGTAAGTGTTAATTCGATAACAGATGTCGCTGCCTACAGCCTGTATGAAAATTTCTGCGTATTTGAGGCGCCCCTGGAATATGCTTATATATTTATAGAGCTTTTTAGATTAAGGCCGCAATGTAAGGAGATCCTCTTGTCAGCCTATACGTCATATAATTTCTAATTGTACTTAACAGAAATCGGTTAACTTCAGACGTTTCCATTCGCCTTAATAAACTGAGGCCATACTGGAGGCTGAGATCCAAATTTTGACAGTGACGCCGCTATCGATTTGTCATGGCGCGGGCGTTGACACTTGACATAATGCGCAAGCGCATGCGGACCAGGGCTTGAAACCGGTTTTTGCCCCCATACAAATAAACCGGTTTCCTTATCGTTCTTTCGTTTACTATTTCATGATTAATAAGGCTATAAAATAATACGAAGTGAAAACCTAAATACACTATGGAGTTTCACATAAAGAGTATAAAATAATTCTTAATATTTGGCTATTTCGGGGTCTTTTAAATTAACCGGTTACAAGCCCTGATGCGGACGATCAATGTACGCACGCCTTGCGCGTGACAATATTCTGCCATTACTGTCCTTTATAGTTTTTAGACGTCATGGAGACATCGACTTATTTAAAGATTAATAATAGATTCGGTTTTTGATCGTTTATCATCATCATTATCATAGTTTTGAATATTCAAAGTTGGACGAAGCTTCCACTTGCGAATTTCGATATGATAGTATTGTTACCATCATCCAAATCAATCATCCTCCGGTCCCAATTTCAATCTGATCTCGTCGCCCCAGCGCTGTGGTAGACTGATACGATCTCTTGTGTTGGCTATAATATGGATCTCATAAAGCGACTGGTTTCCATTCCACCAAATGGTTAACCTTTTTATTGGATTTTCTCGGAAAAGTTCTCCCTCTCTCTGTGTGTAAAAAATCCCGTAGGTATTTAACCTGTTACTACATTTACTCTGTTTTTTGTTAATCTGTGGCAGCTTTGGATGGACTATTTGAGTAGACCGATAAATAGACTCCAATGTATTTTTGTAAGTTCATAAATTGGAGTTGGCACAACATGGTTCTCTCCATTTCCGTCATCTCAAAAGTCACCCTACTAGACAACCTCTTTCAAACTGTCCATCTTCCTTCCATACCTTCGGGCTACCTCAACAATATTAATCATCTTATTATTCAAATAAATGGCATGTACATAAAGTACTCTAATTACATTTGGCACTTACAGCGTTTTCCTCGGCGTGGCATTCGAGCCGAGATGAGATAGCAGTTTACAAGTACTTCCTTCTTACCGTGAGCCGTTAGAAAGTTCTGTCGCAAGATAAATGAGGGTTCTCTTATGATTTAAATAGCTGTAAGTGGAATTACGGCATACATAATTATTTATTATTATGCAGAGCGCAAAGATCTTGGTTAGGTATAATGACTAACAGCAGCGACGTAACACTGTTTACTTCGGTGCAATACCGAGTCAGTGTTAAGTCAAGTATAAATTCACCTAAAATCAAGTTCAACTTTCATCGCTTACTTTTAAGAAATTGAAAAAGACTTCGTGTTTTTTCAACCACTACTTATGTCGATATGGCCCGCATGCGAGGTACGGGAGATGTCCATAACGCATGCCATAGGGCCCACATTCGGGGAACCGTTTTCATTGGTCGATAGGGCCCGCATGCGGCGCGGGAGATGTCCATAACACACAGCAAGTGCGAAGGAAAAAAGAAAATAGTGCAGGTAGTCCCCGCATGCTGTATATAAACCGAGTTATCGACTTGCGAATTTCACTAGTCGTTTACCGCCTGTTGGGACGCCCTCGCATGCTGTACATATGTCGCAGGGAAATGATACTGAATGATACTGAATCACTAGACGTATTTAGTAAAATGTTCGAATCGAGTTGACTTAAAAAGCTCATTTTATCTTTTCCCTAAAATAGCTCAGGGATTTGATCAAATCGCTAAGGCAAATGAAGTAATCCAGCGCCCATGGCATATAATTCTTTCATTCTCCTAAAACGGCTCGGAGACTTGATCAAATCACTGAATGCCGCAAGGGAAATGATACAACGCGACGTTTTTTTATCATCTCCCGGGACTTGATCATATGCCTAAGGAATTTGCTCAAATCCCTGTTTCTATCATATCCCTGCGACATAATAAGACCGCGTTATCGAGTTACGAGTTTTACTAATCTACCGCTTGCTGTATTTATAGCCCCCGCATGCTGTATATAGATCGACCGAGTTATTGACCAATGAAACTTAGCCTTTAGAATAATGCGGTGCAAAAGGAAAGTTATTAATAAGTAGTACTTACTTAACACTTTTAATTGTAATAAAATTGTATTTTAATTAAAAACCCTCAATGGAATACTTATTTAAAAACCTAATCAAGGATAGTTTATTGTCCTCGTTTTGGTTCAGGTTTCATGGTTTCAATGCGCAACAAGCCTTTTTTTACGTCTCTATGGGCCCATAACATTACCAAGTATTGCGATTGCCATAAACGCACTTTGTTAACTACCTACTTACTCCATTATACGCAGAATATTCATTGCTTGCAACACCGCCGGTTGGAAATGCTTTTTTCTCGTTCGTTTAGAGTTCCGTAAACGTTCTTTTATTAAATACCATGGTAACAAATAAATTAATAGTTTACAAAACTAAAACAACGCTTTGACATTTCCGTGGTGGTACCATACAATACAATACAAATACACTTTATTGAACACCAAAAAACAATTACACAAGTAGATGCAATAAACAAAGAAGAAGGGTGACAACAGGCGGTCTTATCGCCAAAGAGCGATCTCTTCCAGACAACCTTTGGGTAGTGGAATGTATTATTGCATTGTCATCCAAGTTACATATACCTGCGAAGTTTCATGATGACGATACAAATTAGAAGTGGGTTAAATTTAGCTTGCAAAATTTTGCAACCAAAAACACTAGGTATGTAAGAAATCCCTTACGTACCTAGTGTTTTTGGTTGGTTAGTTTAGTTAGTTACACGATGAACCAATAAAAGCGTTGTAAATACATCTTCACTGGATGCAGTCCACTCATCATAGAGCAACAAATCGAATATTATCTATCAGTAATTTTGTAAGTTTTAATTCAAATGAAATCATTGAATTTGTTTGAAATTAAGGAAGGAAAAAGCATTTCATTTTTATAAAACGCCCGCAAATCCTCTCGTGATGAGAGGAGGCCTGTGCCCAGCTGTGGGCCGTAAATAGGCTGTTGTAGTAGTTGTTGCCGACAGACCTTTTTTACATGCTTTTTTATTATTTTTCTAGATTTGGTTTTTATTATACTTTGACACTTGCTTAAAATTCAGTCATCTTATTATACGTCTTTGGAGCTGAACTGCGGTTTTATTTAATAAAGAAGCCCCAACTAGATTAATTTATTATAGAAAAGTAGCGGGCACCATCCCGGTGCTCAACAAATGGTCCTTCGTAGGTAAGTAACTAGTTTATTTAAATTATATGTGTTACCTACAAATTTTTCTGTGACGTCATACTAGATTTTCATTTATGATGATTACTAGAAGCAAAAGCAACATTAGGAAAATGACTGATAAGGAAACCGCTGCTACTTTAGAACCGATGAGTTCGTGTTCGTTGTCAACTTTGCCACAATTGCCCCATACCACACAGCCGTCGTCCATCTCGGGCCGTTTTGGCCGTTCTGGCCGCTCTAGCCGCTCTAGCGCGACCGTGGTAGCGCAGAAACTTGCAGCGCAGGCCGAGCACGCCCGCCGCGTCGCCGAGCTCGAGCGCGCTACGGTGGAGAAGGAGCGAGCAGCAGCTGATTTGGAACTGCAAGCAGAGCTAGCTGCAATCGACGCGCACAGTGGTTCCAGTAGCCGGTACAGTAGAACAGCTGATTGGGTGGATTCTTGTAGTAACAATGATCCTAATTTTCAGGTGCCCAGGCTTAATAATGATGATGGAAAGGAAGGTGTACATGTACCGTCAGTGTCGGTACCCAGGAGGGTACTATTTCCCGGCGCTGCTACCGCGGTTACACCTCCACCATCTATGGCTAACCAAACGTCGCACCAAGGGCAGCCGTCGCTTGTAGAGGCAACGATAAGCGTTGCCGCGCCGGCTACCGTGCGGCCGGAGCCGCCCCCGCCTGTCGGACCTGCCCCAGCTAAGCTGCCACTACAGCCTCAACAATTTCCTACTAAACATGCACAGCATTTAGGTACACATATACAACACGATTTATGTAACAAAGTTAATAAAGTTAGCAACAGTCAGGATATACCTACTGATATTCAACAACTAGCAGAAGCCATCACGAGCCTGGCCGCGTCGAGGCATCAGTCGCCGCGGGTGAGTGATCTAAAGCTTCCTTTGTTTGATGGGCGAATCCAGGACTGGCTACTATTTAAAAGAACATTCGACTTCTCTAAAGCTGGGTTTTCTCCTCTAGAAAACCAAGCTAGGCTAAATTTTGCTTTGCGAGGCGTTGCTAGGGACGAAGTAGGCGCGCTTTTAGCCTCTGCGCAAGACCCAGAGGTGGTCATGAGCGCCTTGGAGGCTAGGTTCGGCCGTCCCGAACATATTGTCCTGCACGAGATAGCTCAGGTCAAGGCTTTGCCCAGGCTTACTAGCATTGATGGTGGTAAGGACATGTGCCAATTTGCCTGTCGAGTTCGCCGGTGTGTGGAAACCATTCGCGTACTCAACCAGGCAGAGTATTTGGCCTCCCCGGAACTCTGTAATACTATCGTAAGTAAGCTAAGCACGCTTTTACGAGCGCGATGGGCAGATTTCGCATTCTCTCATTGTCATACTAAATACAGGCTCGAACTTCTCGCAGATTTCCTTTCTCATGAAAACGAAATTCATTCTAAGTTCGGCTTTATTCCTGACATGAAAATGTCACTGCCAGATAGACCGACTAAAGAAAATTTGTATACAGCCTGTACAGATGACAATGAGAACGAAGAAGGTTCTTACTTGACGAACGAATATTCGTCAACTAAAAACATCGCGCCTAAAAAACACACGCCTAAACTAGCGCCATCTAATTTTTTAGCTACCAAAACACTTCCCTGCAAATTTTGTCAAAAAGATAGTCATGAATTAACGCACTGCAAAGAGTTTCAATCATGCTTCATGTAGACGATAGATGGCAGTGGGTAATTGAAAATAAATTCTGTAGAAAGTGCTTGCGAAAAGGCTCGCATTTATACAAGTTATGTAGGGCCAAATGCGACGCTCCTTCTTGCAGCCGTAGTTTTAGCCACCATACCTTGCTTCATTCCCCGATAGCGCCGGAGCATAACAATCTTATTTCGTTAAAAGCGGACGCTGATTACCTGTCTGAGCAACCTAAAAGTAACGACGACGCACACGGCCTAAGCGCTGACAACGGTGAGGTGGTCGCGCATACAACTACGCAACAGCCAGTTGGTCGTCGTCCGTTGTTAAAGGTGATTCCCGTGTCAGTCAGTGGTCCACTGGGTTCAGCGGACATTTATGCTCTTCTCGATGATGGGTCAACAGCGACAATTATTGATTCGCAAGTGGCTGAAGACATCGGCGCCGTAGGGCCAAAAGGGCACATTAGGGTAAATTGTATAGGAGGGCTTTTTAAAAATTCGGACGTCACATTTGTGAACTTGGGTATTAAAGGTAAACATAGTCAGAAACCTTTCGAAATTTACAACGTTCGTGCCATGTCAAATTTGAATATAACTAATTGTCAGTCTGTTTCGTCGGATGATATCTCCCAGTATAGCTATTTATCTGATTGTGCTGTAGAGTTGTGTTACAATCAGGCAAAACCCTCCATGATCATTGGAGTTGACAACTGGCATTTGAGTGTTCCTCTCGCAGTACGCCACGGTTCTAAGTCACAGCCAGTTGCCACTCGCACTCCTTTGGGCTGGGTCCTGTACGGATTCTCTTCCAGTAAAACGAAACCGGTTGAATTTGTTAACCACTGTGACTTTGACGAAAGCGAATCCGTAGAGACATTGATTAAAGAAAATTACAAACTAGACTCTATTGGCATTGTAAAAAAAGACTACCGGACTAAAAGTGAAGCTCGCGCTTTAGATATTTTGGAAAATACAACGCGGCGTCTTCCCGGAGGTTGTTTCGAAACTGGCCTACTTTGGCGAGACGGCTTAAAAGAGGTTCCAAATAATTTTGAAATAGCCTTGTCGCGATTTAAGAGCCTGGAGCGGAAATTTCAAAAAGAACCCGAACACGCGGAAGCTTACCGTCTGAATATGCAGGCTACTTTAGACAAAGGCTACGCGGAAATTTGTAACGAACCGCCAAGGGGCATTACTTGGTATTTGCCTCATTTTGGGGTCTTTCACCCTCAGAAGCGCAAGTTAAGGATTGTTCACGATGCTGCAGCCAAGTTTCTGGGAATAAGCCTTAACTCCATGCTTCTGTCAGGTCCCGACCTACTGCAAAACTTGGTCGCAATCCTGATGCGTTTTAGAGAGGGCTGTGTTGCTTTAAATGCAGATATACGGGAAATGTTCCCTCAAGTAAAAATCCGAGAGAGTGACCGCGACGCGCAGCGGTTCTTGTGGCGTAGCGATCCCTCTTCACCGATTGAAGTATATAGAATGTCATCAATGATTTTTGGTGCCACTTCTAGTCCATGCACTGCACTGTATTTAAAAAATAGAAATGCACTGGATCATCGTCACCTATATCCTGACGCTGCACAAGCCATAGTAGACAACCATTATATGGATGACTATTTAGGAAGCCTTGACGACGTCAACGACGCCGCTCGTCTGGCAGCCGACATAGTAAAGGTACATAGCTTAGCTGGATTTGAGATGAGAGCATGGGTATCCAATGATCCGAAGGCATTGTCTCTGCTACCGCCTGAGCTCTGTAACCTTACCACATCGCAAGTAGGCTTGGGTCCATCACCTTCCTCATCAAACGCACCTTCATCAGACTGCATTAAAATTTTGGGACTGTCTTGGAACATTGTGGAGGACAACTTGTATTTTCGAATTGGCTTACCTGAGGAAATTCCATCTCCACTATCGAAGAGAACAGTCCTCTCATTAATAATGCGAGTATATGATCCTCTTGGTTTTCTCTCACCGATCGTAATCGAAGGACGTATAATGTTCCAAGATTTGTGGAGAACAGGGGTATCGTGGGACAAACCAATTTCTGATCCCACCGTAGCAAACTGGTTATCATGGCTTCATAGGCTCGCCGAAGTTAAAGCCTGTTCAATTCCTCGTTGGTATCAGGCACTACATCATAACCAGAAACCCGACTTGCAGTTGCACGTTTTCGCTGATGCGAGCGAGCATGCGTACGCGTGCGTTGCCTATTGGCGTTTGAGTTTTGGCAATGATAACGTTCAACTTGCCTTAATCGGCGGAAAGGCTCGCCTTGCGCCACTGAAACCCGTATCTATGCCCAGACTTGAGCTCCAAGCGGCCCTGATAGCTGCAAGGTTTGCAAGCTTCATCATTCAAGCTCATAAACACAAGCCACGCCAAATAACCTTTTGGTCAGATTCCATGACTGTGCTTAGGTGGTTGCGAAGTGACGCCCGCACTTTTAAGCCTTTTGTGGCGCATAGGGTTGGCGAAATTACGGAAATTTCTGACGTCTCCAATTGGCGTTACGTGCCTACTTCTGATAATGTCGCGGATGACGCTACGCGCCCTAGCACTTCAAAATTCGATACGTCTGCTCGCTGGTTCACCGGACCTTCATTCTTGCTAGAACCATCTTGTCATTGGCCTAGTGAACCGACGAGCGAGGTCCCGTTATTTCGTGATGATGAAGTGAAACGTTCAGCTGCATCAGAAATAGTGGGACAAATCAACGTCCAACCGTATGAACTACCTTCACCGGTTGTTGCGGACCATTCAAGGTATTCTGAGTGGTTGCGGTTAGTCCGTAGCACGGCTCGCGTTCAACAATTTATTGATTTGGTTCGGTCTCGTTTAAATTTAAGACGTCAAAATTCAAAATTAACTTTGAAGAAAGAACTCTTAAGGACGAAAAATTTCCATCCTCTGTCGGCGGATCTTATCAAAGAAGCTGAGAAAAGACTGTTTTTGAAGAGTCAAATTGACAGCTTCCCTGACGAATTAATTCAACCGAATCTCCTTTCAACTAACTCGAGATTAAAGAACCTTGATATCAGTCGTTCATCAGACAACCTCCTCCGCCTAGTCGGCAGAATTCCCCGTGCTCAAGATGTAGATACGGAACCCAATCCCATAATCTTGGACGGGAAGCATCACATTGTGCAACTTATGATCAGGCACTTTCATAAACAGGCCGCCCACGCTAATAACGAGACTGTAGTAAACCAGCTGAGACGTGAATACTTTATCGTTCACCTGAGGCCTTCTGTCAAGGAAGCTGCTAAATCTTGTCTTTTATGTCGGATAAGAAAGGCTCAACCACTTACGCCTTTAACTGGAGACCTTCCCGAGGCAAGACTTGCACATCATCAAAGGCCGTTTTCAAATGTGGGCCTTGATTATTTTGGCCCGATTTCTGTCAGCATCGGAAGAAGAACTGAGAAAAGATACGTTGCGCTGTTTACGTGTCTGACTGTTCGAGCGGTGCATCTAGAAATAGTCGCAAACCTCACTACCGACTCCTCCATCATGGCTTTGAGACGATTTATAGCTAGGAGAGGCAGCCCTTCGGTCATCATTTCCGACAATGGTACTGCCTTTGTTGGAGCCAACAATAAGCTAACGGAAATATACGACTTCGCTGCTAGCCACAAAATTGTCTGGAAGTTTATACCGCCAGCATCTCCATCGATGGGAGGTTCCTGGGAGAGGCTCGTAAGATCCGTGAAGACCGCCTTATCTATAACTTTGAAGGAGCAGTCACCACGTGAGGAGACCCTTCATACGCTTTTACTGGAAGCAGAAGCGCTAGTCAATTCTCGACCACTTACTCACGTTTCTGTGGAGCCGCATGACGATCAGGCTTTGACGCCATTTCATTTCTTGATTGGATCAGCCACCAATGAACCACCTTTGCGTCCTGTTTCAGAAACAGACCTTTGGGGACGCACCCAATGGAAGAAGGGTTTAAGGCTAGCTGACCACTTTTGGAAGCGTTGGGTAGATGAATACCTTCCAACACTGATACCTAGACGCAGCATTCCCCCGCAACCCAAGGTCCAACTGAAAGTGGGTGATCTTGTTATGATTGGTGACGGAGCTCTTCCCAGAGGTACCTGGCCGCGAGGCAGAGTGACCGCCGTGTGGCCCGGATCAAGGGGAGTTGTCAGGTGCGCTGACGTTGCCACGAAAGGAGGGACACTACGTCGCCCAGTCAGGAAGCTGGTGCTGCTGCCAACTGTCGCCTAGCTGCTTTTATGGTTGCTTCGCACTGCGGGGTGCCATGTTGGCGACAGACCTTTTTTACATGCTTTTTTATTATTTTTCTAGATTTGGTTTTTATTATACTTTGACACTTGCTTAAAATTCAGTCATCTTATTATACGTCTTTGGAGCTGAACTGCGGTTTTATTTAATAAAGAAGCCCCAACTAGATTAATTTATTATAGAAAAGTAGCGGGCACCATCCCGGTGCTCAACAGTAGTAGTAGTAGTAGTAGTATGTAGGGTATGTATCTGTGACTCTACACTATGTCTGTAGTTTTCTTTACAACTATCGTACCTACTTACCTAACGTGACATCTATGAATAATCAATATTGTATACGGAACTCTACCCCAATATAATCATTTCTGACTTGACCGCCGAGTGCGCCTGACCGCGTCGGAAGTGTTTTTGCTCTATTGTATCACACCCGACTTTCCTTGGCCATGTTTGTGTTTACTAATAGTTATTTACAATGCATTTGTACTTTTTTATGACTACACGATAACAAACATGTTAAACATTGATATTAATAGTTTTGTCTATACCTTTGTTTTGTCTGTACCTAAGTATGTTGAGGTATCTAAATAAAAAACTTGTAAGTAGACACTGCATGGCATGCTCCGAAGGCTGATCGGCCAGTCAAACGGAATGTAAAGGCCCGTGTCATTATTTGACCTGGTGAGAGCGTTGTTATATCAATATATTTGTGGTACATATGGAGTAAGTATGTATGACTACTTGGGTATATTTTCCAAACTGTTCGGCGATAGCCTATGACGTCCAATCGGCCATAAGCATCCCTTTTTTTAAATTACTTCTAATAAATCGACGATCGCCTTGTCCAGTGGTGTGGTTCCCAGATGCTTGCATAATCTTCTTAACATCTCTACTTAACATTATAAATAAAAATAAAATAAATATCTTGGGACATTTCACACATATTGACCTAGCCCCAAACTAAGCAAAGCTTGTACTATGGGTGCTAGACAACGATATAAATACTTATATAGAGAAATACATACAATATATAAATACTAAACATCCATAACTCGAGTACAAACATTCGTGTACAAATGCGAAAGTAACTCTGTCTTTCTGTCTGTTACCCCTTCACGCTTAAACCACAGAACCCATTTGGATGAAATGTATGGAGATAATTGGAGTCCCGATGAATGATAGTTGTTATCCCTGAAATTATACCTGAAAGGCGTAAAAGGGGGTGGAAGTTTACATGAATTTCAACAATGCAATCAATTTTGATCCATAACCTTACGTTCTGCATTCTATTCAGGTTCTTATTCACATAAACACGCACATTTTTAGACCCACTACTAACATAAAAACGTCACACTTCCCTATGCAGGTACAGTTGCGGTCGATGATCCGGGATCGCACGCAACTCCCGCGCACCTTGCTCGATTAAGGCCCGGTTCCTATATCCACGAAACGCCTCGTTTTGCCTACGGACGGTTGATTTTTGACATTTGTTCCATAGAGAATCTGTCAAATTTTAACCGTCCGTAGGCAAAACGAGGCGTTACGTGGATATAGGAACCGGCCCTCAATGGTTATTAATAGTATTATGCATAAAATTAGGTTTTTTTTACTATTACCTACCCGCTAATTGTATATCTAGGTAGGTAGCCATAGTACAATTTCCATCATAGAATCATCATATGTATTATGGATTTACAATTTACAATTCACTTGATTGATTTTTTTACTTTTTCAGTCTCAAAACAAGGGTCATTGGTAGTTACAATTAACTAATTACTATGGAATTAAAGTAAATTTTGACGTATACTTTCTTTTGGTGTTCAGTCCCACAGCTATTAATGCTATTTAAATGATCGCTACAATACAATGCATACTTTGTCGAGTAACATCCTAATTTAGAATTCCTCGCTCATTCCTTACATTCCAATCATAATTACATATATAGATCTTGCGATCTCTTTGCGGGCATGCGCAGAACGTGCGCGGAAGAGCGGCAAGGCGCCGCACGCGCAGCGAAATCGCTCTCGCGGCTGTGGGAATGTGATATATGCGATTCATTTTCCTTTTTGTGGGAAAAATAAGAAAACCTTTTGTAGGCTTCAAGAAAAGAATCATGTTTGATTATATGTTTATAAGGAACTAGCTTTTGCCCGCGACTTCGTCCGCGTGGTATTCGGTTATCGCGTTCCCGCGGGAACTATGCGTTTTTCCGGGATATAAAGTAGCCTATGTCTTTTCCCGGGACCCCAACTATCTCCATGCCAAATTTCATCTCAAGCGATCCAGCGGTTGAAGCGTGAAGAGGTAACAAACAGACAGAGTTACTTTCGCATTTATAATATTAGTATGGATATGGATTTTCATATTATTACTACAACAGCCTATTTGCGTCCCACTGCTGGGCACAGGCCTCCTCTCTTCGCGAGAGGGTTTGGGCTATAGTCCCCACGCGAGCCCAGCGCGGATTGGGGACTTCATATTATTGATGGGTACCTATTAAAAATATCCTTATATTCTCCTATTTCCTTTATTCACAAAACGCTACTTATTTTGGCTACAGCCAGTTAAAAATTAACAGATTCTCTGTGGGTCAATCGTCAAAATGTAACTAGGCGTTTTGTGGATATAGGAACGCGGACAGTCTCTTATTACTACTACAGCCTATCTGCGTCCCACTGCTGGGCACAGGCCTCCTCTCATCACGAGAGGGTTTGGGCTATAGTCCCCACGCGGGCCCAGTGCGGATTGGGTCTCTTAAATTAATTTAATTAATTAAATTTTTAGACGTGTGAAAATTCCCGTACTAATGTGGCAAATTTTTTGAACAAATGTTTTCTCTCTCTCTCTTTCTTCCTTTAGGTACAAATTATAATAAACTCTATGTGTTAGCTATATCCAAATTCGTTACGCACCCTAGTTTAGCGACATTGAAATTTGCGTCTTCCTTCGACACTGAATCTGAAACAATCGCAACAAATCTGCATCTGAAATCTCAACCCGTTTACCCCACAGACAATAAATGGTGTACATCTTCAACACTTCCCCGTGTAACAATGAGTTGCGTCGCGTTGCGCACACGCATTTCGCAAGCCGTCGAGAATGGCGTGGCGTGAGGTGTTGGTTTGATCCAGAGATCAATGATTCGAAAATCATTAAACTACTGCGGCCTAAATAGCGGCCATAACACGTAGCATCGCGCAATTCCAATTTCCTCCTAAATGTTGTTTAAATTGAAAACGTCTTCTGCATTGGCGTTGGTTGGGAAACAGCCATCAAGAAATTATCTACGAAATTTTTATGTCACACTTGCCATCATCTTGATCACGAAGTCATCGAATATAATTATGTAGTTTAGAAACAGCGCCTTGGGTTGAATGATCTCGTCGTGATGCCACAATAATTGACATTTTTTATTGTAAATTTATTAGTAGTTATTCAAACTAATAATGAAAAAATATTCATTCTAAAATCCGAAGAATTTTTTTTGTAAATCACGTAGGTACCTAAAGCCAAAAATAAAGCTTTGACGACATTAGAAGAGTTCCATTGTAGCAATTTGTTGACGAATACGAAAACATAAAACGGCAACTTTTCATAAACATGATAAAAATAAAAATAAATATGTTACTAAATTTTATTTCCAGTTAAACAATGCAGTCTTTGTTTGGGTTACAAGGAAGGCTATCTATCCTCTTGGCCAGTGCGTAAGCGGCGAGTCACCGTCTGCCTTGCCTTCAATTTGTGAGATATTGATCAGGCAGATGTCCATTATTATCTCACTCCATAGCCCGATTTTCCAGTCCACACCTCCCATCCACATAGGCCACTTCAAGTCGCTTCCTTCCTCGGCAATAGTTTGGCAACTGGGGAGGGCTGTCCGCCAGTACAGCCTCATGTTGTACTGGGAGGACAGATCTCCACAGTTGCGGCCATCTCACATTTCTAGTAAAAGGTACCAATAGCCTCTTCATGTTGGCTTCGATCCCATGAATGCTTAATGACCGGGTCCCCATGGGCCCCCATGACATGAAAACGTACCAACAAATAATAATAATAAACTAATAAAATGTAATTCACCCTACCATTTATATATAAAAACTTTTACGGTAATCAATTTGAAAAATTCAAAATGGTATATATTTTTTTTCTGAATGTACTTACCTACTGACATACTTTTGCCGTTGGTATCTTAAATTGGTGCACCGTTTACAAGACTGCTTCTGTTTAGCCTTCAGGCAACGTTAGCTATAAAAATTTATTGTCCACGAATGTCTAATAGTCTTTGTGCAATAGAGGGATTTCGTGGAGCTATTAATCGACTTCTAGAATTTATAGGTATAACCCTTTATGATTGTATTATTACAATTGATATTTAAATCCAATATTACATACCTATCCATTTTTGTGTGACCGTAAAGAAAAAAAAATGGAAGGTAATAAATGATATTGCGACGTACCTATCTAACGAAAACATTATTATTTAATCGAAAATAATTGAATTCTTCCTTTTGCCTATGCAAAATGCTATCTATATAACATACTTACCTAATCTAATTCATGTCGTGTTCCTAATAATAAATGTCACTGTTATATCATTTCTCAATAGAGGGCGGACTACATTTCATTTTAGAATTTAGATTGCTATTGTTAGATACCTACCTACTGGATAAGTTAAAAGGTTTTAATTAATTTATACATTCACATTTATTACATCCTAGTTATCCTGCGATAAACAAAAATTTAATGAAGTAAGTATCCAAATAAATAACCATCTTCAATGGTCCTACGAACCAGATCGATTTTATAAATCTGTTTTGTTGTTTGAGGGGTACCTCAAACCTGAAAAATTGTAATGTTACACATGCAATTTCTGCTTAATTTTAGACAGTAAATAAATAAATAAATACCTTGGGACATTTCACACATATTGACCTAGCCCCAAACTAAGCAAAGCTTGTACTATGGATGCTAGACAACGATATAAATACTTATATAGAGAAATACATACATAATATACACGGTGGGTCAGAAAATATGGCAAATAATCAACTCACAGTATCGGCTATCGATTCTAAGTATATTGTATAGGTCTTTATTTTTTTTGAGTTACTAAAAAAAAATGTATATGGGATTGGTTGTGTTAGCGACGCCTGAATCCTGTACAAAATATATTTTTTTACCAACTCAAAAAAAATAAAGACCTATACAATATACTTAGAATCGATAGCCGATACTGTGGGTTAATTATTTGCCATATTTTCTGACCCACCATGTATAAATACTAACATCCATGACTCAAGTACAAACATTCGTGTTCATCACACAAAGTTTGCCCCGAGCGGGACTCGAACCCGCGACCATCGGAACAGAAGGCCAACTGGACCAATCCGGCCGTCAAAAGTAAGGTAACTGCATATTCATGGGCATCTACGATCGTCATATTACACAAATACACTACCCGCCCTTTCGTAGAATTTCAACATGGAGGAATAATTAAAACCGTGCCTATCTATTATTGTTAATTTCAACACATTCCTCTCTGAAGCATTAAGAAATGTTGTATAGAAAGATTAGGAAGTAAATATTCATGAATATTTTTTTCGTATTATTTATAGGGAATATTAGGAACAGTCAGCAGCAGAAGTAGACAAGGTGTTCAAAATGACCTACACACGCCCTTAACGTCTTAAGAATAAGGTCGTGTGTAGGTCATTTTGAACACCTGGACAGCTTATCTACTTCTGCTGCTGACTGTACTTACTTAATTCGAAAAAATCGTGTAGGTACTTCTACTACAGCCTATTTGCTTCCCACTGCTGGGCACAGGCCTCCCCTCATCGTGTAGGTACCTAGATGATAATTGTTGTATTTTATAATCCATACTAATATTATAAATGCTGTTTGTCTGTCTGTTACCTCTTCACGCTTCTACCGCTGGACCAATTGGGATGAAATTTGGTATGGAGATTGTTGCAGTATCGGGAAAGGACATAGGATACTTTTTAACCCGGAAAAACTCATAGTTCCCGCGGGAACGCGATAACCGAATTCCACGCGGGCGAAGTCGCAGGCAGAAGCTAGTATTTAATATTTTATTCAATGACAGAGCGATTATTAGTGTGTTCATTGAGTAATAATTTATTCAGAAATTAATGAAAACAGCGTAGGTAATATTTGACAGCTATTCGCGACGTTCGGCAATTTTCGGAATAAACCCTCTTAACTCTCAGCGTGTGAAGCCCACTTTTATTCACTCATTACTTTAATAGTTGAATAGATAACAGACTACGTAATTAAAACATTATAATAGTCTGTTTCACCATAGGTTTGTTATGCATTACACAAGATAATTGGCTGCACGATTTTGACAGATAGATACAATTACGAGTAGTGAGCATTTAGACGGCTATTTCGTCAACTGGCGTTAAAAGAGTCGTAAGTGTGACTATTATACAGCTTGTTGAAGTAATATGTGATATATGGTGAATAAAAAATATTTTTACATCACCCTTGGCTTGGCCATAAAGTGGGATTCTGCCCGCTACGCGGAGAAAAGATCTCACTTCTTGGCCAAGGCAAGACGTAAAACTTTTGACAAACCACGGGTGGTAATTCGAAAGCCCCAGATCGCATATTTATGGCCCTCACCTTCGGTTCTAAAGGTTCTCTTCGGTAAAATCTAAAGAATTTTAAAGATCTAAGCATACATAGGGACAGACAGCAGGAAGCGACTTTGTTTTATACTATGTAGTGATTTCGTTATATTGTAGATTATTTGTTTAGCTTTTTTGTAATTATTAATATAACGCGATATTACCTCATCATTTCAGCCGAAAGACGTCCACTGCTGGACATAGGCCTCCCCCAAGGCTCGCCACTCAGACCGGTCCTGTGCTACTTGCTTCCACCGGTTTCCCGCAACCTTCACGAGGTCGTCGCTCCATCTTGTTGGAGGCCTACCGACAGCTCGTCTCCCGGTTCGCGGGCGCCACTCGAGAACTTTCCGGCCCCATCGGCCATCAGTCCTGCGAGCAATGTGCCCCGCCCACTGCCACTTAAGGCTCGCAATTCTTCGGGCTATGTCGGTGACCCTAGTTCTACTGCGGATATCCTCATTTCTGATTCTATCACGCAGAGAAACCCCGAGCATAGCCCTCTCCATTGCCCTCTGAGTGACTTTGAGCCTTCTTATGAGGCCCATCGTAAGCGCCCACGTCTCGGAACCATAAGTCATCACTGGCAACACACACTGGTCGAAGACTTTCGACTTGAGACACTGCGGTAATTTGGACGAAAAGACACTGCGAAGCTTCCCGAACGCTGCCCAGCCGAGTCGGATTCGACGATTGACCTCTTTCTCGAAGTTGGACCTACCTAACTGGACTGTTTGTCCCAGGTATACATAATGGTCAACAACTTCGAGCGCAGAGCCTCCGATTATTACGGGAGTTGGCACAACATGGACATTAGACATAATTTTCGTCTTGTCCATGTTCATTTTAAGACCAACTCGATCGGAAACTCTGCTGAGGTCAGCGAGCATAATACTGAGGTCCTCCATGGTCTCAGCCATGACTACAATATCGTCGGCAAATCGAAGGTGAGAGATGTACTCGCCATTAACATTGATGCCTCGACCTTTCCAGTCCAGCACCTTGAAAGCATCCTCCAATGCAGCGGTGAACAGCTTCGGAGAGATCACATCTCCTTGTCTGACTCCCCGCTGCAGTGGAATAGGCTTCGTGGTCTGGTCCTGTAGTCGGACGGACATGGTGGCATTTCCGTACAAACACTTCAACACTTCGATGTACCGGTAGTCAACTTGGCACCTCTGGAGAGACTGCAGCACAGCCCAAGTCTCGATCGAATCGAAGGCTTTCTCGTAGTCCACAAATGCAAGGCAAAGGGGGAGGTTATACTCTTCGGTCTTCTGTACAACCTGCCGCAACGCATGTATGTGGTCTACGGTACTATAGCCCTTTCGGAAACCGGCTTGTTCGGGAGGCTGGAATTCGTCAAACCTGCGCGCGAGACGGTTCGTAATGACTCTCGAAAACAGCTTGTAAACATGGCTCAGAAGTGAGATGGGTCTATAATTCTTCAACAAGGTGTTATCACCTTTTTTGAAGAAGAGCACCACCACACTTCTGTTCCATGCTCGCGGCGTTCTCCCTTCATGAATGACGGAATTAAACAGCGTCTGAAGGGCCTTAAGGACTGGTTTACCACCCGCCTTCAGGAGTTCGGCTGTAATTCCGTCGTCACCAGGGGATTTGCCGTTCTTAAGCTGTTTGAGAGCCATACTAATCTCGTACAGGCTGACGTCCGGGATATCTTCGGTATAGTGTCGGGTTAATCTAGCTCTAGGGTCTTTAGCTGGATCAGCGACGGGTGTTCGGATTGTCGTGTATAACTGCCCATAGAACTTCTCGACTTCTCCCAACAGCTCCGGTTTGGATGAAACGATCCTGCCGTCTTCGGTCTTCAGCTTTGTCAATTGGCTTTGGCCAATAGACAGATCTTTGGCAAACACCTTCGAGCCTCTGTTACGCTCAATAGCCTTTTCAATAATGTTGGTATTGAATCGGCGTATATCACGCTTCAGAGACTTCGAGATCTGCCTATTGAGCTGCCGATAATGACTAGCGTCACCTGAAGACTGCAGAATCATCTCACGCCTCACCTCCATGAGCTTTAGGGTTGAGTCTGAGATTTTCTTAGTTCTTGTACGGCGGGTCTTGAAGAACTTGGACCCAACCGTATGGACAGCTTCCACAAACCCGTCGTTATAATCGTCCACGTCGCTTTCTAGGCAAGCAAAACGGTTTTGGAGTTCGAGCTGAAAGCTCTCGGGGTTTTGGAGCTGGGTCGGTGCCGGGCGGAGCGTAGACTTTATCAATCGAGATCTCTCAAGCTTCACTTGGATATTCAATGTGCCTCGTACCATACGGTGATCGCTCCCGGACTTAACCGAATTGATCACTGAGACATCATCGAATATCTGCTTCCTCGTCGACATGATAAAGTCTATCTCATTCCTCGTTACACCATCAGGGCTCATCCAGGTCCACTTTCTGTGCTCACGTTTCTTGAAGAAGGAGTTCATCATATAGAGTCCCTCCTTCTCCATGAAACCAGCCAGTAGGTGGCCCCGGTGATTCCTGCGCCCTACTCCAAATTGCCCCACTCTCAGCTCTTCACCGTCTTGTTTGCCCAGTTTCGCGTTGAAATCCCCCATAACAACTGTGAAGTGAGTTCTGGAGCTATGCATGGCTCTGGAAATGTCCTCATACATAGCCTCCACCTCATCGTCGGAGTGTGTCGAGGTCGGAGCGTAAACCTGTATAACCTTCAACGAATATCGTTGTGTTATTCTGAGTACAAGGCACGCTACCCTGGTCGACACACTCTCGATCTTCACCACATTGTTTGCGAGGGACTTGTGGACGATAAACCCGACACCTCCCTGGGACTGTTGGTCGCCCTCCCGGAAATAGAACAGGTTACCGGACTTCAGGGTTATCATGTCCTCCCCCTCTCTCCGGACTTCTGATAACCCTACGATTCCCCAACGTAACCTGCTCAATTCTTCCTCCAGTTCCAGTACCTTTTCGTCGGTCCGCAGTGTACGGCAGTTATATGTTGCCAGGGCCAAGGGTCGTCGTTTTTGGTAGCCGGGTCTCTGCCGGGGATTAACTTTAGCACCCCCTGCCCCGCCGTTACCATGGCCGCTACCGGAGCCAGGAATAGCGGGGCCGCCGGGGACTGGGGGTCTGGGCATTGCTTGTGGCACTTTTTTGGTCCCAAGTATATAGATCCCTTGGGGGGGATTGCCATAGTCGCCACGCTTGGCAGGCGGGTTGGCGACCGCAGTTTGATGAAGGTAGTTCTCGGAGGACGCTGCTGCCCATCCTCCGGTTTATCCCTTAGTCGCCTCTTACGACACCCACGGGAAGAGAGGGGGTGGTGCAATTCTTTGCCGGCACCACACGGACACTTTGCCGGCACCACACGGACATACTTACCTACACGGACGATATTACCTAGTTATCACTAAGTATGTAAAAAACTCATTAAACTGAGGTTAAGTATGTAAAAAACTTCACACTTAACCTCAGTTTAATGAATTTCCATTTCAATATATCTCTAGAGGAACTAAATTTCATTTTAACGGATAAAATATAATGCACACTTATGTAACTCTTTTATAAAACGTTTTCATTTGAAATACCATCATTAATCATCTCAAAACATGAACTGAACCAATTAGTTCACAGTTTAAGTAACAAAGTTCGAGTCACGACCATTTAATACTGTTTATATTGACACTCGATCCAGATAAAACTGGCTTGTACCAGATTACGAAATGTATTATAATATAAACTATAACCCAACACATCAATCATTGTTCACAAAAACCAACCTAAACTGCTTTCGGCCATGCCACTAAAACAGCACGATCAGGAAAATCGACTTTATTTTCATGTCTCTAATGGTCATACACGCTTATAATGAAGATTAACTTTATTCAATGACTGTATATCAGAAATGTAAAATGTGCGCCAGAATTTCAATGTGGTCAATATTGGTAGCTGTTATAAAGGCTCCGATTTCATGGCCGCCTAAAATAACTGCAGTGATGGATATGGATTTACCATTTCCGTCATATGTCAACTATGGTTAGATTTTTCAATCCGGTTTATGGTAAATCTTAACATGGAAAATAGGCTTTAATTTACTTCAAGGTTTTTAACATTTCTTACTTAGAATATGTTTGCCATAAACACCTACTATACCTTAAAAGGATTTTAGAAAATTACAAGACTGACTAATGACTGAGTGACTGATAGACAATGCACAGTGGAAACTACTGGTACAGCAAGACAACTTAGAAGGCGCGCGGTGAAGCGTCTATTTTTGCTTAATCCGCGCGCCTTCTAAGCTGTGTTAACCTGTAATAGCTGAAATTTGGCATGTAGATAGATACATATGTTCCTTGGGGAGCGTAGGGGAGCACTAAGAGAGTAATTCCCGAAAGAAATTCCTACGGAATCGGGAGATAGGGATTAGACGTGTACCTATATGGCTCAAATAAAATTAAACGCCATAATTTTTCCACATCAGGCGCAGCAGGGTCCAAAGAGGTCAGGCACGGCCAGGTCAATAGGGGAGATAATTTCCATGAAATAATAAAAAAGAATCATTGAATTCACCACTGAGCTTTTCGGTGAAGGAAAACATCGTGAGGAAACCTGCACGCATCTGCGAAGGAATACAAAGATGTGTGTGAAGTTCCTAATCCGCACTGGGCCCATGTGGGGACTATAGCCTAAGCCCTCTCGTGACGAGAGGAGGCCTGTGCCCAGCAGTGGGACGCAAATATTAGGCTGTAGTAAATGTAGTAATAGTAGTAGTAATAAAAAAGATACAACATATTAGATAGTACAGTCAGCAGCAGAAGTAGATAAGCTGTCCAGGTGTTCAAAATGACCTACACACGACCTTATTCTTAAGTTTAAGAGCTTGTACGTAGATGCACTATGTACACATAAAGGCTGCTCCACTCTCGTTAGAGATGGAGGGAACCCAATTTGTCACACCACAAAAGACGCACCGGAACAAAGAGTTAGATAACAAAAAAGCCCAACATATTTGCCTACGTAACCATTTATTTTTTTGTCAATCCTTACTTCATTAGCGCTGGAAAGTGTCGACACTAGTCGCCACGGCTAGCGGAACGACAGACGGACAATGTTAATATTCATGAATGGTTGCCAACGCATTGTGTTGTTCCGATCTGTACAGTGACCCGATTTTTTTTTGGGGAGATTTCTATGATTTTGCCCGATGTTATATGAAATTCTATCAGAAGATGAATTGTAATCAGCTATTTTATTTGAAAATAAAGTAATCCTTATCAGCCATTAACGCCGTGGTGGCCTAGTGGGTAGAACCACTCATGCTGAGGGTCGGGGGTTCGATTCCGGCTCGCACCTCTAAGTTTACTCTTGTGCGAAATTCAATTTGAATTTACCACTGAGCTTTTCAGTGAAGGAAAACATCGTGAGGAAACCTGCATGCATCTGCGAAGTAATTCAAAGATGTGTGTGAAGTCCCCAACCCGCACTGGGCCCGCGTGGGGACTATAGCCCAAACCCTCTCGTGATGAGAGGCCTGTGCCCAGCAGTGGGACGCAAGAAGCTGTAGTAATAGTAATCAGCCATAGTATACCAGAACGACCATCGGACCCAGAAATACTCTCATTTCGAAAGAATCTCAGGTGCGAAGATTTAAATAATTCGAGATGTGTCGATCTCGTTCAAGATTTCATCTATGAAAATTAAAAATATAAAATTGGTTAAGTACCTACAATTACGTCGTGTCTCCAATTTCCAAAACGGTATTGAATGAAAAAATCAGCAGCAGTGTAAGTTTTAATTTTAAACCAATTTGAAACATCTCGATGACCTTTTCGCAGTGCGCAGTTTTGCACATATATGTCAAAAGTTCAATTATTTATTATGTTTTATAAATTTTATTATTTATTATTATTTGACGACAGGTTTGGCTCAGTTGGTAGTGACCCTGCCCACTGTTCCAACTGTCGCGGGTTCGAATCCCGCTCGGGATAAACTTTGTGTGATGAGCACAAATGTTTGTACTCGAGTCATGGATGTTTAGTATTTATATTTGTATGTATTTCTCTATTTCTGTATTTATATCATTGTCTAGCACCCATAGTACAAGCTTTCCTTAGTTTGGGGCTAGGTCAATTTGTATGAAATGTCCCAAGGTATTTATTAATTATTATTATTATATTCATTATTATTATTTTGGGGTCACCGACATAGCCCGAATAATTGCGAACCTTAAGTGACAGTGGGCGGGGCACATTGCTCGCAGGACTGATGGCCGATGGGGCCAGAAAGTCCTGGAGTGGCGTCAGCGAATCGGTAGACGAGCTGTCGGTAGGCCTCGATGCGCGCGGTGGATGCGAGTGGCACAGGACCGGTCTGAGTGGCGCGCCTTGGGGTAGGCCTATGTCCAGCAGTGGACGTCTATCGGCTGAAATGATGATGATGATGATTATTATTATTATATTCAGCAAATTGGTTACTGGGCACTCTTTCACGACAGATATTTATTTAACAGTGCTTGCTAGTCCATTGCTGAGAACAAGGTCGCAAAACAAGAAAGCTTTTTTCCAAATTGAAATGTCAGTGAGAAACGCTCTAGCCTCCAATGATAAAGTGTCATATGTTTTAGTTTGTGTGTCTGTCTTTGACATCGCAGGCTCAGCTTGCATCTTTTACCGTGAATTCGTGGTCGTTGAGCAGCCTCGTTTAATTGTCGACATGTGTAACGTGACGGTATGATTTCTTTGACACAGACACGCGTCGAGCCACTTTTCTTTTTTTCATTCCAATAATACAGCTTAAGAACAGTTCTCCTTTAATTACGACAGGTTCAAATCCCCTGAGAATATTTAAATGCAAATAGGTAGGTAATGTATATAAAACCAATGATCTTTCTGTGAAAACTTTGAATTGCGTCACGTAAACTGAAGCAATTCAAAAATGTGTGTTAGACGTCCCTATCCGCACTGACCCTGCGAGGGAATTGCAGCTCAAACTCTCTACAGAGCCTTCCTCTTATCAATACACTGAAAAAAAGGATTACCAATGTTTTACCTAATTATAACCATAGCTTGATAAATGCTTAGGTACCCAAATAAGTGACCGAAGTTACCAGTCTTAATAGCAGTACCTACTCAATTAGTTTTCTAAGTTTTTGTGAAGTTTTATTTATTCGTAACGAAAGTTTGTTTATTTTTAACTTAACTCAAGTAAATAGTTCGGTGATAGACATGTAAGCCGATAACTCTTTTTGTTAACCGTACAATCGCCCCCACGGGACAGGCAACGCCTAGTGTGGGGGCCAGACATATTGTAAAATATTTGTATCTTTTATGGAAATAAAGAATTTGTATTTTGTATTTGTATTTGATTGGAGGAGGCCTGTGCCTAGCAACGGGCTGTAATACGTTGTTGTAGTGGTGGGACGTATAACATTTATCTTTGGGTTACTTAAAACACCGTAAAGTATGGCTTGTGTCTCAATTTACTTCTAAATATAGGACTACAAGCTAATAAATACTAGGCAGTATAAAGGCTGATTGGAATGCGATGGAAAATACCAGTTGCCTCTCATAGATAATTTTATACGTAGTACCACTGAGTTGCCAGACTTGTTCGCCGTCAGGGAATTGGCATGAGTTAAGTACGTAAAAGTAAATTGAATAAAAAGAATACTACAAACACTACTACTCGTAAAAACAAAAACACAATAATGTAATTCAAATTTGCGTCCCACTGCTGGGCACAGGGCCTCCCCTCATCAAGAGAGGGTTTGGGCTATAGTCCCCGCGCGGGCCCAGTGCGGATTGGGGACTTCACACACATCTTTGAATTACTTCGCAGATGCGTGCAGGTTTCCTCACAATGTTTTCCTTCACCGAAAAGCTCATGGTAAATTCAAATTGAATTTCGCACGTATGTAGACTTAGAGGTGCGAGCCGGAATCGACCCCCGACCCTCGGCATGAGAGGCGGTAGGTCGAACCACTAGGCCACCACGGCTTTTTAGTTATTTTCTACTAACATGAATTTGGGTGAATCAACTTTTTTATGTCAATAGTTGCCATGGTTACTGTCCCCTGGGCCACTTTTTAAAATTGCTATTCTGTGGGTTTAAATACACTAAATGTGGGGTTTCTTTGCCATTTTCAATCCCTTCCCTAATGAAGCACTTTCTGAGCGTCTTCGAATTCTATATTGTTACAGTTTTTCTAAGAAAACCCTCTAATTTTGTCCCCTGGACAATTGGACAGAATAACAATAAGAAATAGTTGATTGACCCATTTATAAATAAAGCATAAGGCACTCGTGGTAATGAAAGTGACTTTAGCTGCAGTTAGTTCCATTCCGAATGCATTGTTTGTTTAAATCAGTTGGTACGCATAATACCTACGATTTTCTCTGGAACCGGTTTATTTTCTCTCTGTTGCGAGCTGATATTGCTTTCCGAATACAATAGTAGATAAATATTACAACCACGCCACCACTTTTACAATAGGGATGACGACAACTTTTTTTCCTTAGTCCATCAGGAAGATTATTGAAAAGTATTGGACACGTATTTTTTCTTTTTTCACGTAATCAAACTTATACGGAGATATATTGAGTTGAAATGTCGCGTGACGTCACGGTTAGGTACGATTTATACCTAACGGTGACGTAGTTAGCCCCCACTCTCCAACTTTAATGCGTTTTAACTTAGTCATTCTTTGTTAATTTGATAAAACAAAAAATACGTGTCTAATATTTTTTTATTACCTGACTGACGGACTAATTAGAATTTCAATTTCTTCACCCTGTCGTCATCCCTATTGTTGCTGTGTTTATATACCTACTTCCTTCCTTGCTTAAGGCGCTGAAAAGACCTAATTGATTTTATTTAAAAACTCGCTATTTCGTAAAAAGGATTTCATGAAATCGGTTCGATGAAAAAAGATCGTGAAGTTACGTCTTCTAATCCCATTTAAACGGTTTTATAAGTTTATTTTTTTAACGCAGATTTCTATAATTAAATACACTACTCCGTTATACTCATTCCAAAAAAATGCTTAATTTATATTGTTCATGCAATGTGGGTTTTTTTTTTCATCTTCATTTTTCTGATTTTCTACGTATATCGCTCACATGCCGCAGTCGTGCTTCTCAGTTGCCTGCCTCGATTGCTCAAGGTCATTAGATGTTGTCAGCGTCTTAAGCCTTCCCCCCCCCCCTTAACCCAATGCTGAGTATAGCCTCTTCCCTTCCACCCTTCTTCAAGGAATGCGATCTTGGGCTTACCTCATGCATAGCTATCCTTCCCCGCCATTTAAGTAAGGTCATCGGTCTATCTTCTGGGCTATCTTCCTACTTTTCGGCGCCCATTCCATAGCTCAGAATATTTAGTAGTACTACATACAGAATGGCCACGGAATCACCCGCCTGAATCTAGCCGGCGCGCAACTCGCCCTTACCGTCATTTTGTTTCATCCGAAGATGGAGAGTGAATCATTGGCCCACGTCGTGGTACACACACATTTACAAGGAGGTTACGGACGTCCTCGCACGCAAACATTGACACCTCATTCGGATTGTTTTTGAAATCGTGCTTTTATAGAAACTTTCAACCCTCATTGTCCTGAGTTTCGAACTTCGGCATATTATATCCGAACTCCGAATGTACTAGGTCCGACCACCGCCTCTCACGCACAGGATCGGGGGTTCTATTCTACTTATGAGCGAAATCCAGTTTGAATTTACCACTGAGCTTGTCGGTAAGGAAAACATCGTGAGGAAACCTGCAGGCATCTGCAAAGTAATTCGAAGGATGTGTGTGAAGTCCCCATCCCCACGCCGGACCCGTGCGGATTGGGGACTTCACTAATAATATCGTTAGTTGAGAAATATTTATAGTTATCGATATATTCGGCACTTGCATTAAAAAAGTTTGCACATAGCGTAAACGGTCCCACGAAAACAAAGTTAACCCAATTCCCACTCGCGGCATACTAGTACTTATTGCTAATTGCAAAAGAATGCCATTCAATTACAGTTTTTGCTCGTTTAATTAGTCCGATTGTGCGAAATAGCGAACTTTATGTGCTAGTGACATGATAGTGCCTTTGATAGGCGTTCACGAAATGACACTGACACAGGTGTTAGGAGTAGTAGAACGTGTTACTTTACGAAAAACCGGCCAAGAAGCGAGTTAAATTCGCGTGGAGAGGGTTCCGACCCTTGATTATTTTCAATGACGTCATTTTCAATCCGTTTCACAGGATAAGCTCTTTAAATGATAGATTTCAAATACCATGGATTTTTTAATAATTTTCCTGTAATCTATAGGTCAATAACTTTCCTCCGTATTTTTTCCAAAATTTTAGGTCCAGTAGTTTCGGAGATAAGGGGGGGGGGGATGGTAATTTTTCGCCTATTTTCTTAAATAACTCGAAAAGTATTGACCAAAAAATATATTTGAGATCCACATAAGAAGTACTTTCATTTGATTTGTGTCACACGATATAGTTTGAAAAACTTCATTAATATTTTTTTCAAATTTAGTCCCCAAAAATAGGGTCTATGTTTAAAATTCATTTATTTTCGGTAGACGTCCGCCTTTGGGTCACAAACTTACATATAGATACGTACCAAATTTTAACTCAATCGGTCCAGTAGTAGAAAATCGACTGTGACAGACGGACGGACAGACAAACGAGTGATTCTATAAGGGTATTTACCTCTTGAGGTTCGGAAACCTAAAAATGAGTTGAAAATTTAAAAACCCTCCGACATAGGTAGGTACTTAATTACAGCATCAACAACGTCATCAGAAAAAAATCGATACCTGCTAAACGCTCAGATACACACGTTAACAGTACATTACAGACCTAGGGTGGTGAATTCGTAATATCCCAGATCGCAGGTTTCTGTGGCCCGAACCGAAGGAAATCCCACTTTACGGCCAAGGGTGATGTAAAAATTATTACATCACTCTTGGCCATAAAGTGGGATTTTCTGCCCGCTACGCGGAGAGATAATCTCACTTCTTGGCCAAGGCAAGATGTAAAACTTTTGACAAACCAGTTTCGTAAAGCCCCAGATCGCATATTTATGGATCTGGGACATTTACGAATTCACCACCCTAGGTCTGTAATGTACCTTACCTTATTCAATTTGTACATTACCTTAATCAATGCCCCAGGAATTATCTGCAGTTTACCTACCTTTATCTTACAAACGTTTCAAACTAGAGAAAATTCATTTTAAGGTAATCCTTAATTTGGAACAACATTAGTAATAATAAAGGTACTCCAAAATTGAACATTACGAAAACAAAAATTTTTTTTAATAAATGGTGGATCACAAACCAAGGGCGATATTAGATTTTATGTGAGATAAGCTGCGTCAAAACAATGCACTGTTTTTACTGCGCACACGCCGATCCGCGATAGGAAGCTGTTTAATTTCAATGATTTTGGCTCGATTACTACCATAGAATTACGAGGAGGAAGCTATTTAAGTGATTCCTACGAAGGTAAGTATTCGATTTGGTTTGTTTTGAATTTGTTTCAAGTTCATTAAAAAACACCTAACTTGTAGTGTAGAGCACGTTACTTTCTTCGGAAGAAATTCAGAAACATTTACATTTAACCTTAGTAGTAGGTAGGTATTGGTTGTAACAAGCTGTCATCTTTTAAGCATAGTGTATCCACTATCACAGTACTAATCCATTCCTTTTCGGTCTACCTCACTCTTAATATAACTTAATAGGCTGTTCGTAAAGACCGTCTCTTTGACTTAATAGATTTTTCATCACACTTGCTCGAAAACGTTGTCATTTCAGGCAGGCAAAGCGCGCGGTCTCTAAGGCCTATATTATGACCACGGGCTTTCGAGATTTCTTATGAGCCCACGGGTCGTAATGTATTTTATTAAATTCAAAAAGTTCCATTGTTTTAAATGTACGTACGGTCGTAATGGCCAATTACAACTACGCGGTCATTGAGTTTTATTTTTTAAATTGTTGTAATTATTGATTTTTTTATTTTGAATTTTCTCAGTGATTACCTAGTATTTTATTTCCTCTATTTTCGTCGCAAGTGTGATGAAAAACATTGTGTGTATCACGGGCGGTATAGGAATTGCAGTCTCGAGCCCTTTTAATGCCTTCGGTTTCGTGCTTATAAATCCTCTCGACTACAATTCCTCGTTTACCGCCCTTAATACACACTGTGCTATTACGCCCGCCCATTTATAGAAATCAATGACATAATAGAGCCACTTAACTGTTGTAGGTGGTATAAAAGCGGCAATACGACGAAATTGAGAGACTGGAAACACTGTAGGTACCTATACCAACTTGTATAAAATCAACATCAAAACCGCACAGCAAAAATTTATATGCATCCTAATTTATAATTCAAATGCCATCTTCTGTATTAAGTACCTTTATAGGTACCTAGTGTTCCATATTTGCATTGTAAAGATTATTTACGTGTCCCTTTTTCTGTACAATTACCGAGTTATCTTTTTATTGCTTCGACCCTGTAGATTTCGCGTTGAAATTACACGTAATTACGCATTGTACGGGGTTGTAGTTGCCAACGAGCTATCGTCTTCATATCACGGAAAAATTATACAGGCGAGAACACAAGTTAATTCAATAAGATTAAGGATATTGGTTCGCATAAGTACATTTTATAAGAATTTACTTGCTTAGCCACAAATGGAGCTCATGAATTGACCTATACTCGACGCGGTTTTCGATATTTGACCACTTAAATACGAGAATCCATTACTATTACGTTCCAAAGGAAACGAAAACTGCCACAATAGCCTAAAGGGATTTTTAAATGTACTATCCCTTTGGCATTTGAACTTTTATCTCATATTTCATCTGAAAGGTTACTACTACAGCCTATTTGCGTCCCACTGCTGGGCACAGGCCTCCCCACATCACGAGCAGTAAGAAGCTCGGATTTTAGTCATTTAATAGTAAATACTATGACTTGCGTGCACACCTGTCTGCTTTGTTCGCCGACATTATTGCAAGATAGAAGCATAATTAAAAACATCACAAACGCGTGTAATAAGTTCTGCGCGTGCGTCGTTTTGATTTGACAGCTTCGGGCAGTTGCAGACAAGCAATGATCTTGTAGTTGTTAGCACAGATTTTTCATGCCAAAGGGGCTTTTTTATTTTGAGGACTGTTTACAAATGCACTTGATTAAACTTGAGGTATTACATAAACATAATTGTAAAGTTAGGTATTTGTAAAGAAAGAGTCATCAACCGTTTTTCGATTGATAAGGTAGGCAATCAATGATGCTGATGATTGAAACCAATCGAGACGACTCACACATTTGTTTGCGCATAAACGATGAATTCTTGGATTTTTAATACGCTAATTACAATACAAGTTCCTCTCTAAATACAATTGTAAACCAATACAGAGAATACAGTTTACCCCGTAGGTAGATGTGAACAACAGCTTGGATGTATCGCTAGGTGAAATCTGTATATTACTAGGAACTTTATCTCTGCTACTTAACTTCCTAAGGTTAGCTGAAATAAATCGCTCCTTAGCGCTATGTTCGCCTGTTGTTTACCTGTTATCTGTGTATTATTTGCTTTGATTATGGTGTTGCATAAAAAGGATAGTGTTGGTTGTTGCTTTTGTAATTTGGCTTAACTTAGCTATAAAAAGGTACCTTTTTTGCATTCGGGGTTAAAAAGTGCAACAACGACGGTTCAGTGTGAACGATCCTTTCGTTCGCGATTCACCGGCGCCCGCGCAGCATTGCGAAGGATTTAGACAAAGGCGTCGATGCAGCGATAAAATATGACGTGCATTATGACTCGTGAGTAATCGTGCTATTCGTTTATGTTACACGAGATATACACAAGCACTTAGGAAAAAAACAATTAATTTTTTGTCGCTTGCGCTGGTGTTGGTACAATGGGTTGGGTATATACTGGGTTTTAATTAAGTTTAAGTAAGGTTACCTATATGCCTATGTACCCAAAGCCGTGGACGTCTTTCGGCTGAAACGATATTGATGACTACGAAGTACCGATACGAATATCTTGAGATTTTTCTCAGTTTGCAACATTCGTTCTACTTCTTCGTCTTTAAATTGGATTCAGTTATTGTTATGGGATCAGTGAGGAAAGAGGGGACTCAACAAAATCTTGGAAGTGTGGAAATATTTATAACCATTTCGAAGGTTTGATAGTTGTAGTAAGTAACCCTTCTTCAAACTCTGACAGACTGCAGCGAAGCCAAAACAATGACATTCATACCATCCATACTGTAATATTATAAATGTGAAAGTGTGTTTGTTTGTTTGTCCTTCCTTCACGTCGCAACGAGTGGACCGATTTGGATGAAATTTGGTATGGAGATAGTTTGAGACCCCGGGAACAACATACTTTTCATTCCGATATTTCAAAGGGAACGGGTTTTCCACAGGTCAGACCAGTTTTTCAATACTTCTTATAACTTTAGGTAACCATCTATATGTATAGTATCATCGGGTACGCAGATTCTAAGTCTAAGCCCGCTCGCACGAAGAAAAGTACAGTTTCTTATATTTTAGTGGACTTGACAATGACATCGCAGTTTGTCGAAGTTTCTTTCTTAACAGCTGACCTCAGACATCAACAGCATTCTCTTTCTCGTCCAGGACCTATATTCGAAGTCTTTAAATAGGGATCTCCCTGTTCCCTATAGGATCGCTCACGCATCAAGTTGAACTTTAAATCTGCTGCTTAAAGTTCACGCGACGCGTGAGCGATCCTATAAGGAACAGGGAGATCCCTATTTAAATACTGAATGTCAATAATTTATGAAGTCAGGTAGTAAATATTGTAAGTATGTACAAAGAATAATTAAAATGTTAATGTTAAACTTGACTTGATAGCTTAGTTATAAGTAGTTTATAAGTTCCATTGTGTGCCCTAACAGGGTGTCATGCTGCAAAAAATCTCTGTATACCACCAATTTATACATGACTACATTGATTGAATAAATAAATAAATACTTCGAATATGGGCCCAGTTTTTTTGCACTCGCAACAGAATTGACATACTCAACTCAACATTGAATCAACGACCGGAATCCGTTCAAAAACGTGACATCCCATTTCTAAAACCTGCAGCCTTGGTCTTTTCCCCGGCCCGGCTTGGAACCAATCGTGAATACACGGAATGGCTTGCCTGCACCAAGGTGAGCCGGGGTCGCCACGCTCCGTGGCTTGCCTTTTGAAGATAATCTAATATCAAGTTTAAATGACTTACTGGTATGTTAATTGTGGACGTACCTAATACGTGTAGTATCTACACGTGGGTCAGAAAATATGGCAAATAATTAACCCGCAGTATCGGTTATCGATTCTAAGTATATTGTATAGGTCTTTAATTTTTTTCGAGTTAATAAAAAAAATTTAAAGTAAAAGTTTGTACATTAAACTTCCAGCTAAGAGTATCGGAGCATCTTGAGGTAACCTGCACGTATCTGCGAAGTAATTCAAGGATATGTGTGAAGTCCCCAATCCGCACTGGGCCCGCGTGGGGTCTATAGCCCTCTCGTGATGAGAGGAGGCCTGTGCCCAGCAGTGGGCCGTTAATAGGCTGTTGTAGCGTAAGAGTATCGGAGCTTATTTGAATGTAGTGAACCCAAAATATATTATTTATGTATTTATCATATACATATAACATATTTTTTTTTTCAATATGCCCGCTGCCACTTATCAAATTATCTCTGACTTTAGCTGAGTTGAGCCAAGTAGGCTCGAGACAGCAAATCCATATCGCATCCAAAATAATTGCGTAACGCAGACGAACCGTGGCAGACACTTTCATTGTTTTCGGCTAGATAAGCCCATCAAATAATTACACACTTTCGCTACAGGCTAATCAGGCCGGAAATTAAGCGAAACTGGAATAATTGCGTGAAAATTATACGAGGTAAAAGGTGCAGTCTTGTGGTTAATTAATGCGTATGCAAATATACAATGCACAATTTATTGGCATCGTGTTGTAAGAAGCGGGCAAGTAGAGCGATGTCTCAAACCACAGAATAACGTAGGTACCCTTTGGGTAGTAATCCATCAGATACACATTGTACACATTATGTCACACAGTGCAACGTCGGCACGTGAAACTAGTAAATTGGGTAAACAGCTCTTAAAATCCAAAAGGACTATTGACGGTGCGTTGTAAGATATAAATCATCACTCATCAATATCACAATGCATTTGCAGGGTTTTTTGAACAATTGCCCAATTGGCAATGCCAAATTTTCTAGTTTCTTCTATCTCCTATGGGTATGTGGATTTCTCCAAACTGTCCCAGTTTAAAAAATCACCCTGTTTACAAATAATCAATAGGAACATCGACATTTTTGTAAGTAGCAGAACAGCTACCTACTGTTACTTATTATAAAAAACAATCCCTTTGTGTCAAAATAACCTCCTTAAGGCTTAATGGTACCTAAGCCTTAAATAGGTCCCTAAAAACCTCTAAACATAGTCTGCTATTTTTAGGATTTTCATTCTCTGCACTCTTATGAAAAATAATAAAAGTGACCAAAACCTCTCTACTTAACATTTAATGGATATCGTTTCTAACATTACCTAAATAATTACGGCTAATGACTATAAAAGAGCTTTTCTCCGTAGAAAGTCTAATACTTAGAAGGTGTTAGGAGAAAATTTCTGTTAAAAAGCAATAGACAATTATATTGCATGACGCGCACATTTTAAATAGAACATTATCGGCAGGCATTATATCTTGAAACTAATCTTTACATTGTAGTTTACAAAGTGGTTTAATATAAAATGGGAATCACGTTAGAGTCGGTAGGTCAGTCATTACGTTGAATAAAGTAATTAAATTAAATATTACCAGACATGGATAAATTTCGATGTTAAAAAATAACCATCGTTGGAGCAGAAAACGATATTTGATGAAGATGAAACCTTACTCTGTCAAACCGACGAAATTCACATTGGTAATTTACTAAACAGCAAATATACAAATTTTGAGTCTCATAACAGACACCGAAGGAATAGCGGGTCAGATTAAAAAGTTACCAAGTCCCAACGATAGACTACAAAATTAGGGTATTATACACCATTCAAGGAAAAACAGGAAGTACTGATTTATGATAGATTATATAAAAATGCTACCCACAACATCGACTTTTAATCATAAAAAGGCATAAATAATTTTATAATTACATTTATAAAATGTTGTTTTATAATCTGTCCCAAAACGGTAGGCGCCATGTTGTTAGCTGGGTTGACGTCACTTCGACTGTAAACAAAGCGTTACAAATAACCGTTTTAAGTTTTGACTTGATTTGTTTACTTACTATGTACTTATATTTACTATCCTAGTGACGTCACATACCAAGCTAACATAGCGGCTAGCATTTTAGCGCGAAAACTGAAAACGAAAATTTTAAAGTACATACTTTTTAAGAAATTCAGAAAATCGAAATAAAAAATCTTGTTATTCAATCCGACATAAGGATAATTTTAAAGCACATTTAAAAAAATGGTGTAGGTAATACCCCATTGCCCTCATCAAATAGAATCCCCCTCAACAATATAAGTACTTACATTTGTACCTCATATATATATATTCTGCATCACAACAGACGACACGGAGGCGGGACTGGATGAGAAGGGCGCAAGGCGCAAGACCGCCGAAAGTGGAAAATAAGAGAAGATGCCTATATTTCAGAATGATTCCTCATGAGGCCACCATGATGATGATATTATGCATGAGAGGCAGTAAGTCAAACCGCTAGGCGACCACGGCTTTTAATCCCTATATTTGTTTACCAACAGACCTCCGTTGAACAGGCCAGCCGATTACTCCGTCAAACCCGTGCGAAACGCGCCATTGTCAAAAACATGCCGAGGCCGTCATATTGAGACAATAGACATTCTCGACAATTATCAATACAAGGTTAATTAGTTTGGAAGAAAGATTTTATGACGCTTCACACATTGCCGGAACTTGGCATGACGTTTGAACCTCGTACTTCGTAGTCTATGATATGAGAAGCGGAAATGGGCCAAAGAGAATTCTAATAGTGAAACACAAATATGTGTAACTCGCACGCTAGGGTTCTATGCGACTTCTCAATTCTCACCACAAAATAAACATAT
Source organism: Aethes cnicana (assembly GCA_963971205.1). NCBI lineage: Eukaryota > Metazoa > Arthropoda > Insecta > Lepidoptera > Tortricidae > Aethes > Aethes cnicana. Next base: position 10,423,229 of record OZ020290.1, on the reverse strand, counting down.
ACATTTAATATAGTTAGCTATACCTATACTGCATAAATCAAACATGATTACCGAAAATACCGAAATGAGAATTCGTTAAAGCATTTGACACGTTTTAATACTTACCTACATGAACTTGTTTTGTTTCAGGAACACTCACAAGGACTATTGGAGCACCTCACAGAGTCAGAGAAGATGTTCCTATTTGGTGCCAAACACAATGGTAAGCGGTAGTTTGTTATTATCAAATAAATTCTCAATTCGACTTTGCTGTCCATATTTAATAACAGACACACGAAGTTTACCTAATGATTTTCGTATTAGTAAATAAAGTATCCAAAAAAATCCTCGTTTGCTATAAATTATAACTCTTATCCTGAAACACTTAAAAGTGTGTTTCATTTCGTCGAGCGTAACATTGAACTTACGACGAGCGTAACACCATAGAAAACGACTAGACCCCTATCACTCACTCCCTCGCTTTTAAGAAAATCGTCGAATAGTTAAATTAATAGAATTATTTTCACAAACAGAAGCGGAATTCGAGATAGCGCACCATACGCACCGCCGAAAACGCTCAATCCTGTCGGACCCCACCATTCTGCAGCACTTAGATCTCAGGCCAGCCCCGAGGCACAGCTTCCTGGATCCACAGTTCCTACTCCTGAGAAGATGGGCCAACGGAACCCAGGCTGTGGAACACGGTGATGAAGACGATGAATGCTATTACAGGAGTGATAGCGCTGCCCTGTATATTTGTGATGATGTGGTAAGACTCGACGTTTTTAAAGATGATTTACCTAAAGGTAATAAGAAAATGATGTTTTTAATGTTTGATTTCAGAGAGGTTTAGTCAAATCCAACGATAGTTACTATTTAATACATCCATTACCGGAAAGGTTTCACAATGAAGACTCAAAAGCACACATTATAGTAAAAAGATTTAAGCCAGATTTAGACAGAGAAGACACTTGTCTTGAAAAAGACAACATTAGTAATATTGTTGCTCCAGAACCAGCCCGTATATGGACTAAGCACAGAAGAAAAAGAGAAGCCAGCACACCTAGTAAAACGCTAGAAGAATTTAAACTAGATTTAAATCATAGGAACAAAACTATAGGAGCATTTATTAATAAACTCGTCCCTAAAACCGAAAGGCAGAAGAGAGCTGCTTTACCAGCAGTATTTGTTGAGACTGCGGTGTTTATAGATAGAGATTTGTATAAACATATGACTGTGAATTTTCCTAAGGACACAGAACGAGAGCTAGTCAGATTCGTCCTAGCTATGATAAACGCTGTTCAGTTACTATATCATGACCCGTCGTTGGGTAGGCCAGTTAATTATATTTTGAAGAGGCTAGAGATTCTCCATGAAGATCCATCGAATTTGAAAAGACCGCACGATATTGATAGGTTTTTAAGTAACTTTTGTACTTGGCAGAGGTTAGAGAATCCGCCAGGTGATAACGATCCTTTGCATTGGGATCACGCTTTAATACTCACAGGTTTAGATTTGTACGTTGTTAGTAAAAACGGAAAGGTCAGCAGTCAAGTTGTGGGTAAGTTCAAAATTTATGTTCATGATTTTTTTTGCTATTCAAGACTACTGATACGAATTTACCTAATGATGTTTCTCTCTTTCTAGGTCTAGCACCAGTTGCTGGAATGTGCACTGTGACAAGCAGTTGCACAGTCAATGAAGGCAGACACTTTGAAAGCGTTTACGTTGTAGCGCACGAAATAGGGCATAAGTAAGCAAATCAACTTTTCAAAGGGATAGATTACACTGAAATCGTTGGCACGATGTTCATGTATGGACTTTAATTTGCAGTCTCGGTATGCGACACGACGGCCCACTCGCCGACAACGGTTGTGACCCAAGCGCTTACATAATGAGCCCAACGCTGGGCAGTGGCAAGATCACGTGGTCGCATTGCAGTAAAAATTATCTACAGAAGTTTTTGGAGTAAGATTATTTGAATATCTACAGTAGTACAGTATCTGTTTCTAAAACACATCAGTATTCGTTATGTAATTCAATGTATAGTGTTATATTTATCGTATAAAATATTGATTATTATTTTAGCACCGTGCAATCCCGTTGTCTTCTTGACCATGGCAACTCGGCCGGTCAGCTCGACCACAGTGCTGAAGGCATTCTTCCAGGAGAGAGATTCGACGCTGATCAACAATGTAAGTCCCCTTCAAAAATATGTTTTTTTTAAATATCCGAATAAATTTTCCTAATCGAACTCTAACGGATTAAAAAAATCACGATTACGTAATGTCTTAAAAGTTATGCCGACAAATCAAACCATGACTTTGCAGATTCATTTATTAATCGTAGAAGAGACATTAAATCGATTCAGTTTTCTAAAAGCAGAACAAATTATACGGATAGATATAATCAATTTGAAAAAAGCAAGTTCGATCACGATAATCAGAATTGATTCGTTCCGCAACCCGATCCATGAAATGTAGGTACTAATTGAGTCATAATAGAATCCGTTTAAACTACCAGGTATGCTAAAGTACGGGCGTGGTAGTCGGCACTCGGGAGCGCAGAGTTTGGAGGACATCTGCAGAGACCTGCACTGCCAAAGGGAACGGTACACCTGGACGTCACATCCAGCGCTTGAGGGGACGAAGTGCGGTGAAGATATGGTAAGCATTGATCACGCATTTATCTCTGTATCCATCAGTAGGTATCTAGTCAAATATTTTTTCAATGAAAGCCGTTCCCTATAAAAATAGCAGTTTAGGACAAGCTTTTATTGCTGACTGTACTTTTCTTTGTAAATCCTTCATCTACCCTAAAAGATGAATCAAATGAGCCCAAACTCGATGGGGTTATGTGGTTTTATTACGGAGTTATTATGGCCACCTTCCAGCTCCATCATCAGATCAGCTTCCACGTCATCATAACATTGCATTATCACGCGATTTACATATTCGTGCAAAATTTCAGCTCAATCGGAAACCGGAAAGTGGGTTAAATTTAACTTACAAGATTCCATTACAGAAAACGGAACAGGTGAAAAAAAATAAAAGCTTGTAAAAAGGAAGGTCCTGAATTTCAACCTGACATTAGTGAAGTCATGGGGATATTTAGGGCAATGTTTACTTCTTGGCTTAACTAACCTGCTTACCTGATCATTCAATAAATTTATCGATATATACATTTCTGAATGCTCACCTCCAGTATTGTCACGGTGGGTCCTGCGTAGAGCGTGCGGGGGCGGCTCCGAGGCGCGGCGCGTGGTCCCGCTGGTCGCCTTGGTCGGAATGTGCTTCAGCGTGCTTGCTGGACGACTCTCACGCGCCCGCCGCCACCGGGGTTGCTGTCGCTACTCGCCGCTGCCAAAGACCGAGGTCAGTAGAAGCTAATCAATGAGAATGTAAAGCTTCTTGTTCTTCAATTTAGGCCGCTAAATCTTTTAGAAGCGGTGAAACCAGAAAACGGGGAAGTCAAATTCTTTCGGGGAAAAAGGGCGCCATTTGTGACGTTAGCAGGAAAAGGTCTGAAGTTTTTATACATCGGGTGCATAAGATAACAAAAGTGTAGACAGTTGCTGTTTTAGCGCCTTATGCCATTAAGTACACGTCATTGACAAAAAGATAAAACCATAAATTAGGTACATTAAAAATCTATGTGTAAATACTTTCAGACATGACAACGGCAACAATTACTGTTCCGGTCACGATAAGAAATACCAGTCCTGCCAAGCACATCAGGTCAGTAATCCAAAGGAGACACCTATTTTCCAATTTTTGAATTTCTCCAAAATAGAAGTTCTTCCTGAAGAGAGCTTATTTTCGATTTCAGTGCCACAACGTGCCCCGATTAACAGTTCGAGATTTCGCGGATCAAATCTGCAGAAGAGCCCGAGAAGTCGACCCTGATCTTATTGGCACTGGACTGCAAAGAATAGACTCTGATGGTAAGATTTCACAGAAAATGTATGAATGTTCTAAATCAATCAATACATGCCCCGGCACGGATCTTCAGCAGTGAGCGAAAGTAGAGAAGACTTCTGCGCACGGATATTACTGAAGGGCCAATATGCGTGAGCGCAAGACAAAGCCCCCACTGCGTCCCGCGCCCCTCTGCCGATGAATCTTTTTTTTACCTCTGCGTATCGAAGGCCACCGCGCAAATTCCGTGCCGATGCATGTATTTACCTGAAATTGCACCGTTCTTTGAATTCTTTCTTTTTTCGTCGGAAAAGTTTTCTCATCTTACTAACACCTAAAGATTTGATCAAACTAGATTCTTATGAGCGTATCGTTGCTCATCGTCTCAAGATGGTGTAAGTTCCATTCTTTTATACCATTTTTCTTTGGCCCTAAAGGTTAGGTTAGCCTATAGCAATTTGATAGGGACACTAAAACAGCATTTTAAGAATACAATGATTGGTCTTCGTGTCGGTTCTCCGTATGTTCCAGGCGCGTTTAGGCTTTAAATGGCCGGCAGGTGATTGGTGACGTGACTGACAGAAGCCGATGGTGTTTTCAGATGTGAGCAGCGCATGCGCGGTGTGGTGCGACACGCGCGGCGGCGGCTACAAGTCGCGCGGCTGGAGCCTGCCCGACGGCACCGCCTGCGCCGCCGGCCAGCCGCGGTTCTGCATCTCCGGCGTCTGCCAGGTAATGCCCACCAGTCAACATCGTGACAATTGTCGGTGTGGTGCGACAGGCGCGCTACAATTCACGCGCCTCGAGCTTGCCCGTATCAGTACACTGGTGGTCATTAAATAGGCTCTCCCATTGCTCAGTACTTAGCTCGGACTTCAGTATTTAACATCCAGTTTTGCAACCAAACCGGCGTAAGTCATCGCTCCATCTAGCCTCAGAGCGTCCTAAACTTTTTCTGGCGATTCGTGGTCTCTCGAATAGAACTCGTATTACTTCGTTCCGGATTCGATCTATTAGAGAAACGCCAAGCAGACCTTTCCATAGCTCGCTGAGCAACTTTTTATTTGGTGGACCAGACGAACCGTGAGTGGCCACTTTTCGGCTCCGCACGCCAAGTAAATACCAACAACCGTTCGTGACACGGGATATTGTCAGATCAATGATAATTCCGTATTGCTAAGAAAGAACTTGCCTCCCTTATAACGGTTTTCTTCGTTCCCAACCCGTACATTGGGTTAAAAAAGCGGATCCTCTAGATCTAGACATACATTTGTAAGTTTTAGTAACACCTGTTTCTATTACTTTGTTCTTGATTAGTGGTATACTTCAATGGCTTCAGGGGCAAACAAAACAGTTTCTAATTAGATGATGATGATGATGGTGATGATGATGATGATGATGATGGATGATGATGATGAATTATATAGCTAGATCTAATTCATCATAGTATGTTGTTAGCATGTACATTTAAATAAAAAGAGCACTGCAGCATGAAGATGTAACATGTAATTGCCCTGCATTTTTTTTCATGACAATTTATTTTGTTGATTTCCAGAAATTCTCGTGCGCATCCAGCGCCGATACTGAGTTCTCGCTTCGCCCGGGCGACTGCGAGTGGGAAGCTCTCCAACTGCAGACCGCAACGCCGCATACTTCCTCGTGAGTTGATATTTACGTCAGACTGCTTGCCCTCCTCGTCCAACAAGACAGCAATCACACAGAGGCAATCCAATGAGAGTTACCGCGAATGAAAACCCGCTAGAGACGCTAGTGACGTTGGTGTCGAACAAGGCAGCCATTGGCCATTTTGCGCAATCGGACATTGACGGCAATGCATCCAAGGGCGGATCCAGCTTTCGACTCAGGTGGGGGGTCACGTCATACAACCTCCCCCTCCCTTTTTCGCGTCAGGTGTTAAATATACATAATAGCAGTAGACTTAGTCTTGCCGTGGGGCGGGTCATGACCCCCATGACTTCCCCCCCTGGATCCGCCCTTGAATACATCACCACTTCGAACGCAGTCTCAAGCGCCAGTGGCGCCTGCGTGTGAGCAAAAATTACAAGGGCATTTAACTAATCCAAGCCGAGATCAACTGGGATAGACGACTAAGTTCAGCATCAGAAGTAACATCTAAAACCTGTAATTTACTTACCTTGCAGAACTAAAACGTCGTCAACGTGGCGTCGCGCCGCGGGCTCCCAGTGGCGTCCTCAAAGCGGCTGCCACTACCACTGCATCGCGCCCGGCAGCGGCGTGCGGCTGGTGCGAGCCGCGCGCCGCGCCAGCATACAGCTGTGCCAGCCGGCCGCTGCGAGGGCTGACCTGGTAACTATCTACTGTTCCTTCGTTACCGTCGCTGACATCGTTACCATCTTCATCAGCATTTTCCTCTTCGACATCAAAATCGTTTTCGTCAATAATATCGTCAACCTTATCTTCTTCTTAATTATCAACATCGTCATCATCTTCGACTCCTCCATTATCAACATCACAATCGACACGAGGTCAATTGCGTTGAAACTTCCAGATAAATACCTTCAACATAATTCAATTTACACGTCACCGGAATTTCGTTTCGTTGCGGAATCTGATACGCTGGTACCCTCGACTTTAAAGCTAACTCATATTAAGTTATATTGTAGAACCTGATTCTGACTTAATCTCGCATTATTGGAAAGTTATAACTACTAACTATGAAACAAACCGTAATAATATGCCGCAGAGTCATTTACTTAATATAAAAACCTTAGTGACGTAAACCAAGTAACTATATTTAATTCCATCTAACCTTCCATCATTGACAGGGCTGCACCCAGAGGAAGTCCCCATACCAGTACGCAACGATGGTGTGCACCAAATATAAGGAGAGGGTGAGAAGACTCTCCGGTTTGGGGATGCAGATATCGCCTGCCCTTGGTGAGTAAACTTTCAAAATATGACATTACAACAGGGTTTCCTACTGCAAGACGTAGGTAGATAGCCTAATTCGAGCCATGGATACTAATGCAGAGGATCGGGACTTCACCTCCCTCTCGCACTTCCGAGTATAATTTACCATCAGGCTTTTCGGCGTAAAGGACAAATTTTGTGGAGTTCTTAATCTGTACTGGTCCCCCATAAAATTTTAACAAAAACTTCCTTATAAGAAAACGTCTGTACTCAGCAGTGTGGCGTAATAGACGGTGGTAAAGGAAAGCGTAGATGATGGTGGAGTTGTCCTCAGTTCTCTCAATTTTCGGCCAGTTTTCAAGGCTGTAATAAGACGCAATACCAGCAACCGTCTCTGAACAGATATGACGTTTCATCATCAGCCAAAAGACGTCTTCTGCTGGACCAAAGCCCTAGAGTTCGCCACTCAGACCGGTCTTCATGTGATACCTGTTTATTTATAATTTTCTTTATATTACAGAGGACCCGGACCGGCCGTGTCGTATAGCCTGTCAAGACGAGCGTGTTGCGCATCGGTTCTACCTGGTCAACGGACAGGAAGGCTGGTTCCCGTTGGGTACCTCCTGCGGGAAGAACAACGCTTCCTACTGCGTCAGCGGGAAGTGTCTGGTAATTGTTCTTTTTAATGCTATAGCGAGTGACAGACAGCCTGAAATGGTCTAATGGTCGTCTGATGGAAGTGCCTATTACGTCAACACTGTTGTGTAGGATTCAGAAATTGCCGAGGACCCACTAGGTCCACGATGGACTGATAGCGGAAGCGGAAGGGATCCAGACCCAGGGTGTTAACGATGGACTGATGGCCTAAGTAAGCGACCATAAAGTTATCGAAAGGCGTCCGTGCACCGCGAGACGAGCTGACGGTAGACCTCCGACATGATGGAGCTACGACCTTGGGACTTAATGTGAGATCACAGCTTCCCACTGCGTCAATGGGAAGTGACTAGTGGCCATGACTGTACGGTCTACAGTTTGGCATCATCAATAGTTTTTGGCATCCGAACGGACGGACAGAGCGCTTCAATCACAATGAAGGGCCATAAGTTCAAAATTGAGAAGGGTTAGAATTCGCCAAGAACTTGCAACGAGCAAACTAAACGAACTTACTTAGTTATATTAATTTTAATCTTCCAGGAATTCGGTCCAGACAACACACCTCTCTCAGAATCCGTGTTCACCCTCCCGTTACTCAACCGCAACGCTACCGTCTCCGTGTCGCACTCGTCCCGCCACCGACGACACGTTTCCGACACGACACGAGAGACGATACGGGATAGAAGAAGTCTGCGAACGCATGGCACAATTACAGCCACGCTGGGACAACATCATTTGGATGAGATCATTGCGAAGTTGAATTTGACACGTAAGTTATTAATTATATTATTATTAGGACTCGAATGTAAGTACAGTCAGTGTCAGACGAAAATATCCTTCATAGGTCTCGAAAAAACCCATTGACCTATAATAACATATGGACGAACAGTGCCTAACAGAATATGTCAAAATATATGGAGCAAACTGACATTAGAAAATACGTTCCAATATGCTAATAACGCCTCTTTATAATATGTGTCAAGATAAATATTTTATACAAAAGTAAACCTAACACTGTAAGACTTAAGTGTCAAATTTACCGAGTGCCAAACGGGTGCCCCAGTTGTTCGGGCACCCGTTTTGACGGGTCATTTTTCTTCGGCTGATTGTGAATACTTAGTTATAATAGATCAATGAAAAAAAACACATTATTTAGTCACTATCAAGTCTATAAATAAATGAATTCTGACTCCGTGCTCTGCGTCCGCCCACTTGACATTGAGTAATTCATTCATTTTCTAAACATTTGATGTAGTTTCGTTTCATACAAAAGAAAACGACTACTGTCTGAAAGCAACTGAGTCTTACAACAGTAAATAAACCTCTAAAAAATGACCCGAATATCACATCTAAAATTAGATGGGACCAGTAAAGCTGTCACAACTTGAACGTAGTTGTTTTCTTCCTTTCAGAAAATGCCAACGACCACATAATCTACTATGACTCCTTGCCTGAAAGCATTGAAGTGGACTTCAACAATCCCATCCACGTGGCGCCGGAAGACACCATGTTGAGGAAACCACCCAGGCCAACCTGGGACTAAGGACATAATATTATCATCATGGATTCGAGGGCGACCTCGACGCCAAATACACGAAGTAAAATATTTTGACTATTAAGTAAGGTGCATTGAGGCTATTCCGATACGCACTATCACCGGGACTTAATCGCGTAAAAACTATTTATATTTTACCTCCACGTCTTTTCGTGACCACGGCCGTTGCATCGCGGCCGAAACGTGGAGGTAAAATATAAATAGTTTTTACGCGATTAAGTCCCGGTGATAGTGTGTTTAATATGAATGTGTGTATCGCGAAAGTTTGAGACAATGTATTCCGATATGATTTTCGGTGAGTTGATAAGTGGTGTTAGTTTTTAGTAATTTGTAAAAGATTGCTAAATGTCATCTTAAAATTAATTTTACTGCTATTTAGTTAATAATGGCCTCTTAGGGTACATATATAGCTTCATGTTATACATTTAATAAAAAATTATATAAATATGTAAAAAAATAGGCACATTTTTAGGGTTCCGAAGTCCACAAGGAACCCTTATAGTTTCGCCATGTCCGTCCGTCTGTCCGCACTATTGCTCGGAGATGCTTAGGTCTAGAGAGCTGTAATTTGGCATGAATATGCATATTAGTTATGCTGACAAAGTGGTACAATAAAATTTTGAAATATATTTTTTTATAGGGTACCTCCCCTACTCGTAAAGTGGGGATGTATTTTTTTTTTCTTGCATACCCCATGGTGCGGCATATCGTTGAATAGGTCTCGAAAAAATATTGTGGGTTTGTTGAAACTATTTTTTGATTAAGTGATGCGTTTGTGAAATATTAAGCTTTAAAGTGCTATTTTTTGTTAGAGTCACGTGCCCCCCCCCCCCCCCTGCCAGCTAAATGGTGGTATTTGGATGGCTGAAAAAAATCACGGTTGTGGCATATATAACGTAGTTGAAAGGAAAACTATCAGAGCTAAGTAGGCTGTACAAACTTACGAGTAATAGTCGACCAACTTATAATGATGATTTTTCTCGAGCAGCAGGGGAGTCGGGCGGGCACGTCACACCACAGGCTAGCTAGATGCTAATAAGTCTTAGAAAGGTACTGTGGGCATCCTCAACTTCGGAACCCTATAATTTGCGCGTGGCCCGACACGCACTTGGCCGGTTTTTTTTTTCACTCGGGTATATTTCGAACTATGTTGGGGTTATTTCGACCTCATTAAAAACTGTGCTTTAAGGCGTAGGATTTTAACTACAATCTAAGTTGGGGTTATTACGACTTCGTAAATATGGCGCAAAATCCTCCTTTGGCACAAAAACTGTCACTGCACTCGCCCGAATGCCGCTAGCGACAAATTTCAACTTGGGGCCGCAAGCCACATAAATATGGCGCCTAAGTAAATGATGCCAATATAAAAATATTATTGCGTTTCGTAGAATTCTCGGTTGTTCGGAATATAATCAAATTCGGAATCACCCCAATGCACCTTGCATAAAATAGTACATTACGTGAATTTAGATAATTTTACATTCATTATTGAAAACTGACTGAGTCGAGGTTTACCGCATGATGTGTGGAGGTATCTTGTAAATAGCAAAGTAATGTGATCAAATTATAGTATTTATTTTAGACATTTTTAATGTTACATATTATTTAAGTTATTCAATAAAGTTTTCAGAAAATAGGTTGACATTGTTTCATTCAGTATTATAAACATTATTTGAGATATATCATCTATCTATCATCATATTTACTTAGTGGTAAGGATTTTTTTTTCGCGTCTTTTCTTAGTAACTAGAAGTTTCATTTAACTACCGCCTCTCATGCAGAAGGTCAGGCGGGGGTTCGAATCCAGCTAGCACCTCTGAAATTATTTATGTGCGAAATTTAATTTGAATTACCACTACGCTTTTCGCTGACATCGTGAGGAAACCTGCACGCATCTGCGAAGTAATTCAAGGATGTATGTGAAGTCCCCAATCCGCACTGGGCCCGCGTGGAGACTATACCCCAAATCCTCTCTGATGAGAGAAGGCCTGTGCCCAGCAGTGGGCCATAAAATAGGAATTTGTCGTGGTGGAACCTATGAAGATTATTTTAGTGTTCTCAGTAACCAGACTAGACGTTTAACTATTGTTCAAAATCCTCCATTTCGCCTTTGTCTTTTATGAAATCATCAAACAATGATCATCAAAGGTTACAAATTGTGGCCCTTATTAAATACTTAGGTGACCGTGAAAGTCCCAGATATTTTTGTAGACAATTTATAAACACTTACCAACTGTAAGAGCCATTGTTTACAAGACAAAATATAATTTATTCTTACAAAACTTGTTCACTAGGATCACTTTCGGTTTTGAGCGGCACGCATGGCGGCGGCAAGCTTGTTCTTGTCAGTTAGGAACCACTGCCACAGTTTACGAAGACCCTGCTTGTCGCCGTTCTGAAAAGAAACAACAACAGTTAAGAAGAAGATATCGGAATCGATGAGTCGGGGTAAAAATTCAACAAAATAATTATCATCAATCCGACTCGGCTGGGCAGCGTTTGGGAAGCTTCGCAGTGTCTTTTCGTCCAAATTACCGCAGTGTCTCAAGTCGAAAGTCTTCGACCAGTGTGTGTTGCCAGTGATGACTTATGGTTCCGAGACGTGGGCGCTTACGATGGGCCTCATAAGAAGGCTCAAAGTCACTCAGAGGGCAATGGAGAGGGCTATGCTCGGGGTTTCTCTGCGTGATAGAATCAGAAATGAGGATATCCGCAGTAGAACTAGGGTCACCGACATAGCCGGAAGAATTGCGAGCCTTTAGTGGCAGTGGGCGGGGCACATTGCTCGCAGGACTGATGGCCGATGGGGCCGGAAAGTTCTGGAGTGGCGTCCGCGAAATGGAGCGACGACCTCGTAAAGGTCGCGGGAAACCGGTGGAAGCAAGTAGCACAGGACCGGTCTGAGTGGCGAGCCTTGGGGGAGGCCTATGTCCAGCAGTGGACGTCTTTCGGCTGAAATGATGATGATGATTATCATCATGGGGTATCCCAAGTAGCAAACAAGAATAGTGATTAAATCTTACATATCTTAACTTTGTCTTAAATCAGAATTAGCTAATAAAAAAAAGACTCCGTTAAGTCATTTTAGTCTTTAAAACTAAATAGTTTTAAGCTACCGCTACTTTAGCAAGTTAAGAATACCTAAATCCTAGTTAAGTATTTTAAAAACCATTTAGTATTAAGTGCGTCCACACTTAAGTCTAAAAATGATTCTTTTACTCTACTCAGATTATTTCAAGACTCACTAAAGACTCAATGGTATAATCAAAGTATCAGTTTAGAATTGCTAAGTAAAAATTGAATCTGTAGACAAACTTAGATGATCGTAACACTATAAGTTCTAGAAATTGCTTTTGTGAAGAATATTTTATTCTTTTATCCCTAAATTTAATAAGCTTTAAGTAAAAATAAGCTTAACGGGACGCTTTTCGACAAAATAAACCAAGTGAAAGATGGATGAAATTAAAAAAAAAACTACTTCAAAAATTTGGTTTTCATCATTCGGCGTGTTGCGAAATATAGAAAACTAGCTTTTCCCCGCAACTTCGTATGCGCAGAAATATTAAAATGAAAAATCCCGTTTTTTTCCCGTTCCCGTGGAAATTTCGCAAACTCCTTTCTTAGCGTATGCCTACGTCATAACATCTACCTGCATGCCAAATTTCAGCCCGATCCGACCAGTGGTTTGGGCTGTGCGTTGTTAGATCACTATGTCAGTCAGTCAGTCAGTCACCTTTGAGTTTTATATATTTAGATTAACCTCAAATTGTGTGCGGTGCAAGTGATCAGTGCTTCAAATATGTTAACAGTGCGACATCTTGGAGTGAGATTTCAGTGTCTATTACCCAGTAGCTATTAAAAATAGATCACGAGACAGTAGAGGATACTTAAAGCGTCAAATTTGGAAATGGAAGTAGCGGACAGCAGTGATTCTGATTGCACGGCAATTTACGATCTGGGGGCACGGCAGTGCCCCTGCCAAGACGAGTCAACGGAAGCGTAGGGCATTATATCTACCTTGTCTTGAAACGTTTTGTCGTATTTTCGTAGATTCGGTCTGGCAATTGCTAGAATATATTTTTTTTTAGTATGGAAATATGGATATTTTTTTGTATTTGGCCAATTAGCTGAATAAGTGATTGAATCCATAAATAAAAATAATAATAGGATAAAAAGTAGCCTATGTGCTTTCCCGGGACTCCATCTTCATGTCAAATTTCATCCAAATCGGTCCAGCGGTTGAAGCGTGAAGAGTTAACAGACAGACAGACAGACACACACGAGTTACTTTTGATTTTATAATACGAGTATTACTAGCTTCTGCCCGCGTAGAATTTGGTTATCGGGTTTCCGCGGGAACTAGATATGCGTTTTTCCGGGATAAAAAGTAGCCTATGTCCTTTCCCGGGACTCCAACTATCTCCATACCAAATTTCATCCTAATCGGTCCAGCGGTTGAAGCGTGAAAAGGTAACAGACATACAGAAAGACAGACAGAGTTACTTTCGCATTCATAATATTAATATAGATGTATTCAGTTAAAACTTTAGATTTTATTAATATCTAAAACTAGCCGATGCGTGCGACTGCGTCCTGCGTAGACGTAGAATTTGCGTTTCCGATGATTACCTACACATAATAGACGGTTAGTTATATTGAAAGTATTGAAAAACTCATTTGACCCGTGAAAAACCCGTTCCCGTGGAAATATCGGGATAAAAAAAGTGTTATTTCCCGGTTCTCAAACTATATAAAACTATCTCCATACCGAATTTCATCATAATCGTTCCAGCCATTTTGTCATAAAGAAAGGACAAAGAAACAAAAATTTCCTTTCTTTTCTTTAAAACATCTTATCTCATCAGCTAATTGGCAAAATATATTAAAAAAAACACTAAACGATTATAGCCATGCGTTTGAAACTATGTATAATAAAGGTACTCTATAGTCATAATATAACTACTCAACATTTCGACTTTCTAGCACTATCCATGACGAATCTTTAAAGGTACCTATGAAAATATGATTAAAGGCTTTGAGAAAAGGTAGGTGTGCCCAGCGCTTCTGTTGACTCGTCTTGGCGGGAGCACTAGCGTGCCCCCAGACATCCCATGAAAAACATTTTACCTATTTAAAATGCTACGTAGGTAATGTGTCGCCTCTTAGATACTTACTGCCTAAATATTGCTTGCACTGTACAACATTTTAAAGATATCATTGAGAACAAGCGTGTCGTTCAAAAAGTCAAAATGTGGGGCTTGGTCGTTTCGTTACTCAATTTTAAGCACAAAATTCACGCCAGGTTAGCTTTCTGTTGATAAACCGCTATGAGTGTTTGCGTCACTGTCACTAAACGGCCTGGCCCTACATTTTGACTTTTTGAACGACACAGCTTGGCTCCCCATCAGATCTTATATAACTTCTTCGCAGCGCAAGCAATGTAGTATACTCGTATTAGTAGGTACTCGCTTTGGCATGACATTACATAAAAATGTTTTTGGTGGGATGGTTCTTCTTGCATAAACAATACCGTAAATTTTACGGTAAATTGTATAAACTAAATCAAAGTTAAGATTATTTAAAGTCCATTAAGAATTAACTAGACCTACACTAATTCGATTTTTAGTATAAGTTAAGTATCATTTCTCTAAACCGGTACTACTCCAAATGCAATTTGTCTATACTTTATCTAAAGTAACCTTACAAAATCAGTATTGTCTAAAGTCATACTTCGTTAATAATAGTAAGACTTAACGCCATTTTGCACTTTAAGTTAGAAAAAATATTGAAAAATTCCGACGCTAAATCATAAAAAATAAAGTACATTGAAGTTAGATTTTTGTTTTAACATGTTAGTGTTGTGTTAGTGTTTGTGTTATATCTCCAACGTATACGGAAAAGTAGTATGCTGCGCTGTATGTAAGTAAAATTTTCATTTAGCAACAAAATATTCCAAATATTTAGTGCTTATTTTCCAGTATTTTGTAAGCCCGTCTGTTTTATAGCACTTTCGATCAATTTTACACGATAAACAATCATGCGTTATAGTTTTCAAGTACCAATAGGGACATAAAACGGTATTTTATAAACGTAAAAAATAGTTAGTTAATCGCCATTTCGATAAACCTACAATGAATTCTCTTTTAAGTAATTTTCTTTTAAGTTCGCCATGTTTTCTAAAATAACAATTCCATAAGTAAAAAAAGTTTTAAAATTTTCTTTGTTAAGAGATGATCGAATTAGTACAACTCGGTGTTAATAGTATTAAGTAAGTATTAAAGATATCTTTAAGCTTATTTTTTGGTATTAAGTCAACCTTAAAGATATCTTGAAATCGAAGTTAAGAGATCTGTTAAGCCCTCAGTCTTAAGTAGGGTTAAAGTCTGTCTAAAGAGTAGTATTAACTCTTTCTTAAAATTGACTTAAATACTGTGCCCACTTTGTCTTAACTCAGTCTTGGAGATATCTTCAAGATATCTTGAGGGACATAATAGTTTTAGTCAAGACAACTGATAGAATTAGTAAAATTTTCTTAAAGATATCTATAATTCCTTTTTAAGACACTTGATTGCTACTTGGGATTCTAAGTCCTACTGATTAGGTACATTCATAACAAAGTCACAACTGGCGTGGAGTGTGCGAGTCGCGTACGACTCGGGCGTGCGCATGCTCAAGCTGTGGTGTATGACGTCATCAATATCACGTGCTCCACTGCCGCCCGCCCGTCTTTTACCCCCAGGGAGGGTTGAGCACGAAGTTGACCAGCTATAGTTTCAGCCACATCTAAATAAATAAAAAACCGGCCAAGTGCGTGTCGGGCCACGCGCAAATTATAGGGTTCCGAAGTTGACGATGCCCACAGTACCTTTCTAAGACTTATTAGCATCTAGCTAGCCTGTGGTGTGACGTGCCCGCCCGACGCCCCTGCTGCTCGAGAAAAATCATCATTATAAGTTGGTCGACTATTACTCGTAAGTTTGTACAGCCTACTTAGCTCTGATAGTTTTCCTTTCAACTACGTTATATATGCCACAACCGTGATTTTTTTCAGCCATCCAAATACCACCATTTAGCTGGCAGGGGGGGGGGACACGTGACTCTAACAAAAAATAGCACTTTAAAGCTTAATATTTCACAAACGCATCACTTAATCAAAAAATGGTTTTAACAAACCCACAATATTTTTTCGAGACCTATTCAACGATATGCCGCACCATGGGGTATGCAAGAAAAAAAAATTACATCCCCACTTTACGAGTAGGGGAAGTACCCTATAAAAAAATATATTTCAAAATTTTATTGTACCACTTTGTCAGCATAACTAATATGCATATTCATGCCAAATTACAGCTCTCTAGACCTAAGCATCTCCGAGCAATAGTGCGGACAGACGGACGGACATGGCGAAACTATAAGGGTTCCTTGTGGACTTCGGAACCCTAAAAAACCGGCCAAGAAGCGAGTTAAACTCGCGTGGAGAGGGTTCCGACCCTTGATTATTTTCAATGACGTCATTTTCAAACTGTTTCACAGGATAAGCTATTTTATATGATAGATTTCAAATACCATGGACTTCTTAATAAATTAATATTCCTACGTACGTACCAAATTTCAACTTAATCGGTCCAATAGTTTCGGAGAAAATCGACTGTGACAGACGGATGGACAAACACACGAGTGATCCTATAAGGGTTCCGTTTTTACCTCTTGAGGTTCGGGACCCTAATAGTAATAAACCTGCTCACCTTGACAGTAGAAAACACACCGCTTGCCTCGGTGACTTTCCTATCAACAATATCCATCTCGCGCCTCAAGGAATGCGTCATGGCGGCGACTGTGGCGTCCCAGCAGTTTGGCAGCTTCGTGCAACCGTCCCAGATGTACTTGCGGAGGGGTTCCGTCGATTTTTGGCTGGAAATATGTGAACAAATTCAATTCAAATTCAATCATTTATTCAGCAAATTGGCCACATAGGGGCACTTTACACGTCAGAAAAAGAATTTACATCACCCTTGGCCACAAAGTGGGATTTTCTGCCCGCTACGCGGAGAGAAAATCTCACTTCTTGGCCAAGGCAAGACGTAAAACTTTTGACAAACCACGGGCGGTAATTCGTAAAGCCCCAGAACGCATATTTATGCGCACAACCATGCACAGAAACCTGCGATCTGGGAAATTTACGAATTCACCACCCTAGGTCTGTAATGTACTATTACCAGCGCTTCCTAGACCCATTGCTTGAGAAGAAGCACCGCAACAAACTCAAGCAGAAGGCCTTTTTTCAAAATTTCCACATAGTTACAAAATTTACATTACATGTATAAATTATACATATAGTTACGAACTAAAATTACATTGAAGGGATGTAAAGTCCCTAACCACTTTAAATTAGCCTTTAAAACAAAAATGATAATAACAAGGGGATTTTGGTACAGTTTAGGAGTCATAAGTAAGCTCACTTCTCCATACGAATACGAATATAGTTGATTTTAAATAGAAAACTGTTTTTACATGTAGGCCTATAGAAAGTAATAAGATAGGATATGGAAAACTTAAATAAATCTTACATTATCTTTATTTAACAATGAATAAAGGCTGTTTGTTTTCTACAAAACTGAATTTCCTGGCTAGAACTTAATTGCATTTTTGCTTTCTCAAATAATTTCCTATTTGGATAATGATGATCCCATGGCATCTGCAAGGTTTAGAACTATTCCTTGGGCCGTGGGCGTACCCAGCTTCTTACAATGGGGTATGAAATACGTAGAGATAATCTACTATAGGAAGTCCCGCCCCTCCACAGTTCAAAACGCTTCAATGCATTTGGAAAGGATTTAAAAAGCACCACCAACACTCTCAACGCATGTTCGACGGCTGGCTCAGCACGCACATATGCGTTGAGTGTTGGTGTTACTTTTTAAATACCTTCCAAATACATACAAGCGTATGGAATAGGAAATTACACCATTTTTTTAAATTTGGTTTAAAATTATCCTTATGTCGGATCTAATCACGAGATTTTTATTTGGAGATACACACTATATATAAAAACTATTTATATTTTACCTCGACTTCGACGAAACATCGAGGTAAAATATAAATAGTTTTTACGCGATTAACTCCCGGTGATAGTGTGTTTAATATGAATTTTTATTTCGATTTTCTGAATGGGATAAATACCTTAAAAAGTTCTTTTATTTTTTCATTTTCAGTTTTCGCACTAAAAAGCTAGCCGCCATGTTTGCTTCGTCTGTGACGTCACTAGGATAGTAAAATATAAGTACATAGTAACCAAACAAGTGAAGTCAAAACTTAAAACTTTGTTAGCTACTTGTAACACTTCGTTTACAGTAGAAGTGACGTCACAGCAGCTAACAATATGGCGCCTACCGTTTTGGGACAGATTAAAAAACAACATTTTATAAATGTAATTATAAAATTATTTATGCATTTTTATGATTAAAAGTCGATGTTTTGGGTAGCATTTTTATATAATCTATCATAAATCAGTACTTCCCGATTTTTTTAAAGGTGTATATATACGGTGGGTCAGAAAATATGGCAAATAATTAACCCACAGTATCGGCTATCGATTCTAAATATATCGTATAGGTCTTTAATTTTTTTTGAGTTGGTAAAATAATAATTGTATAAGGGATTGGTTGTGTGAGCGACGCCTGAATCCTATACAAATTTTTTTTTTTTACCAACTCAAAAAAAATAAAAGACCTATACAATATACTTAGAATCGATAGCCGATACGGTGGGTTAATTATTTGCCATATTTTCTGACCCACCGTGTATAGTAGACAGACAACCGTTTACCAGTGTTCCATGTACCATACTTACAATTCCTCTAAAGCCCGCTCTTTCTTCTCGTACCCTTCATACACGCCATCTCTCAATTCTGCCGTCTCGCTCTGCAGGTCGTTGTACAGTTTTACCAGCAACTGTGCATCGTTGGAGCTCTTCGCGCCTAATATCGAGCAGAGGGTATCCAGGAGGCGGTCGGAGGATTGCAGTTTACGCTCGCAGCCGTCTTGCTCGGTGCTGATTTCGTTCATTGATCTCTGAAACGATGTTTGATATCGTTATAGCACGACATAACTTAGAAGGTGCGCGGATTTAGCGATAGTAGTCTCAAGTCGAAAGTCTTCGACCAGTGTGTGTTGCCAGTGATGACTTATGGTTCCGAGACGTGGGCGCTTACGATGGGTCTCATAAGAAGGCTCAAAGTCACTCAGAGGGCAATGGAAAGGGCTATGCTCGGGGTTTCTCTGCGTGATAGAATCAGAAATGAGGATATCCGCAGTAGAACTGGGGTCACCGACATAGCCCGAAGAATTGCGAACCTTAAGTGGCAGTGGGCGGGGCACATTGCTCGCAGGACTGATGGCCGATGGGGCCGGAAAGTTCTCGAGTGGCGCCCGCGAACCGAGAGACGAGCTGTCGGTAGGCCTTCTACAAGATGGAGCGACGACCTCGTGAAGGTCGCAGGAAACCGGTGGAAGCAAGTAGCACAGGACCGGTCTGAGTGGCGATCCTTGGGGGAGGCCTATGTCCAGCAGTGGACGTCTTTCGGCTGAAATTATGAGACTCTGCATCAACGGCTTCTGTGCTTCGCCGCGCGCCTTCTAAGTCGTGTCGTGTCATACTTTCTGGACGAGACAGCGAATAGCTTTATAATATTCTGGTAAATTCTTTTTCTGACGTGTAAAAGTGCCCCTGTGTGGCCAATATTCTGAATAAATGATTGAATTTGAATATGTTGAACTATCCTTTTACCTCGACTTCGTATGCGCATTTATAAACATTAACAAATAAAATCCCATAATTGTCGGTTCCCATGGGAATTTCGGGAAATCCTCTCTTAGTGCTCCCCTAGCACTCCCCAAGGAACCTACATTATAAAATTCAGCTCTCTACGACCAGTAGTAGTGGCTGTGAGATGTCATCAGTCAGTCAGTAACGGAAGAGTTTTTACATTATATAGATTAACCAGCTTCTGCCCGCGACTCCGCCCGCGTGGAATCGGTTATATCGGTTATCGCGCTCCCGCGGGAACTATGGAACTATCTCCATGCCAGATTTGATCTCAATCGGTCCACCGGTTGAAGCGTGAACGAGGTATTAGAGTAACAGACAGACAGAGTTACTTTCGCATTTATAATATCAGTATGGATTTGCTTTACTCACAATCCTATCAGCTATGGCGGCGCCCTCCGCGGTGTGATACTCCTTGAGCTGCGCCGTCAGCTGCACGAACTCTTGCACCGCGCGCAGCGCCGCGCGCACCCAGTAGTACAGCGCGCGGTCGAGGGTCAGCGCCAGGCTCGCCGTGTCCAGCAGGTGGGTCAGGTCGGCGTGGATTCGTCTGTGGAACATTCATTTGAATGATTAATCATCTTTATGCCATAGCTATACTATCTTATCTTATTATTGGGTTTATCAAACCCCCAAGTTTGCTAGTTTGGGGGTTTGATAAACCCAATAATAAGACTGACTATACCTAAGATTTACAATGTTCAGGAAGGTTCTCCTGTCCCTAAGATACAGGTCTTCCTAGTTTAGGGGCCGGAATTAGGATCATTCCTCTTATTTTGTCAATTTGTACTTAGTTACTAATAACCTATTGTAATTTGCTTTTTGTATGTGGAAGTACAATAAAACATTATTATTATTATTGTTATTATTATTACTATAGCTTCCGCCCGCCAATTCGCCCACGTAGAGTTCGGTTATCACGTTCCTGATTCCCAACTATCCCAGTAACAAATTTCATAAAAAAAAAAAACAATAATTTATTTAGCAAATTGGCCACATAGAGGCACTTTTACACGTCAGAAAAAGAATGTATCATCTAAAGCGGTTTAAGCGTTGTACAGACGGCGGTGGCCACTATATCTATTACGAAAAGGCTGTCTGCCCGTATGTTGATATTAGCAAAAAAAATAACGATGAAGCTGCTAATGCTGATACTGACTACGATGTTTATAACGATTATGACGATGATGATGATGATGATGATGATGATATTCAGTGACAATGGCTACTCACTCTCTGATCGCCAGCACAGGGCGCGCCATAGTCTCTACCGCGAGTCGCGAAAGACGACGATTATTCTGACGATGATGATGATTCTGACTCTAACGATGAAGATGATGATGAACATGAAACTAATGATCGCGATGAAGGTAAAGATGACGACGACGATGACAACGATGAAAATGATGATGACGACGATGACGAAGGTGATGACGATGATTATGATAACGATGATGTCGATGATGATATTCAGTAACAATGGCCACTCACTCCCTGACCGCCAGCGCGGCGCGCGCCGTGGTCTCGACGGCGAGTCTCGTGCGAGGCTCCGCCAACTCCTTCACAGCGGCTTGTATCTGATGTCTGTATGCCGTTTCCATGACGATGACTATGACGATGATAATAACGATGTAGGAAGATTGATGAGGATGATGTTGACTACGATGAATATGACGATGGAGGCGATGGTAACAATGATGATGAATGATGACGACGATGATGGTGACTATGAGGACGACGATGATGACGACGATGATAACGACGATGATTATGACGATGATGACGATAATGATGATGACGATAAAGATATTGAAAATGAAGATGACGACGATTAAGATGATGACGATTATGACGATGAAGATGATGATATTCAATGACAATGGCCACTCACTCCCTGACCGCCAGCGCGGCGCGCGCCGTGGTCTCAACGGCGAGTCTCGTGCGAGACTCCGCCAACTCCTTCACAGCGGCTTGTATCTACTGTCTGTGTGTCTGCATGCCGTTCATATTCATTCATATGGAGGCGATGGTAACAATGATGATGAATGATGACGACGATGATGATGACTATGAGGACGACGATGATGACGACGATGATAACGACGATGATTATGACGATGATGACGATAATGATGACGACGATAAAGATGTTGAAAATGACGATGACGATGATGATTATGACGACGATGAAGATGATGACGATTATAACGATGACGATGATGATATTCAATGACAATGGCCACTCACTCCCTGACCGCCAGCGCGGCGCGCGCCGTGGTCTCGACGGCGAGTCTCGTGCGAGACTCCGCCAACTCTTTCACAGCGACTTGTATCTGCTGCTCCAGAATAGGCTCCTCCTGCTCCAAGTCCAAGGCAGCCTGTTCTGCTATCGCCAAATGCCTGGAAGGAATAATATAACCAAGTTTAGTGTCGATAACTTGAAATATATATTTTTTTTGTTTGAGTCAGAGACAAGGCAATTTATGGACTGACAATTTCCTTACATTGCGGCGAACATGGGATAAGATATTGAAATCGTATATCTGAAAAGAATATCCAGGGGGCGCTTCAAATTACATGTACATGTAATGTAAAAGGGTATAGCCGTGTAAGTATGGCCAAACTGCCCTTAGCGAAAAAATGAATTTCCTTTTACTGGATTATTAACCTTTACATATGTAGTGCTTTCACCAAAAATTAAGTCTCAAATCATTCAGGTTAAAAAGAAAAACGCATAAAAAGAAATAACATTTTTATTTTATTTTAGCCAAAGTACTGATCCGATTTCTTTGTAATTTGGATATGTTGTAAATAAAATTAAGGTCGCTTTCTAAAAAATAAAAAAATGAATTATCACTTTAAAAATATTGAAAAAAATGAGATAACAATTTTTTTAAAAATTTAAAAAATAGGTACGAGATTGCGACAATTACCTAATTTACATATTTTATGTAGAATTTAACAACGTTTAACATATATTTTTTTTAATAACTAAATTCGGGATTAACGGTGTGAAAAATTCGAATTCTGCTTGAGTTTGTTGCGGCGCTTCTTCTCAAGCAATGGGTCTAGGAAGCGCTGGTAAATTCTTTTACGTGTAAACGGGCAACATAGGGGCAATGTGGCCAATTTGCTGAATAAATGATTGAATTTTGAATTTTTTGAATTGAATTCCCATACAGGCTATCTTTTGTATGAAGGTTGTCATTCTAGGTTTACCTTGCTTTGTCTATGGTTCGGGCGCTTGAATTTGTGAGTGCTCTAGCCTTGGCTAACTCAAATTGCCCTTAGAGAAACAAAACATAACTGCGTCTGTTTATCGGTGTGCCTGGTCGTGATATGCTACCACTACTGAACTAAGTATAGCAGAACACAAGTTAGAAGGCGCGCGGCGAAGCACTTAAGCCGTTGACGCAGAGCCTGTTATTGCTTAATTCGCGCGCCTTCTAAGTTGTGTCGTGCTGTACTATTGAACTGATTTTCATGCGGTTTTTTCAATAAACGAGAAATAACAAGATTCTGTCAGCTTTATTGACTTGAATTTATTTACGAACTAGTTGTGTAGTTGTGTGTGTTGTTGTGTGAATTTTACACCGCCCATCGTTGTTTTCTTTTCGCCTTCTCCACTTTCCTAAGGTTGACTGGAAGAGATCACTATTTAGCGATAAGTCCGCCGGTTCTTTACCTATTTAATATGTAAGTATTATTTCTGTATTTTCTTTTTTTTGTTTATATGGTGTTCCGTAAAGAGTATTGTTGTTGTCCTGGTGAAATTCATATCACCATAACATAACACGAAGGTGATTCCCATACAAGTAATTTTTCCTTTTATTATCTGTTCCTTTACATTTTCCCGATTCATTTTTCTTTCTAAACCTTCCCTGAATCACAGGCAATAAAACTAACAAATAATCAGCCGAATCGGTTCAGCAGATCTCAAGCCTTAGTTAGCCAGACGAACACATGGCAAATCATTTTTAGGGTTCCGAAGTCCACTAGGAACCCTTATAGTTTCGCCATGTCCGTCCGTCCGTCCGTCCGTCCGTCCGTCCGTCTGTCCGCACTATTGCTCGGAGATGCTTAGTTCTAGAAAGCTGTAATTTGGCATGAATATACATATTAGTTACGCTGACAAAGTGGTACAATAAAATTTTGAAATATTTTTTTTTAAAGGGTACCTCCCCTACTCGTAAAGTGGGGATGTAATTTTTTTTTCTTGCGTACCCCATGGTGCGGCATATCGTTGAATAGGTCTTAAAAAAATATTGTGGGTTGGTTAAAACCATTTTTTGATTAAGTGATGCGTTTGTGAAATATTAAGCTTTAAAGTGCTATTTTTTGTTAGAGTCACGTGTCCCCCCCCCCCCTGCCAGCTAAATGGTGGTATTTGGATGGCTGAAAAAAATCACGGTTATGGCATATATAACGTAGTTGAAAGGAAAACTATCACAGCTAAGTAGGCTGTACAAACTTACGAGTCATAGTCGACCAACTTATGAAATGATTAAAAAACCAATGATTTTTCTCGAGCGGCAGGCGCGTCGGGCGGGCACGTCATACCACAGGCTAGCTAGATGCTAGTAAGTCTTAGAAAGGTACTGTGGGCATCGTCAACTTCGGAACCCTATAATTTGCGCGTGGCCCGACACGCACTTGGCCGGTTTTTTATATATTTAGACTAGCTGACTCAGCGGACTTCGTGTTCTTGAGTATGTAAAATAGCTTACGTCCTATTCTCAGACCTACTGAATATACACACCAAATTTCATAAGAATCGTTCGAGCCGTTTCGGATGAGTTTGGTTACAAACACTGTGACACGAGAATTTTATATATCCACTAGCTGACCCCGCGGACTTCGCACCGCCTTAGATTTTTTTTTTGTATGAAAAATAGCTTACGACCTGTTTCAGACCTACTGAACATACACTCCAAATTTCATAAAAATCGGTCGAGCCGTTACGGAGGAGTTTGGTTACAAACTCTGTGACACGAGAATTTTATATATTAAGATGGACTTACGCTACGCGACTGGGATGTACGTCTTGGTAGTTGACAACAAGGGCGAGTTTCGCTTGCTCTCCAGCTAGTTCCGTTTTCGCGTCTATATATGCAAATGCTGCGTCTGATAGTCTGAAAAAAAAAGCAGATTACTGTTTACAAAAAAGTATAAGAGTGCAATTTAGAAGTGTCGTTTATTCATTAAGATTTGATGAACTCACATAGTACGTATAGATTGCTTTAGTCAGTAAAGTGTCCTAACAAGTACCTTTTTAAAACGGCAAGTGTTATGAAGTGGGATAACAATGCAATCACATTGTACCTACCACCTTGCACAGTAGGAACAATTTAAGACTAGCCATTGGAATAATTACAGGACACTGCACACTGAACAGACACCTAACTATTCTGAAGATAAAAGATGAGCCAAGATGCCCAGAATATGGCGAAGAAGAAACGGGAATACATCTACTAGCGAAATGCCCATCATACGCAATGGCGAGATGGGAAAGAACCGGAAGGGACACGCTAGATGAAGATGACCTACAAGACCTAACGATAGGGAAGATAATAGGCTTCTGCGAGGCTACAGGATGGTTCAACGGAGCGACAGCGCTGGGAACGGATAACCTGTAATCCCAGGGGAGACGGGAGAAATGGGTGAAATGGTTGCGAATGGAGGACCCGATTGATCCAGGCAGTCATCCCCTTTCATAAATAATGATAATACCACCACGCTGATCTGATGATGGACCTTGGAGTTGGACACGGAAAGGTCAAAACGTTGTTTTACTTTTTTAACCTCCTATTATTAATTACTTCTTGGCCTGGTGAACTTCGTATCACCACGAATTCTTTAGGTGTTCTCGGTTCCCATTTATTTTTGTTTCTAAACCTTCCCTGAATCACAGGGCATAAAACAAAAAAGAATCAGCCAAATCGGTCAAGTAGTTCTCGAGCCTTAGCCAGACTAACACACAGAAGAAGAAGAAGAAGAAGAAGATAAGAGGAAGAAGAAGATATGTTAGCTTAAACAAAGCAGACGTCAGAGTTCCCCCTACTGCAAAGCTACTAGCTCTGAAACTCTCTCTCTCTGAAACTCTCGAGATAGTACAGAGTTCTCTAAAACCTTCGACACCAGGAAGTTTTTGCGCTTCTTAACAAAACTACTCTTCTATCTAGGTTAAAGAGCCATCTAGCTGTAACCCTGCACAACTTAGAAGCAACGTTTTTCAAACTGTCATGCGAAGCGGGTTTTCCTCGCATAGCATGAGCGTGTATCCTGCCTGCATAGCCTGCCAGTGCCATGCCCCTCACCGCGTAATTTTTGGCAGAATTCTTTCAATGCATAAAATGCGGAGTCTTCATGACTACATATCTATGGTGTAAACCTGTACTTACCTTTCCCCCATGACATTGGCCTCCACGAGCGCACCCCTCAAGCCATCGTCCGTGACGTCCCGCCGCGTGTCGAACCGCCGCGACACGAACAGGTCGAAGTGAGAGCAGAAAAGCGCCTGAGACTGCCGGTACGACTCGAACGGACCAAACGAGACGAACTTTTTCGCTATTTCCTGAAATTTTGAATTTTTTATTGGTCTGTGATGTATGTAGTTAGGTTTTGATGCCAGTTTTGAAACATACAGCTAATTTTCCATTGAGAATTTTAATCCCAAGAGCAAGGTCATGTTATTGCTAGGCATCAGAGCGATTTCTTCATAGATCAAGCTACCAGCCAACGTAATTTCAGCACATGGCATCAATCATTTCAAGAATAGTCTTGAGAAATTTTTAAACAGTTCAGAACATACCTAATTGTAAAATTTGTAAATTTTGAAAAAAGGCCTTCTTCTGCTTGAGTTTGTTGTGGCGCTTCTTCTCAAGCAATTTTGAAATGTACTCAAATTATAATGTAATTTTATATTGATGAAATAAATATCTATCTATCTATCTAATGGGTCTAGGAAGCGCTGGTAAATTCTTTTTCTGACGTGTAAAAGCGCCCCTATGTGGCCAATTTGCTGAATAAATGATTGAATTCTAATTTGCCTGTGTGGTGCGCCTCGGGAAGGTCTATGTTCAGCAGTGGACGTCTGCCTATTGAATGTATAATATTTGAACAAAAATATAATTTCCATTTTTACCTTATCAGCATGCGCACTGCCGTATAAGTTTAGTGTGTCTGCAATCACATCTTCTACATTTTCCGTGAGAGCCTCCACATCATTGGCGAGAGTGATGCAGTCCTCAGCCAGCGCCGCCTGATCTTGGACCAACTGGTGCTGCGCCGAGTTCAGTTTGGTGATCTCGCAGCCGAGCTCTTCTTTTACGAGTCTAGAATTCGAATTAATGCTATTACTATTTTGAAAATGTAAAAATCCATATGTGGATATTGCTATGTGCATTTCTATAATCTGGTACAAATGAAGGGCTTTACTATGACATATTGGGATGGGCAAATCACAATATTGCTACAAATTGAACCAAACTTTCACTAATAGACAAAGCCACACTACAAAATTATTGGGCTTCATAAACAAAACATAAAATCAAAAGTACACAAGAACTTGTCAAATGGATAGAACCTATGGTCTGTCAATTGTTCATTAAATTTACATATATATCATTTATAGGACATTTATGTGAGAAAAAATGACTATACCAATAGCTTCATTATTTATACATACTCATTTTGCTTGATCAAGTCCTTGATGACAGCCTCCTGTTTTTCCATAAGTTTTAACCTCTCATTCTGCATGGCAACATCCATCTTAGCATCCTGGAACTGTTCCTGCTCCCCCGGAAGACAGAGTCCCGGGAACTCCTCTAGTAAAGACTCTATGTAACCATTCAGGTCTTCTGGCGAAAGCAGGCGCTTCTCGATTTCTGCGTATCTGAGGAGTAGGTTTATTTATGACCGAAACAGATGAATAGTGTCACGAAATTCGAATTTAGTCGCAACCGCATACGCTTTTCGGAGTAGATGCAGTACGAAAAAGCTCTTAAACAAACTCGAATATTACGTCGACATTCTTGTAAAAATGCGTTTAGCTTGCCTGTATTTCTCTCGAGCACTCAAAGCGTTGCTAGAGTCCAAACTGTCGTAGAGCCATCGTAAAATACCAGAGAGTTCGGGATCGTTGAACATCCATTCGAACGATTTTCTTTCACTCTCAACTTCCAAACTTTGAAGGAACGGTAGAAATTCTTCATCACTTATGTAGTTTGGAGGATTCATGGCGAATACGTGTTTTTAACTAACACTTTTTAAAACTTATCTGACAAAATAAATTAGAAATAAATACATGAACCATTAACAAGCCGTTAAACCAGAGAAAATCAAACGTTCGTTTGTGTCACTGTCACTGCCAAAACTGTCAAACGAACGTCGTACTTTGGTCCGAATTGTACAGTCATTTAATTTTCACCTCAGCAGCTCGAACAAGTAGACTTTGCTGACAGAAATCAGTGAGCAAAATCGTGTTTGTTTCACTCAGTGAGACAAAAGTATTTTTTTAATTTGTTTTTTTTTTTAATCCATCTATCCCATCAGGCAAAGGCAAAGGCCGAAGCCATGCAGCCACAGTTAAATCGTTCCCGCGCTTTTTTTATTTATTTGATAACTGCGAATGGTCAATTCATACGGCGGCATCTAATTACTTCTTATACCAATAATCCAAAATATCTCGATTTTATCAGCTCTCTTCTTTTCATTACTTTAAGAAAAGAGGTAGAATTATATTAGGTAAGTTTTAGTGCGAATCTATTTTCGTAGAAAAAAAACTGAACAAGAAACGTTCGGATACGCGCAACGCATCAGTACCGACGTGTATTTTTAGAAATTAAAATTATACATTGATTTACCTTCTGACAACGTTACAATTTTTTAAATTACTTATATTTCATATAATTATGTTATTTATAATCACTTTCAACGAAAGTTTTAATTTAAAGGAAACTAAATATAACCGAATAAATTCGAAAATTTAACATTGTACTAGTTTCCGAACACACGTGTTTAGAAAATTGCCGCCATTCTTTATTCATATCTTTCTTCTTAATTTTCTAAATTCTTTTAAAACATAAAATTCAATTAATCATTTGAGTGAAAGGAGTGAAGAAGAAATGTTATTTCATATTTTTCGTGTTGTAAGTATTCTTTGAAACTACCTTTTATGTGTTCTCGCTACTGAGGTGAAAAATTGTATGTGCTACTCGAGAGCAGTTTATTTTACTTCTCGTGCCTTTGAGTCCTTCGCTCAGCTCAAGATTCTAAACTAGAACACTCGCTAAATGCTCGTGATTCAACTATAGAATCTTTCGCTAGCTCAGGACTCAAACATGGCACTCGAAGCAAAAAACAATTTTGCTCTCTTGTTGCACAATAACTATTAAATCAAGAACAGTATTTTAAAAGTAAGTTTTAAAATGTAAGGTCTTATTCATTTAATCATTATTTTATGTTAACTGATAACTGCTTGTAACATAAAGCCATTATAGTACATTACCGCCCGTGGTTTGTCAAAAGTTTTACGTCTTGCCTTGGCCAAGAAGTGAGATTTTCTCTCCGCGTAGCGGGCAGAAAATCCCACTTTATGGCCAAGGGTAATGTAAAGATAATTTTACTATAATTATGCCGTGAGGTAGGTATATAATTTCGAATGAAAGGCCAGGTTATGTGCCCATAAACAATGTCAACACCATTTCATTTTATACCAAAATATTTGGCACGCCTGCAGGCACGTCTTTTCTACGCTAGTCGTATTACTATTTAAGGAAATCATCCTTATATAAATCCGTCCTAAAACGCCCTTGTTTCTGCGACACGTGTATTATAATGTTACCTACTCTACACCAGAAGCAAATGATACAGGATCTAGTCAATATACTACAGGCCATTTGGAAGCATAGGTCCATGATGGGACTGTAAACAAATCAGTGGATTACCCAATGATTAAACCGTTCATCATTCGTTTGACTTGTCGCCAATCGAGGAAGCAGCTTGTTTTCCAATCTGTGTTCGTGACGTGAACCCCATTTTGGCACATCCTCGCTCTTGAACGTTTCGCAAGTTCAAGGTCACTAACAAATTTACAAATGCAGCCGGATTAGTTCGACACTAACCTTCTACGTACATCAATGAAGATATCGTCACGAGGAGCGCCACTTGTAACTGCAAAGGTAAGTTTGTATTTTGTTCGGGCATTCGAATGTCGCGCCAGAAGGTTTTAGCGACTTTGTTAAGCGATTTTAAATCTTGTTGACATAAATTGAAGGATTTATCTAGAGCAGTCTACACTTGACATCCATCTGGATTATTGCAGAATCGATAGGTAAGTAACAGAGCAATCAACGGAGTAAGTACTTACTTTATTTCGTTGGTAGTAATACTTACCTACTTAACTATAATCCCCGGGCGTTTAGTGAATCTTGCGAGTTGCGTAGTGCAAATAGCATTATGATGGAACTGACATGGAAATTTCATGGCATCCTTATAGAGGATCGCAACTCCGCATCAAAATAATACCTACCTCTCCTAAAATTGGCACATAGGCTCTGGTCACCCATTCAACTCCTGCAACATTTAAGAAATGATTTTGTCTTTTTTCATCCTGACATTTTCACCTACCTCAGTACCTTAATACACAGAGCTTAACCGTCAATGAGTCTCAGAGATGAAATAAGTACAAAGAAAGTATACTTTTCTATCCTTTTATTAGTTAAATATCAAATAATAATTACATTCGACGGATTGTGTTTGTGATTGTGTCCATCTGCATAGGTTCTCACAGTGCCCTGACGCCGGCAGAAATATGTCAAGCCTGCCCACGCGAGGTTCGAGAGTCTTATGGCTGCCATTGTTGGTTGGCTTCCGTCGTCGAGCTTTCTATGGAGCTCGTGGCCACTGAACAACCCGATACGTCATCTATTTAAACTCGGAACACGTGAGAATCATAAGAAAATGTCTTCGCGTTAAGGTGCTACTCCAACCGAGGCCAGCGATAACGTGGCCTTCTGTTGCTCCCATCGGCCGCGCGCGACAGTCGCAACCCGCGGAAGCGATTCCTTCCATGGATGGAAGTAGTAACTAATAACTGGAACTACCTACCTTTGTGATCAAATTTTGTGCCAGGTGCGTTGGGGAGAAAGCTTAAAAAGCTTGTATCTCTCCTGACCTTAAACGAGAGATAAAGACAAAAGAAGCTTCAGGTGAACATTTGGTCTTGTTTTTGAATTGTGAACCAAAGCGATCGATCGTTGACTGCGGAATAGGTTGGACCACGGTCGGAACTTTAAAGTAGGTAACGTTCATCCAAGATAAGATGACGAAGATGCACTTGGAAGTCAAATTATCTTGGATGAACTACTTAATCAACAAACTGCCCATGTAATGGAAACAGATCCAAACAACGTCCACATAGGAAGTATAACAGGCATGCAATATTGAGACGAGTACCCTCTTCTTCATTGTCCTCTTTGCTAGAAAAACAATAGGTGCTCATAGGTGCTCTGCCTGAGAGGAAGCTGTGCATTTGATGTTTTAAATTAAACCGCATTTCTGGATGACGAGAGTTGAATCTTGAATGGTTTTTAACTGGCGAGCGGTATCGGAGGGCCCTTCAAGTTCATCACAGCGTACTTTTGGGTAGATTGGAACTTTCTTTCTTTGTAAGTAGTCAATTGATAATAATTAAATATTCCTAAACAGATTTTCAAGTGATTAGTTTTTAAAGACAAATATACTTTACTTGAATTAAATTCATCCATTATAATTACTTACACCTATAATTCTACTATAAGCTGGCATGGTTTGAAAAGAACATCATCATCATCATCTTTTCAACCGAAATACGTCCACTCCACTGCTGGACATAGGTCTCTCCCAAGGCTCGCCACTCAGACCGGTCCTGTGCTACTTGCTTCCACCGGTTTCCCGCGATCTTCATGAGGTCGTCGCTCCATCTTGTTGGAGGCCTACCGACAGCTCGTCTCCCGGTTCGCGGACGCCACTCGAGAACTTTCTGGCCCCATCGCATCGGCCATCAGTTCTGCTAGCAATGTGCCCCGCCCACTGCCACTTAAAGGCTCGCAATTCTTCGGATTATGTCGTGGAGGATGTAAAGAACAGCATAAATATTAACACACATATCCATGGAAAACTTATTTTGATATCCTTGTTTATAGTTACCCTCCTTTTTATGTCAGATATAATTTTATATGAACATGCACATCGAATTCATGATGAATGATGATGCACGTCGAAATGACTTATTTCGACCCAGTTCATTAAAACTGATTGTAGTCAGGTTCAGCCATAACGGATGCTGTTATGGAATTATTTATTTATGTACGCCTATTTATGGCACTTTGAACAAAAATCTATTGTTAATCCTGTTTTAGTTAACACACAATGTGGCGAGGAGCAGGGGATGAAGAGAGTTCACTATAAAATAAGTACGGGAAATAGCGCTTTATGACGGACGTCTGTACACGCTCGCCAAGACACCCAGATAAATATGCTGCTGTCTCTTTCTTACATATGGCGAAGAAAGAGACACCAACATGGCACTCGGGGTGTCTCGGCGAGAGTGTACAGCCACCATTATGATGCCAGTTGAGGGAGTAGGGAATAAACAACTTTGTATTAACAATTTTGCAAACGTGTTTCAGTGCTTAATGGTTGTTTCTAATAGGTAATTAAGATTTTTAATGGAGGATTTGTGTTTGGAACCAATATTTATTAACTTTAAGACCTTGGAAAGGATAGGCGTATAGTATAGGGATAGCATTCCCACATGAATCATCTTTTCATAGAATGTAATAGTTTATTCAGAAAAGAACAAGTAAAAAAAAAACTACAAATGAAAATTCAACAATTCATAGCCAGACTCTAACTATAAACACCGAATAAAAATAGCGCTAATAGTCAGATTGTGTAAGTAAATAACTGAATGTAGGTACTTAATACCGAATATAGACCATAAAAAAAGTAAAACAAAACCTCTCCATGCGTCCCTAGTTTGCCTCGTCGCACCGTCCCCGCGTGGGCGCTAGACAAACAAACAGACTGACACCCTGACATACACGCGATGACTACAGAAGTCGGATAACTTTCATATACTATTCTTGGCGTTGACATTTCATAATAAACGTAACCTTTGAAGACAATTTCCAACCCGAGAACGATTTCAGCTTTTTTGGAATTTTATTTTAGGGTTGTGTGTGTGACCCCATATTTTAGGTACACGTAATGAAATACACGAGGGAAACGACTTAATTAACCCTATCCCCCTAAGACACAGGTCTTTAATTTCATTCGTTGAATTTGCAATCTTATAGAATGTAAAGTACCTACAAAAAGAACACACTCAACAGCTATTTTTATAGGTTATGTGCATTCATTAACGCAGTTTCTTCACTTGAACGAGACTTTCATAACGTGGCATTCATTGACTGGGGGTTTCATTTCCAATACTCCAGAACGTAAACAGGCTAAATAAAATTCTTAATGCATTTTAATTAAATATAAATAGAGTGATCCCGTGTCAAAGTAGAGCAACGCGTCGACAGGCTTAGATGCAACTAATGCGTCGAAAGATTTACGCCCGTCCCATGTTTGTATGCATTTTTGGAATAACTATTAATAGCTTAAGTTATCGACTAATGAAAATGTATCGTCGAACATACAAGTCTATAAACACAATTACATGCGTGGCCGGCCTGCTAGGCGAACCTTAGAGGAGGCCTATATTCAGCAATTGACGTCTTTAGACTGAAATGATAAGTGAGAACATAAGTCTTGTAGCTTTTCTTTTCTGTATCATTTATATACTTTACCTTACTTACTTATAGCTTTTACCAAAGATAACGCTGAAGTCTACAACGGATTCTTCTTCTTAGGCCTGGTTTCTATGTTCACAAAACGCCTCGATTTGACTACGAACAGTTCTGTTATAGTTTGACACATTACTTACCTATGGCGCCGATGTCAAATTTTAACCACTCGTAGCCAAAATGAGGCGTTTTGTGGATATAGGAACCGGGCCTTTATCATTACACTCTTAACAGAATGGTCGTGATCATCTTTTGAGGGTTAATGACGCGTTTTACGTCGTAATTACTACCTTTCTAGTGTATTCGCCTTCACTTCGTCGGTCCATCGCATTCGTGACCTCCTGCGTGGCCGCGTACCATGGACACATCTCAGCAAGAACGGATACCACCATCATCACCACCACAACATCCTATATACTCTCTGCTGGGCACAGACCCCCTCTCATCTCGAGAGGGTAGCTACAATCGGACGGATACATCTTGCTTTTCTATTACAGATAAAAAATAGTCGCTGCACAAAAAATTGGCACTAAGGTCACTGCACCCACGGCTGTAATATAACGGACTTGGTATTTGTGTCGTACAAAGTTCATGATCATGACCATTGTTCTGTCGGATTAAAAATTAACTTGACATACTCGTACCTACTCGTCGACAGCTTTTGTTTCTAGGTCGATATTACGGTACCGATGATAGTTGAAATCAAATTGCAGATCTGATGGCCGATGGGCCCGGGCAGTTCTCGAATGGCGTTCTCATACCGAAAGACGAGCTGTCGGTAGGCCTCCAACAAGATGGAGGGAACGAGCGGAATCCAGTGGGATCCAAGCGGGAGAAGACTGGTCTGAGTGACGAGCTTTGGGATGTTGATGATTACTCATGAATCATGATGCCTGATGTGCATTAGCATGTATATCCTCCTAACACGTTCTCCTTCTTCGGAATTCTAGAAATCTTAACTAAAACAGAACAACAATCCGCCTTTTGTACACTAAGTTTTCTTTATGTGCAATAAAGTTTAAATAAATAAAATAAAATAAATAAATAAACAATTCTTGTTGCGGGTTCGTCTATCTATGCGCCTTCTGTTTGACATGTGTTTGTCTATGTACATACGTACATTTATTATTTTAGCATCAAAACAAACACATTGACTCGCTAATTATTTAGTTTGAACTCAATCTTGCTCGTTGATTATTAAAACAGACTTCGTTCATCGTTCAAGGAAACGGTCAACGAACTATGTGTACAACACAATACCTAAGTACACAGGAGTATATGAGTAGTAAGTCTGGGAATAGGAGTAGGCCCTGAGAGACTGTGTAAATACAAACACAATACCTAAGTACATTGGAGTATATGAGCAGTAAGCCTGGGAATATGAGTAGGCCCTGAGAGACTATATGCCATCTTGCAAAGGGGTCCTCACGAGGGCTCCTAAGCAAGTTGAACCCATAGGCTGCTGCCTCAGAGCTAAGGTCATGTAACTGCCTCGGCCCTTAGATGCCTTTTACTTTAAATTTAGGAATGCCCGCATAGGTATACCGCCTGCCTGGCCATTGGACCATTCTCGAATATGAAGGGCTCCCGACATGTCCCGACCGTCTCATTACGTCGCGCGCCCTGCGGTTTATCCCAAGTAGCAAACAAGAATAGTGATTAAATCTTACATATCTTAACTTTGTCTTAAATCAGAATTAGCTAATAAAAAAAAGACTCCGTTAAGTCATTTTAGTCTTTAAAACGAAATAGTTTTAAGCTACCGCTACTTTAGCAAGTTAAGAATACCTAAATCCTAGTTAAGTATTTTAAAAACCATTTAGTATTAAGTGCGTCCACACTTAAGTCTAAAAATGATTCTTTTACTCTACTCAGATTATTTCAAGACTCACTAAAGACTCAATGGTATAATCAAAGTATCAGTTTAGAATTGCTAAGTAAAAATTGAATCTGTAGACAAACTTAGATGATCGTAACACTATATGTTCTAGAAATTGCTTTTGTGAAGAATATTTTATTCTTTTATCCCTAAATTTAATAAGCTTTTAAGTAAAAATAAGCTTAACGGGACGCTTTTCGACAAAATAAACCAAGTGAAATATAGATGAAATTAAAAAAAAACTACTTCAAAAATTTGGTTTTCATCATTCGGCGTGTTGCGAAATATAGAAAACTAGCTTTTCCCCGTAACTTCGTATGCGCAGAAATATTAAAATGAAAAATCCCGTTTTTTTTCCCGTTCCCGTGGTAATTTCGCAAACTCCTTTCTTAGCGTATGCCTACGTCATAACATCTACCTGCATGCCAAATTTCAGCCCGATCCGACCAGTGGTTTGGGCTGTGCGTTGTTAGATCACTATGTCAGTCAGTCAGTCAGTCACCTTTGAGTTTTATATATTTAGATTAACCTCAAATTGTGTGCGGTGCAAGTGATCAGTGCTTCAAATATGTTAACAGTGCGACATCTTGGAGTGAGATTTCACTGTCTATTACCCAGTAGCTATTAAAAATAGATCACGAGACAGTAGAGGATACTTAAAGCGTCAAATTTGGAAATGGAAGTAGCGGACAGCAGTGATTCTGATTGCACGGCAATTTACGATCTGGGGGCACGGCAGTGCCCCTGCCAAGACGAGTCAACGGAAGCGTAGGGCATTAGGTATATCTACCTTGTCTTGAAACGTTTTGTCGTATTTTCGTAGATTCGGTCTGGCAATTGCTAGAATATATATTTTTTTTGTATGGAAATATGGATATTTTTTTGTATTTGGCCAATTAGCTGAATAAGTGATTGAATCCATAAATAAAAATAATAATAGGATAAAAAGTAGCCTATGTCCTTTCCCGGGACTCCAACTATCTTCATGTCAAATTTCATCCAAATCGGTCCAGCGGTTGAAGCGTGAAGAGTTAACAGACAGACAGACAGACACACACGAGTTACTTTTGCTTTTATAATACGAGTATTACTAGCTTCTGCCCGCGTAGAATTTGGTTATCGGGTTTCTGCGGGAACTAGATATGCGTTTTTCCGGGATAAAAAGTAGCCTATGTCCTTTCCCGGGACTCCAACTATCTCCATACCAAATTTCATCCTAATCGGTCCAGCGGTTGAAGCGTGAAAAGGTAACAGACATACAGAAAGACAGACAGAGTTACTTTCGCATTCATAATATTAATATAGATGTATAACTAGTAAAACTTTAGATTTTATTAATATCTAAAACTAGCCGATGCGTGCGACTTCGTCCCGCGTAGACGTAGAATTTGCGTTTCCGATGATTACCTACACATAATAGACGGTTAGTTATATTGAAAGTATTGAAAAAGTCATTTGACCCGTGAAAAACCCGTTCCCGTGGAAATATCGGGATAAAAAAAGTGTTATTTCCCGGTTCTCAAACTATATAAAACTATCTCCATACCGAATTTCATCATAATCGTTCCAGCCATTTTGTCATAAAGAAAGGACAAAGAAACAAAATTTTCCTTTCTTTTCTTTAAAACATCTTATCTCATCAGCTAATTGGCAAAATATATAAAAAAAAAACACTAAACGATTATAGCCATGCGTTTGAAACTATGTATAATAAAGGTACTCTATAGTCATAATATAACTACTCAACATTTCGACTTTCTAGCACTATCCATGACGAATCTTTAAAGGTACCTATGAAAATACGATTAAAGGCTTTGAGAAAAGGTAGGTGTGCCCAGCGCTTCTGTTGACTCGTCTTGGCGGGAGCACTAGCGTGCCCCCAGACATCCCATGAAAAACATTTTACCTATCTTAAATGCTACGTAGGTAATGTGTCGCCTCTTGAGATACTTACTGCCTAAATATTGCTTGCACTGTACAAAATTTTAAAGATATCATTGAGAACAAGCGTGTCGTTCAAAAAGTCAAAATGTGGGGCTTGGTCGTTTCGTTACTCAATTTTAAGCACAAAATTCACGCCAGGTTAGCTTTCTGTTGATAAACCGCTATGATGAGTGTTTGCGCCACTGTCACTAAACGGCCTGGCCCTACATTTTTACTTTTTGAACGACACAGCTTGGCTCCCCATCAGATCTTATATAACTTCTTCGCAGCGCAAGCAATGTAGTATACTCGTATTAGTAGGTACTCGCTTTGGCATGACATTACATAAAAATGTTTTTGGTGGGATGGTTCTTCTTGCATAAACAATACCGTAAATTTGACGGTAAATTGTATAAACTAAATCAAAGTTAAGATTATTTAAAGTCCATTAAGAATTAACTAGGCCTACACTAATTCGATTTTTAGTATAAGTTAAGTATCATTTCTCTAAACCGGTACTACTCCAAATGCAATTTGTCTATACTTTATCTAAAGTAACCTTACAAAATCAGTATTGTCTAAAGTCATACTTCGTTAAGAATAGTAAGACTTAACGCCATTTTGCACTTTAAGTTAGAAAAAATATTGAAAAATTCCGACGCTAAATCATAAAAAATAAAGTACATTGAAGTTAGATTTTTGTTTTAACATGTTAGTGTTGTGTTAGTGTTTGTGTTACATCTCCAACGTATACGGAAAAGTAGTATTCTGCGCTGTATGTAAGTAAAATTTTCATTTAGCAACAAAATAAATTCCAAATATTTAGTGCTTATTTTCCAGTATTTTGTAAGTCCGTCTGTTTTATAGCACTTTCGATCAATTTTACACGATAAACAATCATGCGTTATAGTTTTCAAGTACCAATAGGGACATAAAACGGTATTTTATAAACGTAAAAAATAGTTCGTTAATCGCCATTTCGATAAACCTACAATGAATTCTCTTTTAAGTAAAAGAGTTCGCCATGTTTTCTAAAATAACAATTCCATAAGTAAAAAAAGTTTTAAAATTTTCTTTGTTAAGAGATGATCGAATTAGTACAACTCGGTGTTAATAGTATTAAGTAAGTATTAAAGATATCTTTAAGCTTATTTTTTGGTATTAAGTCAACCTTAAAGATATCTTGAAATCGAAGTTAAGAGATCTGTTAAGCCCTCAGTCTTAAGTAGGGTTAAAGTCTGTCTAAAGAGTAGTATTAACTCTTTCTTAAAATTGACTTAAATACTGTGCCCACTTTGTCTTAACTCAGTCTTGGAGATATCTTCAAGATATCTTGAGGGACATAATAGTTTTAGTCAAGACAACTGATAGAATTAGTAAAATTTTCTTAAAGATATCTATAATTCCTTTTTAAGACACTTGATTGCTACTTGGGATAACAGCCTTGGATACCTAAAATCAATCTAAAATCTTCGATGTAGATCCTTACTAATATTATAAAGGCGAAAGTTTGTTTGGATGGATGTATGGATGGATGTTTGTTCCTCTTTCACGCAAAAACTACTAAACGGATTTTAATGAAACTTTACAGTAATGTAGCTTATAGATCAGAATAACACATAGGCTACTTTTTATCCTGGAAAAACGTATAGTTCCCGCGGGAACGCGATAACCGAATTCCACGCGGGCGAAGTCGCGGGCAGAAGCTAGTATAAAATATACTTGTCATAAAATACAGTAGTTTTCCTACTTTGCGCCTCGTAATGAACTCGTATTGAAAAACTAAGTACTGGTCGTCTTCCCCATCGCAAACGGAGGAAAAACGCGATACCGCTG
This sequence comes from Aethes cnicana, assembly GCA_963971205.1. Classification (NCBI taxonomy): domain Eukaryota; kingdom Metazoa; phylum Arthropoda; class Insecta; order Lepidoptera; family Tortricidae; genus Aethes; species Aethes cnicana. The sequence continues at coordinate 10,383,935 of OZ020290.1, read as the reverse complement.
CAGAACGATAACTTTAAATCAATCACTATTTTGTACTCATAAAGGCTGCCGCCATTTTGACTGATTACTTTCAGAAAATGGCGTGTGGCACGAGATAGGGTGGCCACCGGTTCACTACCGGCCACCGGTAGGGCTGGTTTTAAGGGCCAGGGTACATAGTGTTGATGCAAAGCTGCAAAGAGCCTCGTTATATGTACATAACCGAGACAGTCCGAGACCGTCAAAACGTAGCTTTAATAAGAAATAGTCATACAAATAGTGTGTGCGTGGCGTCATAGATTTGAGGTATGAAATAAACACTAAACATTCAATGTTTAAAAATCTACCTAGCCCAAATCTAATAGGTAATAGGTATTTTCAACTGCACCATATTGTTGTTATTGTCGTTTTCAAATAGGTTTTGCATAATTTCCCAATACTACTTAAGCGGTGCACACAAAAATGGTTAATGTGTGCTAGCCCTTATAGAGTGCATTATGACTCATGGAACGTGCTTGACACCGAGTTGCTCATGGGGCTTTCCTTTTATTATGCCGTTCAAATGTCCCTTTGATTTGGCAAAATTACTAACTTAGTTAGCTGGGATTTCTGTTACTGATTTCTCAGTGAGCTGTCTACTTGAATGCTCCTTTGTGACAAATTTTGACTAACATCTTCTTATATATAAAATTCTCGTGTCACAGTGTTTGTAACCAAACTCCTCCAAAACGGCTCGACCGATTCTTTTGAAAGGAGTGTATGTTCAGTAGGTCTGAGAATAGGACGTAAGCTATTTTTAAAACAAACAAAAAAACTAAGGCGGTACGAAGTCCGCGGGGTCAGCTAATATAATATATAAAATGATCGAGTCACAGTGTTTGTTACCAAACTCCTCCGAAACGGCTCGACCGATGAATAGGACGTAAGCTATTTTTCATACCCACCCAAAACGAAAATTCTAAGGCGGTACGAAGTCCGCTCGGTCAGCTAGTTTTATATAGAAATGGCGGATTAAAGGCTGGAGAAATATTAAGAGGAAGCCATGAGCCAAAGGTTCTTGACTTGACATCAAGAACAAAGAAAACCAATAAATTTCGTACTTATTATTAAGGAACAAGTGTTTATCAAAACAAGTCATCACTAGGCGCCGGCTTCAATCGCGTCAGATAATGTGAAACTAATTGATTTATACATCAACTAGGAATTAATTTATTGAACCAATTCTATTAAATTATTATTGAGGAATAGACATTTTAATATCAATCGAGTTATGTTTGTCGGAAATGATATAATTCAATCTCGGTGAGATTTTGAACTTACCCACAGCGGCATTGTGTTTGGTCATCCGTTTCCGATGTGGATACGACTGTCAAAGGGCGAGTTCAGTGAAGTGCCTAGTTTTCCTATACGAAATTGAACCTTATGCGCACAACTCGTATTGAAAAACTACTGGTCGTAATCTGCATCACAAACGGATTTGCAATGCCGCTGCCGTACGCTAAGCGCTGAGCGTGGCATATTATGCTAGTAAAACTTACGACAGCCATGAAATTCTCGAATGGCTAAGGGACCTATAGTCTTAGTATTTATTTAGCTTATTACTGGAAGACCAGGTGGAGATCATAGGATCTCGAAAGGCGGTGTACACGAGGTCAAGCAAAACGTTGTTATATTTTACTCACAGAATCAGCTGTGGATTCTAAGAAAGTTTATTAGCTTTTGAATTTTTTTCGAGTTTGTAAATTTTTTTTATGGGATTCATGTAGGTATCGCTTACTGGGCCATACAAAAAAAAACTCGAAAAAAAAACCTTAAAAAATGCTTAGAATCGATAGCTGATTCTGTGAGTAAAATATCATCACCACGTTTTGCTTGACCCCGTTATACCTAATCTTTGAAACAATCCATTCATATTTTTTGTAACAATAATAATGAAATGAAACAATGAAATGTTTTATAAAAATGTTTTATTTTTATTTTTACAATGGCACAAATACTTTAATATTGCACTCATATTTTCATGCTCATAAAAATTATAAATTACAGTCTTATAACTAACTCACATAACAATAATACCTACCTAGTCAATATCAATAAGAACTGACCGAGGAATATCCTCGTAAATAATAATCTCGGTAATCCTACCCACTAAAAAAAATCTTCTAGAGCCTACCTACCTACCTTTGATTGCACATCTATCTGCAATCCTCTATCTAGAGGAAATATTTATCAACACGTTTTCCCATCTCATCGTAAGATACCTATAGTTCCTTCAAAAACGATTTTGCACCGCTACAACAATTTCTGTTTACCCAAAGGTTTAATTGGAAGAGATGGCATTAAGATCGCCTTTTGTATTAGTTTTTTTTATTAAATTGCAATAACGTTTAAATAAATAAATAAATGTACCTACCTAACCTACGCATGATTAAAAGTATCATGTTGATAAATTTTATTATAATTTAACCCTGTACATATGCTAAGGGCACTTAGGCAACGGCGAGTATAAATATTTATTTACATTATTACCCCATACATAATTACTTACTGCAAATGTATACCAACAGTATATGTACACGAATTAAAAGATTATACATATAAAAACTTCACCGTAAAAAGACTTGATATTGTCGCAGACAAAAATTGGTTTACTGTTTATTATTATACTTGACATCTATAACCCTATTCGAAACCTTTTCAAGAACTATCCTTGAAATTGAAATACTCTTTATTTTTTAATTAAATATGCTTATAACTTATAACATAACTATGGCCTATAGTTTCTTAAGGCTGCTTATACTTTGCTTCCCTTTGTCAGACAATCCAAGTCTTATATTTATTTTATTAGATATTACGAAAAAATAGGCTAGTCATTTTAAGTACACAGTACCTACCTTTGGATTCTGATGCACTCTTTTCCTTTAATTGTTATTATGATTTTTGGCAATTCTTTATAGGCAGGTACTTCATAATTATACATTACATATTCGTAACGTAACTCAATACTGCCGCACGCCCGTGCTATCCTATCACTGGTGTTGTTAATCGTATTACGGTATTAATCTTATTACACATTTTCAATTACTCATTATGAATCTTCTATAAAAACTGATTATGATACGGGACGTGGACTGTGAGTGCCGTATAGATTCCTCGGTGGCAGTTCTTTGGTCCTTTCGCTGTGTGACGAGAAGTTTCTGCAAAGGCAGAGTACCTGAAGAGGAAAGAAAAACTCAATTAAACAATTCAATTCAAACATTTATTCAGCAAATTGACCACATTCGGGCACAGGGAACTACAGTAAGCTATTACTATACTTCTGCAACTTTTGGTGCGTAGAATTGCATTCAATGTTCCTTTTCGTTTTACACTTCTCTTTATTATTATCATCACCATCATCATCATCATGGGCTGATATATTATATGTAAAAATGAATCGTCGTCTGTTAGTCGAGCTAAGGCTAGAGAATTGCTGGCCTGATTTGGCTGATTCTTTTTTTGTTTTATTGCCTGTGATTCAGGGAAGGTTTAGGAAGAAAGAAAAAAGCTAAAAAAAAGAATCACCTTCGGGTGATACGATACGAAGTTCACCGGACCAACTACTCAAGGATAAAAATTGGCTTATATCCTTCTTAATTTCTCAAACTTACTCAACAACCAACATAAACTTTCAGCATCAAATAAATAAAATAATAAAAGTTATGCTCTTTTATTATTTTAAAAAGCGTTAAAAAAAAGATAAAAGTTCGTTTCAAATTTGTAATATTATATCTCGGATCAGATCCATTGAAACTAATATTTCTAAATACTTATAATATCAACTGAATTCTGAAACTATAATCAGTCAAATCGATATAATACAGGAAATAACGCATCAAACTCAAGGGCCCAGTAATTTGAAAATTTCCTGCTGCAATAGGGCCCGAGGTTCAATTTGGATCTAGTCCCTATCAGACCCTAAGCGGTTACACAATACAATAAATAAGTTATTAGGTCAAGGGGTATCCAACAGTACAGGATAATAACACTACACGCACGTGTATCTTTTGCTAGAAGATTCTAGAGTAATTTAGAAGGTGCATGTAACAAACCTACTAGATTATATTCACTGTGTGAGGAGACATGCTCATGAATTTTATAAAGACTGAATCAGACGAGAACTTTCCCTTCATGCTCATTTCTCTGACAAACCCTGAAAAATGTGTCCGTAGTCCTGCGACAAGATACATGGAGCGTCAAAGTGGTAGGAAAATCCAGTGAATGCGAATAGTACAAGACTGGTCAGAGTACTGATTCTAGCTGGATGCCTAAGTATGTAATCTTTACGGCTTTTTGAGTCATTATTAGAGTGTTTCAATCGCCTGATTTACGTGGACACCCTTTTCAAAATAAGACGTAGATAAATTCGTTTAAATACCTGACCAGAAACGAAATCCAAAACTGCAGCTACTTATATATAAATGTGACCACAAAAGTGATTTTCAACAAACACCTTGAAAATTACCTTTTTACGATAACTATAGCTTCTGCTCTCAACTTCGGGCGCGTGGGATTCAATTATCGCGTTCCCGCGGGAACTAGGTATGCGTTTGCCGGGATTAAAAGTAGCCTAGTACTTCCCGGGGAGTCCAACTATCTCCATCCATACTAAATTTCATCTGAATTGGTGTACAGGTATCATAGACACATTATTTGAAATGAAATGAGAAATGATTATTTATTTATTATACTAGAATGGATGGTGGCATGACTTCACGAACTTACCGCAAACACAGCCGCCACAGCTCCAATGATAGCCCCAACTGTGACGTCCCACCAGTGGTGGCGGTGGTCCGTGACCCTAGTGAGGCTGCTGACAGCGGCAAAGGACAGGCAGAAGAGCTGGAGAATTGGCACCAGCAGCACTGACCGTGACGACCAGCTGAAGGCACGGCGTTGGAGATACCACTGCAGAGAGAAATTCTCCATTAAACAAGCAATATTTATATACATATTTTTACTCCAGATCTTCGCAAATGGCTAACGATTTCAATGAATTTTGGTATCTATATAGGGGGGTTTACGGTGGTGACTAATCGATCTAGCTAGGTCTCATATCTGGATATTTTCAACTATTTTCACCCGAGCAAAGCTCGGTCACCCATCGCCCAGGTACTATGGATTAACATCATCACAAGTATTTAAATTACGTAATATAGTTTTTGCTGATCCAAGAGCCAGAAACTATCTAGAAGTAGCCATAGAAAATACTTTGCAGGCAATTCGGGACTTAAAATTGTTAGTTGAGGTCATACGTAAATGAAATAAAAAGTATTTTAAACCATATAGGCAATACTTAGATAAAAAACGAAAAATTACTGTCCAATTTTTCGTTTTTTTAAGTATTCCATTTTTATAAGATGAAAGTATTATTCGTTACATATTCGGAATTTAACCCACCATCATCACCTCAAAATGGTGAGCTTTGGGAATCGACACATTTTGTACTAAAAGTAATGAAATTGTTTCTCACCGCTAAGAAGATGCCACAGTACACAGATATTGACGAATGGCCAGAGGGGAAGCTGTGATAAGAGTCGTACTGCAGCCACGTAGAGTAAGTTGACGTACATTCGAAGGTGCTTATGTACTCTCCCCTGTAAATAACATAAACAAATGCTGACATGCTAGAAACAATTATCTGAATTAGGTATTTCATGTCTGATAACATTACGAGAAGTCTTCTTATGACCACCACATCAGTCCACTACTGGGCACGTCTCCTCTCATTATGTTCACGTCTCAAATTAACTCTATCACATGAAGCACGTCAAGCAGGTAAAGATAGAAATACAACTTGACGATGATCCCAATAATTTCATCTATTCAAAAATGATGAAGAAAACAGATCAAAACCCAAAGCTTTAATAGGCTGTTGTGGTGGCGGTGAATATTTGGAGCTGCTCCACAAATGCATCTCATTATGACCAATTGTGATTATCTTCAGAGAAAACTGCTTCTGTAGAATACTACTCAAGTCCATGACTGTCCACCTGTGTCTGAGTAGAGGACGAGGTAGACCCCGCTTAACCTACTTCGGCCAACTTAAGGAAAAAGCAAATGCCCCGCCTTACTCTGATGACCTGAAAAGACGGCCGCAGGATAGAGACATTGCGGTTAAGAGCACGGCTATTAAATATACTTAAGAAGAAAAGAAGACCTATGTCCACCGACTGATGCCAGTTTGTTTATGTCATTGGTATAGGAAAACGAGCGCACAGCCCACGTGATGGTAAGTGGTCACTGCGGCTCATGGACACCGAAATCCTATGATCCCCCATTAAGAAACCATAAGATCTCGAATGCGTTTCCTACCTGAGGCCGCTGTGTCAGAAATTTCACCGGCTGCCTTAACCCCCTACCGGAACACAACAGTGCGAGCACTGCCATTTAAAAGCCATTTGTTTACTTTGATGCCAGTTACTCCAATGAATTAATATAAAAATGACTCACGTAGTACAATTCACGGCGGTGTCAGGTGCACATAGAGCGAAGAACGTCGGCCGGGGCATACCAGTGACCCCTTTCATCACTTCCACGATGATGATGTGGAAAAGTAGTCCGTATGCAAAGCTTCTGAACCACAGGCACGTTCTTTTTAGCGCTCGAACTGCTCGTGAACGGATGAAATCGTCTGATTCTATCCGTACCATCTCCGTTGAGAGCATCTGGAAGAAAAATATTATAGGTAAGTTGGGTATTATCAGAAACAAGGAAATGTATGTCAATCTCCTTACAGAACGGCGTACATCGGCAATACCCAGGCGGCGCTTCAAAATTTCATACTTAGCCTGTATAACGCCCCGGGATATTGCTCATGGAGTTAAAATTTTCACATAAAGGCAGGGCTTGTAACCGGTTAATTAAAAAAACCCCGAAATAGCCAAATATTTAGAATTATTTTATACTCTTTATGTGGAACTCCATAGTGTATTTAGGTTATTACTTCGTAGTATTTTATAGCCTTATTAAACATGAAATAGTAAATGAAAGAACGATAAATAAACCGGTTTATTTGTATGGGGGCAAAAACCGGTTTCAAGCCCTGCATAAAGGCCACCTAAGCAGCGACATCTATTATTGCATTTAACACTTATTTCGGGCGTTGTCATTCTAGGTTTACCTTACTTTTTCTATAGTATTACTAGCTGACCCAGCGGACTTCGTGCCGCCTTAGATTTTTTTGTGGGTGGTTATGAAAAATAGCTTATTCTCAGACGTAAATCGGTCGAGCCGTTTCGGAGGAGTTTGGTTACAAACACTGTGACACGAGATTTTTTTATGTTAGATTAATTTTCTAGTATAGAAAGAGTAAAACGCGTAGCAGTCTAGCGCTTACACTGTTCAGGTCTGTTCAGCTAGAACCTCAGATTCTTATGTGGGAATTTAAATCTGCTTGTCGGTGAAAGAAAACAACCCGAATATTATAGTGTTACGTTTAACCACAATGAGCCTAAATATTCACGTACACTGTTGGGTACATACAAGCCGCCACTCTTCACGAGAATTAGGGTAAATAGCAACTGAAAATACTAGATTGTTAACCAAGGGTTAAAAGTGACCCATTTCACCTAAGTTATTTCTTCGAGGGTGAAGGTAAAGTGGGTAATTTCATCCGAGTTAAACATTCTGCTTTTCATTTCGACTGCGAGGAAAGTAAAATACTACACACAAATTTTATAAAACAGATATATTTTACCCATATCCAAAATCCAACACTGTCGAAGTGGCCACTTGCCACGGCCGACTATAGACTTGGTGCTACCACGAAATTCGAAAATTGAACTTTGTATCGGACCGTCCCGCTCACTTTCGTATCAAATACTATTAGCGGGTGCTGGACGGCGCGAAACGAATTTCGAATTTGGCACTTCGTGGTAGGGCCTGTAATCTAGTTGATCATGACGTGCATCTAGATGGCCATGCCGAAAATTATTTTAATATGAACTCATAGACGTGGCAATTTTTTTTTCACCTCACTGGCTCGAAAGTGGTCGTTTTGCAGCTTGATATCCGAGCGCAAAAGTTGATTTTATCCGCTAGCGTGGAAAGTGTTTTTGAAATTCGAACGACGCTTGACGCCACTGTCACAATAAAAAAACAACGATACGTTCTGAAACGCAATTCGTCGTGAGAGTTTTATTAAAATAAAGGTTCAATTTACTTAATATCATCATTAATAAAATTATATTAATAATACACGGTTTCAGATGTATTTCATTATTTGACTATGTTTTATCACAAAAATACTTAAATATGTGTATATTTTAACTGTATTCAATGAATAATTGAATCTTGAAGTACGAGTAGGAGTGATTTGGAACGCAACCCCGGAGGTTGCGTTCCAAATCACAAAAAAAAACATTAAAAAAAATAAAAATAAAGTTTTAGATTGCTGGTTTTGTAATTTAGAATACCTATACGAAGTAATAAAGAAAATATGAGCGATTCTAGCGATGAAGATACGAATTTAACTCCTCCAGAGTTAGCACAAACTGTACGTGACGCCGAACTAAGTCTTCTTCCCGAACAATCGCGCGTGAGGTGAAAAATTTTGTGTTGCGCTCAGCAGCAAAGTCGTTTGCTGTCTCGTGCCTTGAAACCCTCGTTACACTCAGGATTCTATATTTGAACCACTCGCTTCGCTCGTGGTTCAACCCTAGAATCCTTCGTTCACTCGGGTCTCAATCACGCACTCACAGCAAACAACAACTTTGCAGCCTTGCATAACAAATAACTATTTCTTCATCATGATGAACTCAATTATCTTCAACTCCGTCGCTAGTAACAATAAAAAAAAATACTTTCCACCCTAGAGACGAAAACGCAACTTTCCACCCGGCTATCTTCCCAGGAAAATTAAACTTTCGATACAGGAGAGATGGAAAAGAAATTCTGTATTCGATTACCTACTGCCCCTAGGCTCTAGACCTGCTAGGGTACTTACAATCAAAACGGGTAGAATCAGAGCTGGTACCAACAAAGTGGTGGTGGTTATGGTGTCACCTTCATACGCGAAGCTCAGCTTGGGATCGCCACAGATGAAGCCGTTCTTGTGAGACGGGATGATTTTCAGTTCGTACATCAGCATCAGGATGAGCACTGGAACAATACCAAAACATATTACCAATCATTGATATGATAATCCAAAAAATCTTAGAATTAAGAGGGTTTACTCCCAAAGTTGGCAACGTCGCATATAGTTTCCATGCATCCATAAAGATTTAATTGCGAAGAGGTGAAACGTAGGCGGCCTGTTAGTTCATTGTGCTGATGATGAAAGTTATGTAGACCTTAGGCTAAAACCAATGGCTGAAACGAACCCATTTTTTTATGAGTGATTTCAATCGGCTATACATATAGGTATGTATGTACATTATAATATAAACCTAAGAGCTTTTTTCATGTAAAAAGATTGACAAACAGGCAGACGGCGCACCTGGCGGTAAGTGGTCACCGCTGCCTATAGACATTTGTAACACCAAAGCCCAAAGGCGTCACCAATGCATGCATAGCCGATCTCGAAAGGGGAGGCAAATAGGGCGTATGGGATAAGGGAGGAAGGTTTCTTATAACAAAAAAAAACATAATAGTTTATAAGTTTCAGAAACATTCAAACAAAGACAAGTTCAAAACGTCAGTGACCTTTCAGCGCAATCCCGAGATGATCATATAAATCAAATAAATCAACGGCCGGCCAACGACACAAACAAATACAAGTGATTTATCTATAAAGATGATTGCGAAGACGTCAATGATTTAGTCGTGATTTAGGTGGGATTAAGTGATTGAAATCACTTTCGGAAAGCATGGGACGCGTTTGTTGACGTCTGCGAGACCAAATTAGGTAAGTAAGTACATTCAAAGGAACAGTTCGATGATCTGCATTAAATTAGATAAACTGAGATTGTTATTACCAGAGACAACGCAATCCTGCCCCTCACCTACCTAAAATTAAGAATCCCCAGTAACGCACGACGTTTCTCAACTTTTCATACAAACGTAGTTTCGCTTTTATTCCCAAATTAGTAAACAGATTGACTCGAAACTTGGTACACATAATAAAATCATTATTGTGAGTGTCCGAAATTAGTAAAAGTAGCGGTAAAATAAAGCACAATTAAAGTACAGCCAAAAAACTGAATTTTCAATTTTGTATGGAGGAAACTAAAATGGTCCTAGATGCTTTGTTATTCAATTTATTACAATCAAAGTGTATTTTGGACACTAATATCTCCGCTCCACTATTACTTGTAAAATTTGGGACCAATTTGATAAGTAGTTTGCGAAAAAAACGTAATTACGCTTGTATGGAGAAAGGAGCGTACGGGGACTCTTAAGCGTTCATGATGGTATATATTAGTTCCTGGTCGTCAATGAATTCAACCTCTTACGTTGCTCCTACGACGCTAAAAACCCGGAACTGCGTCGGCCATTTGGCCATAGTTCGCCAAACGACCGCGTCCGCCGAGTTCAAAGTCATTGCCAAACGCAACGGAAAAATGATGACAGGGGCTATATTCGAAGTCTCCCTGTTCCCTATAGAATCGCTCACGCGTCAAGTTGAACTTTAAATGTAGCTGCTTAAAGTTCACGCGACGCGTGAGTGATCCTATAGGGAACAGCGAGATCCCTATTTTAAGACTTCGAATATAGCCCCAGACATGACAAGTCAATTTCTTCGTAGGTAGGTATGTTTTTTACTATCATGGAAGAAGTAAAGTAAACCTAGAATGACAACCACCCTTTGATAATTTTCATCAAATTAGGTAGGTAGGGGAGAGGGGGGCAGCCTGGTACACTTTTTACACTCCTTGACGTATTTCAAAATATTACCCATAAAAACCAGTTTTAAGCCTCTACACAACAACATATGTTATTAACCTATGTAATTAATGCATTTGCACATGTCCAAAGCTAAAGACAAAGGTACAATTCAGAATTTTGCAACTCAAGGAATAATGTTCAATACTGCCCCAAGCGTGGGTAGCTTTGAATTTACTTGGGGCAGATTTGAAATCTGGATTGTAAGGCAACAATATCGAGATATACGTGTTTTTTTTTACCTGTACTTAGTACAGTTAGTCACTAGAAATGGTCGTATTAACATTTTACTCGTATAATTTGCAGTTATAACTATGAGGGGGTACTTTTGACCAGAAATGTTTTTTGTAGTGTTCAAAGGTGCCTCAGGAGGGTACCTTTGTAAAGTATTGAAATTCTATTAAAGCTGCCCCCTTGAGGCAGTTTTGCACACACTATTGTTCAAAACTACCCCAACAATGTAACAGGGGATAGTGATTCAGTATTTATTATGTTTTAGTTGTAGTTAAATAAAAATATATAAAATGTTCTAATTAGAATTTTCATTTTATCATATAAAACGAGAGAAAAACAGGCAATACAATCGACTACCATACTCGTTCAAGCAAAACTTGTCAGTAAAAAAAGGCGGCAAATTTGAAAAGTGTATGCGCGAAGGGATATCCTCCCATAGGAATTTCGCGCCCTTTTCTACTGACGTGATTTGCTTGACCAATTAATTCAGGTAAATGCGTTATGAGCATTTACTAAAATAACTAAGATAATATTATTTTGAGTTTACGTACCTACATGTCAGTTTATATCGGGGCAGATATGAACATTTCTTATGACCGGGGTAGTTTTGAACAGATTGCTAATCAAAACTGCCTCCTAATTTTTTTTCAAAACTACCCCAACACCTATTTAAAAAAATAAACATCGATATCTTCCAAAACAATTGCAAATTCTGATTGTTTATTCTTCGTCACTAAAGCTAATTCATTGCACTATCGAATAAATTAAGTTTCCCTTACCGCTTCCTTCAAATACAGCCTGAAAATCCTTAGACACGGGGGAGCATAACCGCTAACAGTTGACATCGAAATCAAAATATGCTACTGGTTTGTTCATGTTCTGTCAAACGTCAAATCTGTCAAGTGACAGTTGTGTGGGTCAGTGTTGCGAGCCCAAAAAATGGATTTGGACCATAATCGCACTAAAAATACGTCTTTGAACGCATTTGTTCTAAGCTGCCTTCAGTGATAGCTGCCCCCCTCTCCCCTACGCTAATTTGATGAAAATTATCAAAGGGACGCCCGAAATAAGTGTTAAAGTAAGTGCGCCTAAATTTATTTTTCGACCCATAAATGCTAGGGGTAAGTTCGCATTTGCACCTATTTACCTCACTCTGTCGTGTCTATGTTTTATTATTGTACAATAGCCCAAACTCTTTCGTAGTGAGAGGAGGCCTTTGCCCAGCAGTGGGGCGCAAGTAGGCTGTAGTAGGTAGTAGTAGTAAGTAGTAGATTGTACAATAAAGTGTTTACATACATAATGCTTTGTGACTACTACGACTAGCTTCTGCCCGCGACTTCGCCCGCGGAAACTACGCGTTTTCCGGGACTCGAACTATCTCCATGACAAATTTCATCCAAATCAGTCCAGCAGTTGCAGCGAGAAGAGGTAACAGACAGACATACAGAGTTACTTTCGCATTATAGGTATATTAAATATGGATATCATTAGTTTATAAATATTCATAGTTATCGATATATTTTTACCCGTTTTCACCTTGAACTCGACTTTTCGGAAACCTTTTGCTTCTCAGAAAAATGATGCAGCAGCATTCCGCTTGGGCAGCAATAATAAAATGGAACGTTACAAAGGTAAGTTAGTATAGCAGAACACCACTTAGAAGGAACGCGGCGAAGCACTTAAGGCAGTTCATAGACCCAGCTCAGCCGTCACTGTCACTCGTGGGACGAGTGAAAGAGAAAGCGCTACGCACAGAACGCCCGATTTAGTTACCTTTTAACACGTTTTAATTTCTATAAAAATACCGTCTAAAAAAATGGCATTTATAAAGCTGTCGATGTATGCATATAATATGTTTTTTTTTTTTGTGTTATAATTAGTTTTACACTGTTTGATATAATAAACTGGAGTAAAGTTGGATTAGCGGTCCGAGTTAGAGGTTACTTTGGAATTACATTGTATCGAGCAAAGTTTCGTGAAACGTGTATCGAAAGCTGTCAATGTAAGGATGATATAATCAAATATAACATATATTTTTTTCATATTTTTAACTTTTAACATTTCTTAGAAAAGTATGATCTTAAATGAGCAATTTGACGATGCTGCGTCAGGGAAGGGCCTGAGCCGTTGACGCAGAGTCTGTTATTACTTAATCCGTGCGCCTTCTAAGTTGTATCGTTATACCAACATATGGGTAGGTATATTTTTTCCTTCCAACAATACTTTTCTCTTCCCAAGAGAATTCGGCTGTGGATTACATAAATCGGTAGATTGGTCACGTAACCAGATTACGGGTATGATGCAATGCGTCAATAGGTCCCAATGGACCACATCCTCGAACACGATGTTCGCAGCGTGCTACGTACACTGGATTAACTCTTGATTCACAGATAATGACGTATCTATTTCCATAACCTCTCTGTGAAATCTGAATTTAAATTGGGGATTCCTATTTTAGTATCGTTCAGTTAAGGCATCAAGTTAAATAACACTGCAACTTAGTTTCGTAATAGAGTTGAATAGTTCCGCTACTCGACGGCAGATGGCGCTACGAGTATGAAATGCGTAGCGTAATGTTGTTTTCTTTTACCTGAATGCGCCAAAAGGAGGTTTATTTTTTTAGAGTCCATATAGGTATATCTATAAAATCTTTAGTAAACTATGTAGAGTAAAGAGCTTGTTGGATTTTAGCTTGAGAGGTGTTGCTAACTCGCCTATTGTGAGAGTTACACTGGGTAGGTACATATCAAAAGTTTGTATGCAGATGCCTTTTTAGGGTTCCGAAGTCCACAAGGAACCCTTATAGTTTTGCCATGTCCGTCCGTCCGACCGTCCGTCTGTCCGCACTATTGCTCGGAGATGCTTAGTTCTAGAAAGCTGTAATTTGGCATGCATATTAGTTACGCTGAAAGTGGTACAATAAAATTCTGATTTTTTTTTTTATAGGGTACCTCCCCTACTCGTAAAGTGGGGATGTATTTTTTTTTTCTTGCGTACCCCATATAGTGCGGCATATCGTTGAATAGGTCTTAAAAAAATATTGTGGGTTTGTTACAACCATTTTTTGATTAAGTCATGCGTTTGTGAAATATTAAGCTTAAAAGTGCTATTTTCTGTTAGAGTCACGTGCCCCCCCCCCCCCCCCCCTGCCAGCTAAATGGTGGTATTTGGATGGCTGAAAAAAAACACGATTATGGCATATATAACGTAGTTGAAAGGAAAACTATCACAGCTAAGTAGGCTGTACAAACTTACGAGTCATTGTCGACCAACTTATGAAATGATTAAAAAACCAATGATTTTTCTCGAGCGGCAGGGGCGTCGGGCGGGCACGTCATACCACAGGCTAGCTAGGTGCTAATAAGTCTTAGAAAGGTACTGACAGTAGTACTGTGGGGTCTGTGGGCATCGTCAACTTCGGAACCCTATACTTTGCGCGTGGCCCGACACGCACTTGGCCGGTTTTTTATATATATTAGTGAGAATTTTATAGTATGCAGTGGTTTTATTTAGGTTAAATAAACTTATATAACATTTCGTTCATAGGCGCAACTCGAGAGACCAATTTATAAGACGCGTCAAAATGTTCACAGGGGTTTCTTTATTGAATTCCGCCTTGAACCTCGTTCCCCAAAAAGGAACCAAAAAAATAGCGTCACCACATTCTTGTATCTGCCTCTTAAACTGTCACGAATACGAAATGATTAAAAAAAGGCCGTTGAGATAAAGCAAAGTGAAGAAAAAGGAAAATTGCGGAGTAATGGCACAACCCAAGGACCCTTTTTGCATAGCTGTTTCTTTTTTTCATTTCATTAAAATAATCGTGATCGAGATACAAGGACTAATTGGGCCCTGGATTTTTTTCACAACAACAAATACGTGATACTTATGTTTCAAGATTTTTATTCATTATTATATGTTAGCTTATTAGGTAATGTAAATATTATAAGAGCAAGCTTTTTAAATACTTCTATTTGTGCTCCAGCAAATAAATAATATTTAAAATTATTTTTAATAGTTAACATCCTCCTCCGTTACTGACTGACTGATGATGACAACTCACAGGCGAAACTACTGGCCGTAGGTAGCTGAAATTTGTCATGTAGGCTCCTTGGGGAGTGTAGGGCTTGGGGGGAGCATTAAGAGGATTTAACGAAATTTCCACGGGAACTTAACAAAATGGTGTTTTACGTGTTATTGTTTGTGCGCATACGAAGTCGCGGGCAAAAGCTTAAATAATTTTCAAAGTGCATCGACATTGCTTTTTTTCGAGAAAATAAAAAACAGAGACTGCGATTGCGTGCATTCTGCCACATGCGGCATGGCCACGTGGGCCGATAACTTTTTTCTCGTCTCTGGTTTTATGCTTTTTTAATTAACTGGAACCAGAGTGCAATAGCGAAGAAAGTCTGATCATTATTTAAGTTTTTCGGATCAATTAGCTCTGAATTTATTCACGTGTAATTAATTCAGTCTTCCTTTTCACGAAAATCTAGCACAACAAAATGAAAAATTCGTTTCACCATATTAGCGGAATAAACAGAATAATAATTATTAGCTTTATCTGTCTGAAGTTAGGTATTTAGAAAAATTCTTATTTTGTTATCTACATATAAGAAAACTAGCTGACCCCGCGGACTTCGTACCGCCTTATAATTTTTTTTGGTATGAAAAATAGCTTACGTCCTATTCTCATACCTACTGAACAAACACTCCAAATTTTATATATTAGATAAAGTGACAAAATACATCATACAAAAAGATTTACATCCACACAATGAAAGGTATGTTATATTATAAATAGAAATAACATAAGTTTTTAGGGTTCCGAACTTCAAGAGATAAAAACGTAACCCTTATAGGATCACTCGTGTGTCTGTCCGTCCATCTGTCACAGTCGATTTTCTCTGAAACTACTGGACCGATTAAGTTGAAATTTGGTACGTATATGTAAGTTTGTGACCCAAAGACGAACGAGTAACGAAAATAAATGAATTTTAAACATAGATTCTATTTTTGGGGGCTAAAAATTGAAAAAATATTAATGAAGTTTTTCAAAATATACCGTGTGACCACATGAAAGTACTTCTTATGAGGATCTGAAATATATTTTTTGGTCAATACTTTTCGAGTTATTTAAGAAAATAGGCGAAAAATTACCATCCCCCCCCCCCCCTTATCTCCGAAACTACTGGACCTAAAATTTTGGAAAAAATATGGAGGATAGTTATTGACCTATAGATTATAGGAAAATTATTAAGAAGTCCATGGTATTTGAAATCTATCATATAAATGAGCTTATCCTGTGAAACGGTTTGAAAATGACGTCATTGAAAATAATCAAGGATCGGAACCCTCTCCACGCGAGTTTAACTCGCTTCTTGGCCGGTTTTTTTTTTCAATTTATAGCTTACCGGCTATAAAACACCATCACTTTTTATTTCAAAATCAACGCTTAATTTAAGCGTCGCAAAGCAATGTTAAAAGCTACTCTATTATCTGTTATTAAACTTCAAAATAGGATGTCTATGAAGCCATGAGGATTCTAAATTTTATAACCGTACGCTACTAAGAACAACTTATAATTCCCGGTCGTTGAAAATCGCCGCCATATCTCGGGAAGTTCATTAATTTCAAAGAGATATTGTCCAATGAATGATATATGGACGTTTGGTTTATTTTAAATTATTATTTTATGTTTTCTACGATCAACTTAATTCTGGTTACTGATTTTATGAAGCAAGACTGCAAACCGATTTATGATACTTCTGCTGTTTTAAAGTTGTGTAATAAGTGTTGTAGACAGCTTGTATTTGGCTCTAGATTCCGTTTTTTACGCAAATGGATTAGTTACATTATTTGCATTAGGGGAAAGTGGTTACCATTCGTACGCGGGGCACATTCGTACGGTCAGTATAACAGAAAAACTAAACGGCACACAAACACGCCTTTGCTTGTGTGCATAGACATACCGGCCGCCATGTTGCTAGCCGAGTCTCACGCCAGTCGCACTACGATGTATCAACTGACAAGACGTAACGTGTTTTCGCGCGCGGTGAGTAAATTTTTTACCTAAGTTTAGTTCGTAATTGTAAGTAGAACTGTTATGTTTTTGACAAAATGGTGATGATTGATTAATGTTAATATTATTTATTTTGAGCTTTAATTGTTATATTTCTCAAACTAAATTAGAATTTGTAGGTATAAAGTTATATTTTAATTTTGTGGCATGGGGTGCATTCGGACAGCCAGACAGGGGGCACATTCGTACGCGTACGAATGCTCCCCTTTAGATTTCGTTAACCACCAGTATTTCAAAATTATCGTGCAGACAGCACAAAAACATATTTTCCCTTTTATGAAGTATTCTACTTTTAACAAAATGAAATATTTTTATGAAAATCAACCTTAAAATTAATATTTTATTGCAGAATCATGGTGTAAAAATATTAAAAAAAAGGGTACGCGTACTCAAGAAGTGGATGAAGAGTCCATGAATTTAGCAATTGATGATGTAATACAAGGACGGTTGTCGTATAGGAAAGCTGCGGTAAAATACAACATCAAAACATCAACGTTGGAAAGCAGAGTCAAGAAATTTAAAGATGGCTCTAACGCCGATGGACCCTCACGAATATTTCATTCAAAATTCTTGAGCCATAGGCAGAACAGACAAAAACACATAGGCAGAAAGAATTGAAAAAAATAGAACAGGAAAGGAAAGCCAGAGCCAGAGCAGTGAAACGTAGTTTGAAGGAACTTAATTCAAGACAAAAGAAAAAGAAAGCTAAGAAAATAGAAAGCGATGAAGATTCAGAGGAATCTGAAGGATCGCAATTTAGCCTGCGGGATAGATCAACATCTCCAGTTGATTTAGAAATGGACGAAGAGACTGATGATCGCAGTATCAATTATAATAATGTGACACCAGAGAAAAACAAAAATAATTGTTATGTTTTGGTAAAGTTTGAAAAAAAAACTTCTGTTGTTTATTACGTCGGAAAAGTCATTATTCGAATACAGAGATGTAAATATCTTATCTTCGGAAGAAACCGGGATTATCATGGTCATTTTTTTCCCCTGATATAGAAGACATACACTCTGAATATCAGCGATGTCGCCATGATCCTCCCTGATCCTCAACCACGAAACGCTTGTACAGCTAGAATGGCTAGTATTTTAATTTTGCAGTTAATTTTAGTAATTATAATGTGCAATGAGTTCCAAAGTAAAAACCAAATGTATAATTACCTACTTTAAGTTTAAATTGTCAAAGACTTTACAACAATCTCATACAAAATGATTGTAAAGTTCTCATTTAGACTGATTGTAAAGCTTAGAATTATCAATAAGTACACTAAGGATAAACGGTTTTGTTTTTTGTTATTTTTTTAATGAAAGATTTATCGACTATGAGTCAAGTCACATAATATTAAGTTAGTTCTTTGATAAATAAATATTTTTATAATAATTAATAAAAAAATTACGACTTTAATTGGCTTTTCAATTACCCTGTATGAATCTACCCCATGGCGTACGAAAGTACCCCACCTGCTGTACGAATGTACCCCATACGTGGGGTGCGTTCGTACAAATATCTTATCGTAGAAAAATGGCTATAACCCTTTAACCTTTTGACATAATAGTTTCAGACTTTTTTGTAACAAACTACAATATATTTGTTACACTTAGGTACATAAACTAGATAAATTCGACAATAAATCATAAAATAAAAAAATAAAATGTAAAAAGTGTACGAAGGGTAACCACTTTCCTGTAGAAAAATAAATAATGTGACGCCGCAATAAAATTATAATTAACTTAGCTACTTATAGTAAAACTAGCGTCTGTCCGCGACTTTTCCCGCGTGGAATTCGGTTATCGCGTTCCCGCGGGAACTATGCGTTTTTCCATGATAAAAAGTAGCCTATGTCCTTTCCCAGGACTCCAACTAGGTACTTCCATACCAAATTTCATCCAAATGTCCAGTGGTTAAAGCGTGAAGAGGTAACAGACAGACAGGCAGAGTTACTTTTGCATTTATAAAATTAACTATAGCTTCGCCCGCGTGGAATTCAGTAATCGCGTTCCCGCGGGAACTATGCGTTTTTCCGGGATGAAAAGTAGCCTATGTCCTTTCCCAGGACTCCAACTATTTCCATACCAAATTTCATCCAAATCGGTCCAGTGGTTGAAGCGTGAAGAGGTAACAGACAGACAGACAGACAGGCAGAGTTACTTTCGCATTTATTATATTATTAATATGGATTAAGCATACGGAACTTTCAAGAATTCGCAATCTGTAAAAAATAAAAATAAAAACAAGTTTTAAGAAGCAGGTACTTAATTATAAAAGAAATACTAACCCAATACAAGCAGTGGCACGTCCAGAAACACATTCCACCACAAGCTGTGAGATTTGCCGGTGGAATTCGAATGGGACTGCGCCTCCAAGTCTCTCCTCTGGAAACAAAAATATTACATTACGTAAATGGGTGAATCAACTTTTTTATATCCATAGTTGCCATGTGTTACTGTTCCCTGGACCACTTTTTAAAACTGCTATTCTGTGGGTTTAAATACAGTAAATGTGGGGTTTCATTGCCATTTTCAATCCTTTCCCTAATTAAGCACTTTCTAAGCGTCTTAGAATTCTATATTGTAACAGGTTTTCTAAGAAACCCCCTCTCATTTTGTCCCCTGGACAAGGGACAAAATAACAACAACAAATAGTACTGACCCAAATATTAAAACTCTGCTCGAGATTGACTGCATATGTTTCGGCTATTGTATAAAGAGGAAATTAGTCAATGTAAATTAAATCCTAACAGGGATTTTGCCTTGAGAATGAGTGCGTGATATGACTGTAGTAGTTAAGTTGTCAATGTTACTATTGAGTAAATACCATAAAGTATTTTACCCGAAGCTGGGCGTTTTCAAAAATTGTTGCAAAAAACTTTTTTTTGATAATCTGTACATTTTTGGGTTTTTCTTAGTCAGAATTGTTTGTACTACATTCCTGTTACAAGAAAAAAAGTATCCCAGATTTCAGTATTTTTCTTTGTGAATACAAGTAGATTTACAAACACCAAAAAGTGACGTAATGGAATGCCCAATTTGAGACAATTTTTTCTTGTATTCAGATCGATGAAGCTATCGATTATATACGATATATAATAACTATGATAATATAATAACCCTATAGTAAACACCCAATATATTCGGATTGTGAGGACAGGAAATACACGCATATCGCATACTTACTTACACAAAACTGAACATACGTGTAGGGGCGTCTAAATATACCTATTGTCTATGATTGGCTGCCACTTTACTGGACAAATGTCTACCTTGAATACCAAATGTACCTACCTACAGGTACTTGATAATATAATAACCATATCATATTTTAAATTAAGACAGCAGTAAAACTAAACAAAAATTACACCCATGATAATGTTATAAATGCAAAAGTAAGTAACTCTGCCTGTCTGTCTGTTACCTTTTCACGCTTCAACCGCTGAACAGATTGAGATGAAATTTGGCTACTTTTTATCTTGGAAAAACGCATAGTTCCCGCGAGAACGCGATAACCGAATTCCACGCCGGCGAAGTCGCGGGCAGAAGCTAGTACTAAATAAACCAACAATAAACCCACATAGGTAATATAGACCCCCTGAAAAGTGAAAACTAACAAAACCTTCGTAGTTTATCGATCGCGATAGTCTGCAAGGCTGCCGTGACCTTAGTTTGTTTGACCTTCGACTCGGACGACCTTTAGGCACGGAGCCGAAAACGCTGAAGGACGGTAGCCCCTACCAAAGGAGGGGAGAATTGAGAGAAAACTTGTATGATTTGTCTTTTTTATGGAAAACTCCCAAAAAAGAACATATTTTAGCATACTTTAACATGTCCTTCAAACCATATTTTTTTAAACCAGTAACAGCTAAGCTAAGGTTATTTAAATTATTGATATATTATTATTACACTATTGGAAAACTTATTTAACAATCAAGTAATATACTATGCTGTCTTAAACATTTTTAATTGAAGGTGTAAAGGTAAAACTTTACTGCTGCTGGGGCGACAATATCTAAGTGTTAAAAATGTCAATTGAAAAACATCTACAAAACAAGATTTCAACATAGCAATCGCCACAAAGTCTTCTTGCATTGTTATATTAATTTCAAATGGAGTTTCACTGACATAAATTACAAACATAAAACACTTATAAAATAGTAAGTAATACCTAAACATTATATCGTGTAAAAACCGTGATTCACGATCTCATTTCATCTCGTCAACTCAATTTGGTAATAGGTCTAGTCTAGCAAGTCTAGAGTGAATAGGCATCTTCTGGGTAAGCGTGTTCCATCTTAGACCCTATCATTACTTTCCATCAGGTGTGATTAGGGTAAAACGCAAGCCCATTCGTAATTGAAAAAAAAAGATAGGTAAATGGCTAAAATTAATAAACGTTTTACATAGCTGAAGTGGCTCATGAACTTAAAGACTTAATTTCACGGGCCTAAGTCTTAAGTCTAGGACTGTAGCGTAGTAGTGGTGCTGCGTCTGACCTCAGACGAATGTTTGATGAGAGATTTAAAACTTTCAAGGCTTCACGAAAGCTTTTTGTGGTTCCATTTATAATGCAGGCCATAATTGGCTCCCGGAATGCTTCATCCATTATTCTTTCAGGAAACTTTGTTCTTGTTTTAAGTATAAGGCAAAGCTCTGCAAATAATGTGGCTTTGTGGTTGGAATAAATGAATCGTTTAAAAAACTAAAACAATGGTTTGACTTTTCCATGCCCACCTCCAAGCTTCATCATCAGATCAGCTCATTGGTACCAATTATTGCATTGTCATCCAAATTAGATATACGTACAAAGTTTCATAATGTTACGATTATTGAAGTGGGTTGTTGTTAAGTAGTTACGCGACGACCTAATAAAAGCGTTGTAAAAATGATCTGTGCCGAATTTTGTAATTTACCTATTATTATAATAATTATTAACTATGTTTAATTGTTTGTGCTTCCAATAGCCAAAAGTCGTATGGTAAATTTTGTTATGCTCTTTATCAATTCAAAATCAAAATAAAAAAATCCTTATTTCAGTAACTTAAAAATACAAAGTTATCAGATGTGGGTGCACCTTTTTAAGAAATGAAAATTATTATGCTAAGTTGCGCCGCTCGTCTTAAAATGTGTCTTATATAAGTAATGCCTCACACTTTTATATTTAAAATTTAATAACACAAATTAACAAAAATGTAGAGGTCTAATTAATTAATTGAACAGTGATACGAGGGAGGAGAGATGAGGACAAAATTATTACTTTGTCTTCTATAAAATATTACTTTGTTATTTGTTATCTATTGTCTTACCGGTACAACTTCATATGTTCTAAAGCTATCCATTTTGAGTTTATAAACACAACACTTTATGTAAATGATTAAATTAAATACGTATCATTAGGTGGCTATTCATTTCACGACTGTTAGTAATACGTAAGTGACAAAGACGGATAAAGCCGCGATAGATCACAAATTGATAAGATTGGAAACGATTACTAATACTGCCAATTTGCTAATCATCGTGAATATCGATGCAGTCAAATGATATGTCGCTCGCTGCCAGCCTATTTAGTAAAACATTTCCTTATTCTTCCTTGTCATTATAAACAAAAATAAGTTTATTTTTTATGCCGGTAAAAACTGACTTTGTAATTTATTTCTGATGGATGACATTATACTCAGTTTAAATCACGGTTTTATTTTAAAAAATTGAACAAATGACATGCTTTGAAACTATAAGTTTACCAGTTTTTTTTTTTGCACAAAATGAAAATCAGCGTGGAAATCGTGGAATGTCTTTTTTTTACGTTTACGCTTCTAGTTACTGATATTGATAAGATAAATGCTAGGTAGTAAACAATAGTGAACTCATATTAAAATGACTCACCATCGATGAATTTGACAGTTGTAAAGAATTTCTGAGTTCAGTTTCATAGATTATGGTTTATCCGAGATTACAGGAAATCGCATAGATTATTGTTAAATTCTTTGAAATTTCTTTAAAATTGCGAGAAATAGTAGACAAATAGCGGCAGAAAGTAATGGTAAATGAAATTTTCACCATGCAAGTAGTATATTTAGATTAACGGGGAATCCCATTACCCTATTTAGATACATAATCGAATAGACCCTAAGTGCGACTACTGGGTTACCTCACTTTGGTAGTTAGGTATCAACTTAAAACTTTTAGTCTAAACATATTTTGTATTTTTCTGCCACTGTCAAGTTTATGTTGTGTTTCGATAATGGTCAGATAGGACCATCTAGGAAAGGGATCGTAATTCTTCAATATTAGAGAATGAACCGGAAAAGTCGGCAAAAAATATAAATCCATATTTGATACAGAGCTAATTCAGAATGAAGATGGCAAAAAAAACACGTTTTTACTAAAATAATTTGACTAAATTTTTAGGTTATTGTTTAGCTTTAATTTTTATTTTTTTCTTTAAATTTAAATGCTATTTGTAGTTTATTTAAAAAAAATTACTTGTGTTTTTCTGAATAAACTATTCCCAATTTGACTCAAGTTTTAAGTTTATACAAAAACACAGCTTTTACACAGTTAGTAGGTTATTGTTAATTATATTCATACCTCGTTATCTCTCTTCATTGTTATGGAGGCAATCCTTTTTATTCCTTCGAAACTAGTACGAAGAGCTGAATTTTGCTGCACCATATTTCACACTTATCACAAAAAATCCTATACGAGTATAATAATCATATATAGTCTGCATATATGTATAATACTTATGAAAACAAGCAAATGATAGGTACCAACACTACACTGACTGCTTCTCAGTGGCAACTGAGTGTAATACTTTAATGATTATTATTTTATATTAACCTTTATTCCTACGTGAGTAATTTTAAGGAAAACCCCACTTCACGTCAAAGTTAACCTTATTATGATCCTTTTCTTATAAAGCATGCTTTCGATGAGTCACTAATTGACACCAATTTGACAACTCTCGCCACTCATTTGCACCTGTGAACTAATTAATTTTTAGTACAATAAGGGAACAATTAAGTCTTTGGACAGCACTGCAGAAAGTAAACTTAAGTAAGTCATTACATCAGTGAAAATACTGCTTCTGCTAAATAAGAAAGTGCTTTTTTAACGAGAAGATCATGGTTGTATCACGGTTGTACATAACAGACTGTCTCTAAGAAATATTTGATTAAATTTCATGCGTGTTTCTGTTGGAAAACTAATATCACAAATTATAAATAGCTAATAGATAAGTAATTATGAAATTGATGTAAATTGCAGAGTGGTTTTATTGATTACTTAATTAACATCATCATCATCATCATCATCATCATCACTTTAGTTTTACTGCTTTGTCGAAGGTCAAGTAAGTAGTTTATATTACAAGCATGATTTACGCGTTTCCTGTGACTCGTCACAAATCA
This sequence comes from Aethes cnicana, assembly GCA_963971205.1. Lineage (NCBI taxonomy): Eukaryota > Metazoa > Arthropoda > Insecta > Lepidoptera > Tortricidae > Aethes > Aethes cnicana. The sequence goes on along the minus strand of OZ020290.1, from coordinate 10,359,369 downwards.
GTTTACAGAAAATATTAATTAATAAAACCCCGCGTTCTGCGTTCTAGGGGAATATTTTCATATAGCTAGCTAGTCAATCTGCGGTGGTCATTTATTATTTTACTTACGAGTTTTTTTTTTAATTAACAATAAGGCAAGTTATGTAAAATTTACTTACTTATGCTTCTTTGCTTTATATTATTTCAGATGAGCATAAGCATGCATAAGCAAGTAAATACAAATACAAACTTGCATTTCTTGTAAATAGCGATATAAATCAGCAACACATAAATATTCCATACAATCAATGGCCATAATTATTCGCTGCACGAGGCGCGACAAATGGCGAACATATATTACCCTCAAGTTACGTTTAGTTAGCGTTTTGTTAAATGTTTTATTGGAATGTGTATACGTATTCAGCATTCAGGTGTGTTTGTTTGTGTATGGTCTTGCTCTTTTGGATTGACGTTATTTGAATAAAATCTCCAATTTCGGTCTGTGCCCAGCAGTAGGCGTCAGTAAGCTTATTGTGGGAGTCGTACAAAGTATATATACAGGTGCTTATACTGTAACATTTGTCTTTATTTTAGGTTAGATTAGGTTCAAAACATGGACAAAATCGATTTTGTCCATGTTTTGAGCCTAATGCTGAATGTTTTCTTACAAATTATATTTGTTATTACATTTTCATAAACGCTACTCTACTACTCTCTACATTAAACGCTCTAGATGACAACATTTTTGCGTTTTCATTTTGTTTTATTTGTTGGGGATGTTTTATCTTCAAGTTTTTTTTTGCTCGTGTTTGGGTTTCTTTTGAGTTCTTTAAATGCTTATTTCAAGGAGCACGTGTTAATAATGCCACAGGCGGAGCAAGGAGGTCGAGTGTATACTCAGATATAAATAAACACATAATTTAGCTGGCGTTAGGTGGCCAGAGGGGGCGAGGGTTATCAGTATGTGCTTTTGGAGAGTGCGCTGCAGTGTACTTTCCTCGATTAACTAATTAAGACTTATTTTGTTGTAGGTTATTCAGGGCAGGGAAAAGAAAAGAATTAAGTAAAATTAAAAGTAAATAAAAAAAATTAAATAGAGCTTTAAATAGAAATTTTGACCAAAATAACTGCCTTGGGGTAGAGTGCCTAGAAGGCCGGCTGCATTGCCACGTTGGATGGCAATGCTAATTAATTCTTTGGCATAAGTAAAAGCCAGCCCTCTGATCACCCAAAGCTTCTATGAGTTAGTTAGTATTTATGTAAGTAGTCCTTATGTTTATCAAGTTTACATATACATTTATTTATTGTCCCTTTGTGCATTGAATTCTTCGTAAAAAAAATACTTAATGGTAGCACTCTGTTAAAATCGATTGTATGAGAAAACTAATCAATATTAAATGATACATTATTTAAAACTAATTCGTTGTACACTTTTATTTATTAAAAAGTATATTTTGATGTTTAATTTAATTTTTACGCAACAAAATAGTGAAATAATTATACATTTCCATATCATTTATAAAGTGAGCCCACTCGTATGTTAGGTACAGTCGAGTTCATTAAAATATGCTCACTTTTGCATGTTATTATAATGAAGTAAGAAGATGCAAAAGTACATGTATGAGTGTATTTTCAAGGGTTTTTCCATACCTAGTTTATACGTTTTTGGTAAAAGCAACAAAAGCGAGTAACATACTAAAACGTTCGTTTGCAAGCGTTATATTTAAATCCAGAAAGTATTATTTTCAAAACTATAGCCCTGGCTGGTTATCTCTCGCTTGAAACAGATCCAATGTGCGCAAGCGCAGGATGTCTCGAGATTACCGGCGGATAGCTCGCACAATGTGGTGCTATCGTATTCCTGCTCACCAGTTGGCGCCACTGTCGCGTGAGGTGTCAATGTCAAAGATTGACTGGTTTCTGTCTAAGTAAGTACTGTAAGTTTCTGTGTAAGTTACACTCAACTACTTCATTCCAAAATTTGTTTGCAATTAAAGTATTGAAAATAATTTTAAATATGTACCTACGTTATATACTCGTATTAAAGTTTTATATGAGCTATGTGATTTTTTTTTCTTTTTTTTTTTTAAAAGCGATCTCAGCTCTATTTGGACGAAAAATATAGAGGTAACAATATAAAAGTATAATCGATCTAGCTAGGTCTGATACCAGAGAGAACTTTTATTTAGCTATTTTCACACTAGCAACGCTCGGTCGCCCAAGTAAGTTCATACTTTAAACGAGCGAACTTTTTCGACGATTTGCAATTATATTTATATAGGGGTTAACGACATCGGGTCTCATTAGCTGGGAATATTTGTTACCCAAACAAAACTTGGTCGCCCAGATACATTTGTTATTTTTCTTTATAAAATAAATAATCAACATCAATCAAAAGTATTTATCTCTTAACCGCCATCTCTCGTTGAGTAGCGGTACTAAAGCCGGTTTCTATACTCACTCCTAGATGACGCTAGTAGGGTTCACGAATTCGTTTTTCTTGTTTACTTATAAGATGATTGAATAAAGTGTATTCATATACTTAATGCAAATGGCAACGTGTTTTTCCTCCAATAAATCGCTCTAATACTTCCATTGTGTTAAATTACCTACAAATAAAGATGCAATTCCGCGGCCAGCGATCGAATGCGGCCGCGCGGCCAACAACAACAGTACTAAAGAGTATTGTTAAATAAAGATTTAACACCATAAACAAGACACAAAAAATACAGAAAGAAACACGGTTAACAGGTGAACAACAGATAGACTTCTCGCTAAACAGCGATCTCTTCCAGTCGACCTTAGGTATCAATATTTTTTTTGCTTTATGTCTTCGCTATTTCTACGTAATTGCTAAATTAATTCATTATGTTCATTAAATAATAACGTTCATTTGTTTTTAACTTATCCCATTTTGTGTGATTAAACAAATAAATGACAATTGTAATGCGCAAATAATTTATTTTGCATTATAACAGCAGAAAATAATTACTTCATTTTTATTTTAAATATTGCAATAAAGTGGCTACTCGGTGTCACGTCACGCGACCCGCGAACCTTGGACTCTACACAGAATAAGTAATAGTACAGTCGAGTTCGCCAATATATAAACACTTTTGCACCTTACCACGTTGTAATAAGGTCCAAAAGTGTACACATATTAATGAACTTTACTGTACTAAACATTCACAATCCCAGCTCACACACCCGCGTCACGGCGCACTAAATTGAGCTTTAAGTGAATTTCTCTTTCCCTATTTTAAACTTCGAATGGAGCCCCTTGTTTTCTTAGACCATGAAGCTCGAGTCACACTGAATCGTCTGCGGCGGGTCTGTAGTGCGTTTACATACACGCGCCCGGGCTCGTAAACGTGCCCGTGAACATCGTGTTGAACGCCGTTCATGTAAACGCAATAAAAGCAGGGTGTTTACACGCCCGCGGGCGTGCTAGTCAGTGCAAGGATGGCAGACGACGAGGACGTTAATCTTGTGGGGGCTAACTGCTTTGGATTTCATTTACTTTTATAGGAAAAAGAAACAAAATGATGACGATGATGTTTTTTTTTCAGTTTGCGTCTAAATCCACCCGTATCTACTAATATTATGAATGCGAAATTACAGTTACTTTCGCATTCTGTCTGTTTGTTTCACGTTTAAACCTTTGAACCGATTTCAATGAAATTTGATATGGAGATAGTTGGTAGGCTTCTTTTTATTTCGGAAAGATGCAGTTTCCACGGACAAGAGATATAGTGTGCCCGTAAGTACTTCTTTTCTCCGTTTGAACTCCTTCATGAGTTTGTCAACCTCTCCTAATCATCTGCAACATTTTTTTAAATTTATGTTGCTTATTTGAGGGGGTCCATATTATTGGTTCTACTTGGTAACACCCTAGGAAATGTAAAATTTTGGTCGTTTGACCATTTCGACAAATTGGCATTGTTAAATTAATTTTATTCAGCAACCCGTCATCGTCCGTACGCCACAAAGGTGCAAGCGATACTAACGCGATCGCACCAGCCGACCGATCGACGGCGTTCACGTTCACGTTCACGAGCGCGTTCAAAATCAGCCTGTTTACACACCCGTGCCTGTGAACGCGCCCGTGAATGTCGTTTTGAACGCCGTTTATGTAAACGCACCATGTAGCTTCCCTATATCTATCTGGCTATAGCAATAAGTTAGTAATACCTGTCACACGCACCAATTGAATTATGAATTGCGAATATCTAAAGGCAAAATTATTGGTAAAATTCATGTCAGCCGCGATCAATCGCTGGCCTCGGAACAGCACCTTTAGCCAGAGTTTGTTTTCCTATTGTTCGACAGGGAAAACTATTTTGTTATTCAAATTTTCCTTCAGAAATGTGAATAAATGCATTATTTTTGTAGGTTGGAAATGTATAGTACCTACCTAAATCTTTGTATTGGTAGGTATTTTTATGGTGATTAAATAGATTTATGCGCGTAAACATAAAAATCCAATTTTTTCCGTTTTCTTTTTTAAGTTTTGTGTCCCTTATTGCTCCCCAACACTCACCTACATGCCAAATTTCAGCTTATACGGGAGATGTATTGAGTTGAAATGTCGCGTGACGTCACGGTTAGGTACGATTTATACCTAACGGTGACGTAGTTAGCCCCTACTCTCCAACTTTAATGCGTTTTAACTTAGTCATTCTTTGTTAATTTGATAAAACAAAAAATACGTGTCTAATATTTTTTTATTACCTGACTGACGGACTAATTAGAATTTCGATTTCTTCACCCTGTCGTCATCCCTGATAGGAAGACTAGCTTTGAAAATGATTATTGATTGGTACTTATAGGACAATATGACAGATCCCAAGCAACGTAACTTAGCTAAATGGAACTTCAGCTAGTATATTATTGTAAAAATAATACTTATTCGAGTATATTGTGTTTGTTCCGGTCCTTGGAATTTAACCTATATTTAGATACAAACTATTCCAACCTCATAAGGAAACCTTTAGTCAGCTAACTCAAAGCAAATTACTTAACGCAACATTTGCGGTTAACAGCCGGATTTCATAGTTTTGAGTCACTACATATACAATCTGTGCTCTGTCGCTTTTTACCGGCAGTTTGTTTACCATACGTCATGCCATTATTGTTTTTGTCAAAGACAAATATGTACTTCACTTAGCTACCTTATAAGTTGATTGGGAAACACTGATTTCCATAAACTAAAGTATTTTTCATGATGATAATATTTTTTTCATTATCAATCCATGGGAACCCTACTTAAGGGCCCAATTTAGGTTTTTAGATTATTGTATAAAATATGTATTTTTAAGTTAGTTGTTTAATAGTTTTACAATGTACTTAATAATGAACATTCATTTTAAGTATAATACGATTGTCGTACTTTTATTCTAAATAATCTTTCAAAATCATAATTGACTCTTTACTTAAGTATTTAGGTGGGTGGGGATTTATTGGGGGATTTTAATTAGCCTTGTATATTATTATAATGCAAATACAAACAAAGAATGCGTGTCTTATTCATATTTGTCATAAGTACAATATCTGATATGAATATTTCACTGCGTCAATAATTATCTAGCCTTCTAGCCTATTATGAGAGTGTTTATTACTTTATGAGCGTTGATGTCTCGCAAATATTACGTTGTTTCTATGAAAGTCAACTTCATCGGAACTCTACTTAATATCTACAACACAATTTGGGGGACGGTCAGGCAAACGTCAAACTGACGTACGCTCTTTGACAGCGTTCCGTTCCAAGCAAATAGTAATCATGTTTTATTAAGTTAGTAGGTACTTCAATTTATTTAAAATAAATCTACAACTTTTATTACAAATTCGGCGACTTAAAAATAAAATAATTGAATTAGAAATAAAATTTAAAACTAGAACTAAAAATCTATATCTACAGAAAATTTGGCCAAGTGAAAATTACGGACCCCAATGACATGAAGTTCTCAGGTTTTGAGTGTTTTGACCGTTTTGACCCAAATGTAGAGGTATATTCAGTGTTTATTTTTCTCTGGTCAAATCTTTCTGGTGTCAAACCCTGAAAAAGTTCTTATTAGATAACTTAGATCTAGATTGAAGTGTATAATATTGTCAACATAAGATCCCTATATTTATATTGACATTATTTAATGATGGTTTCTTTTTAAGTTACGTTAAGGTGCATGTTATAATGTAACTAGCTTTTCCCCGCAACTTCGTATGCGCAGAAATATTAAAATGAAAATCCCGTTTTTCCCCGTTCCAGTGGGAATTTCGCAAAATCCTTTCTTAGCGTATGCCTACGTCATAACATCTACCTGCATGCCAAATTTCAGCCTGATCCGTCCAGTGGTTTGAGCTGTGCGTTGATAGATCACTTTGTCAGTCAGTCAGTCACCTTTGAGTTTTATATACCTATTTAAGAAGTAGTGCAATACTCGCCAAGTCGCCAATAAACATTATTTTGGCGAACTTCTGTCAAAATTTGAACCTACCACATTTTTTCAAGAGAAAAAAAATATTAAAAAATCCGAAAAATTATAAAACATGTTTTTATAATGCGTCAAATACTTGCTCATTCTTACATGACATTTTATAGGTATGTAAAAAATTAATACGTGAAGGATGGTTCTTCAGAAGATATACGTACTTCTTCTTCGTCGAATTCTTTCTTACCTACTGAAGGTCGTCTCCTTTACAAGCCTTGGTGGAAGAGCTGACGAATCGTTTCCACAGAATCTCTGCCCTCCACCTGTCTGTGTGCTGCAGAGTGAGAGGCCCCTAACCTCTTTTACGGAGTCAGACTCAGACCAGCAGTTTGGTGATCAGCCCTGAGGTATTTTCCAATCAACTCTGCAACCAACTTATCTAAGCTATCTGGTTGTCTCCGAGCTCATCATCGTCATCATTTCAGCCGATAGACGTCCACTGCTGGACGTAGGCCTCCCCCAAGGCGCGCGACTCAGACCGGTCTTGTGCCACTCGCATCCACTGCATTCCAGCGACCTTTACAAGGTCGTCACTCCATCTTGTTGGAGGCCTACCGACAGCTCGTCTACCGGTTCGCGGACGCCCCTCGAGAACTTTCTGGCCCCATCGGCCATCAGTCAGTGCCCCGCCCATTGCTACTTAAGGTTCGCAATTCTTCGGGTTATGTCGGTGAGCATATAGTGCCTATATACCCCTAGACCCTGTCTTGGAGCTATATGGCCAAAATAACCTAGAATTCGTTGATAACATGACGATCGATATATGGACGGTTATTGGCCACTCAGGTTGTGGCTACAATAACCCCGTTACTATTCAGAGCCTATTCAGAGACGTAATAAATCTTTATGATCCCATTGTGAACTAATCCTTTGAATTCTTTCATAGATCTATTTGCGCAGATTCTTAGGAAATTGGTCTGTGGTTGACATTTACACATTACATAGTAACACGCACATTTCAAATATTTAATATTTATAAATAAAATAGGAAAGAGTGAATGAAATGATGAAGAATTTATAATGTGCCAATTAATGTGAACTAGCTTTTCCCCGCAACTTCGTATGCGCAGAAATATTAAAATGTAAAATCCCGCTTTTTTCCCGTTTTCGTGGAAATTTTGCAAAATCCTCTCTTAGTGGTCCCCTACGTTCCCTGAGGAACATGCATGCCAAATTTGAGCTCTCTACGACCAGTAGTTTCGGCTCTGTGTTGATCGATCAGTCAGTCAGTCAGTTTCTTGTTTTATATATATTATATAGATTACTCACTTTGTGACTAAGTATACTTACTGTGTATGATGTAATCGGTTTTATGAATAAATGAGTATGAGTATGAGGAATCAAGTAAATAGGTTTTACGATTATCAAACATGTAGAAATAAAATGAAAGTAACATTAACGTTAGATAGTGTAAACATAAATTACCTTGCTAATCACGAATAACAATCTTGGCAGTAAGTAGGTAGATGGTAACATTATGAACCGTTATTCAAGACTCGAGAACAGGATTGATGAAATGTTATGCACTATTTTAAAATAGAGTTGTCTTTTTAGAACTAGTGAGGAAGAAAATCATTTTAGAGTTCGCAATCTCAAAATGAAAAATCGGAACCTTTAAAGGATTACTCGTGTGTTTGTCCATTAACTCGATCTTATCCGGTTTTTTATTTAATTTAGATATCATCATCATCATTTCAGCCGATAGACGTCCACTGCTGGACATAGGCCTCCCCCAAGGCGCGCCACTCAGACCGGTCCTGTGCCACTCGCATCCACCGCGATCCCGCGACCTTTACAAGGTCGTCACTCCATTTTGTTGGAGGCCTACCGACAGCTCGTCTACCGGTTCGCGGACGCCACTCCAGGACTTTCTTGCCCCATCGGCCATCAGTCCTGCGAGCAATGTGCCCCGCCCACTACCACTTAAGGTTCGCAATTCTTTAGTATTCGCAAAATTTAGATATAAATCTTTAAAATTATAATATCCTTTAGCGTCACGCATGCCTACTGTATCCATGGTCACGTTTATTCTATTGTTATTTACCTCTACATAATAGTTAATATCCAACCCCTGCATCACCTTAGATTTCGTACCTATGGCACTACATGCATGTACAGGTTTACACAACTAAGAAGGCGCGTGGTTTAAGCAATAATATATTCTGCGTCAACGGCTTAAGTGCATCGCCGCGCGCCTTCTAAGTTGTGTCGTGGTATACTATAGAACCAAACGTCGTAGGTATGAACTAAAAAGATGTATTACGCTATTACTTAGATGTGCTTTGTGTAACCGGCCGCTTATACCTAACCACTGTGTTCCTAATCTTTCATTCTGTTTTTTCCTCTATTGTTTGATGTTCCATAAAGAGTACCTATTTGTATTGTATTGCATTGTGTATTAGGTAGTTGTAAAAAGCCGTGGTGGCCTAGTGGTTCGACCTACCGCCTCTCATGCAGAGGGTCGGGGGTTCGATCCCGGCTCGTACCTCTAAGTTTACTTATGTGCGAAATTCAATTTGAATTTACCACTGAGCTTTTCGGTGAAGGAAAACATCGTGAGGAAACCTGCACGCATCTGCGAAGTAATTCAAAGATGTGTGTGAAGTCCCCAATCCGCACTGGGCCCGCGTAGCCTAAATCTCGCGATGAGAGGAGGCCTGTGCCCAGCAGTGGGACGCAAATAGGCTGAAGCAGTAGTGTAGGTATATTTATTAGGTACTTACCGATCCGCTAATATTATACGCATCAATGGCAAACACTTCAGTGCTCTCTGTTGCAGTCATTTTGCTTGTATTAGGCGACACACAGTCCAAGGCACCCATGTTTCAATTAACAATCACACTTGCACGATTTCACGTCTGTTTTGAATGCACCTGTCACGAAAAATCGAAAACAATTGGCTGCCACTGTCACTCGCTCGAGCACGTGAGTGCGTGCGTGTGGTCGGCTACCTACTGCCTCTTAACAGTCTTAACAGCTGCGCGTGAGTGGAGTAAAGATACTAGATATGGCTCATCGTATCAGACTATCGATCGAGTAGCGGTTTTATGAAGGTGAACATGATGAGAGGTGTAGAGCGGCTATTGAACGATAATTAATCATACTGGCAACAAGAAACTGAATTAATTAATTTAGATTTCTAGGTCATATGCACTATGTTCGTTTAAAAACTGTGAGTAGGTATATTATGCAATTTGCATTATGTACTTACCTACTTAGGTATAGTTTCTAAATCCTTCGGGCTTTGTCGATGATCCGAGGTTTACTGCGGAAATCAATCATTCCTGATAAGCATTCGCCCGTTATAATCCTACTTAACGTAGGCACTAGGACGGACACGGCCTATAAAAGCACGATTTCGAACACAATTCGAATGAAGTATCAATATTTGCGTGCGAGGACGTCTGTATACTTGTAAATGTGTGTGTACCAGTACGCGGGCCAACGGTTCACTCACCATCTCGGGATGAAACAAATGACGGTAAGGGCGAGTTGGGCGCGAGTTGCGCGCCGGCTAGATTCAGGCGGGTGATTCCGTGGCCATTCTGTATGTAGTACTATTAAATATTCTGTGATTCTGGCTTGCCACATCTAGCGTTTACATATCGCTGAACGGTGAGTACAACTTATCTTTATGACTCACCACGTGAGCCCGCATTGCAAGACAAAGTTATGTCAGTCTGTCTGTGGGTTATGACTTCGTTAGATTTTACCGGCATCAATGATTCATTCAATCGTTGATTTAGGCGCCTTCGACTATTTTTTAGGAAAGTTATCCTGACCCAGAGACTAAATGATACAGAGGCTACCAGAGCCTTTAGAGTGATAAAGAGAAGCAAGCGCAGATCCAGGGGAGGGGGGTCATGGGGGTCATGACCTAGGTCTACTGCTATCATTTATTTTTAACCCCTAACGCAAAAAAGGGGGGTGAGTTGTATGACGTGACCCCCCCCCCCCTTGATTCAAAAGCTGGATCCGCCCTTGAAGATAAGGTATTTGAAATGGTGCGCAAGCGTAGTTCGCGTTTCAGGAGCAAACTTCACTGCCAGCAGGATGCCGGAGCAGCCTGAGAAACTAAAAAAGTTCGAACTCCTCGTTCTTTCCCCCCAAGAACGTACAAATTGTGGAATGATTTTCCTCCTGAGCTGTTTCCGTTGCACTACTACTATATACTTATATAGCTACTACAACAACCTATTTGCGTCCCACTGCTGGGCACAGGCCTCCCCTCATCATGAGAGGGCTTTGGGCTATAGTCCCCACGCGAACCCATTGCGGATTGGGGACTCTACACACATCTTTGAATTACTTCGCAGATGCGTGCAGGTTTCCTCACGATGTTTTCCTTCACCGAAAAGAACAGTGGTTAATTCAAATTGAATTTCGCAAATAAGTAAACTTAGAGGTGCGAGCCGGAATCTAACCCGATGCGCTATAATAATGAGAAGACAATTCAAGAAGCAAGTGAACATGATTTAGCCATTACAAGCCAATTTGAGAGCATGAATAGTTAATTTGATATTTACCTATCTAAGGTAAACAATCAACTCACACTAAATTAAATACTTAAATGAAAGAATCATCCTAACACGTGTACTGCTTATCGTAAATACCGTAACCAAATAGCTATCTTGTTCTCTCATTAGTCTCTCTACAGTTTTCCCATTCCGAGTCAAGGTAATAATATTAAATTGGACGGATCCGGCTGCAGTTCTAAGTATAAACCAAAGTATAAACATACAAATTAATGTGGATAAAGTCATGGCCGTAAAGAACAGGTATCACGGTTCGGTGGAGTCGACTAAAATAAACCAAATCGTTTTAGCCAGTAGCCAAATAGGCAGATTGTAACGTAAACAGAAAAGTTTAAAAGACCGTAAATGTAAGTTGTATCTACCTATAACAAATCCCATCTCTATTTACAAACAATTTAAGGGTAGATGTAATCGATTATAGGAAATCATCTGATTTCAATCTTAAAACCACAAATAAACTGTATTCAGGTGGACATTCAGCCTACCTATGCAAGTTTGATTAATTTTAAGTCACTTCTTAGTTCGAATAATTTTAATTCACTTCTTTAAAAGCTCGTGAAGGTCGCGGGAAACCGGTGGAAGCAAGTAGCACAGGACCGGTCTGAGTGGCGAGCCTTGGGGGAGGCCTATGTCCAGCAGTGGACGTCTTTCGGCTGAAATGATGATGATGATGATGACTTCTTTAAAAGCACCTACTTATATAACATTTAATAAATGACCAGTGCTAACTGGCGTGTGTTTGTTTCATTCGTGATGATACACCTTTTGTAATTTTATTATCATTACAAGTTATATTTATCTTTAATCAACCTTGGTTAAATGGAAAGTTATCATTTTGCAAACACGCGCCATGTTTTGTTTAAACGGCGAGTCACACTACTTGTAATTTGTAAAGCAGAGTGTATATTTACGTTCGCCGATGATATGACTCATAGAGCTGTTAAACCGTGGCGAAATACTGGAAAAGAATATCTTGAATCCATTAACGTAAATAATATAGACCCGGTCTACCGTACACGTAATATGTCCCCACTTCCACGGTGTCCGATCCAAAGTTCTGTCACCGAGCGTGCGTGACAATAAGCGTTTTTAAAAAAACTTTTTTCGAAACTGTTTCTCAGTATCTAAAAACTCGTCTCGTTGTTGAAAAAATGTGACCCAGCTTTAGTGTCACGATATAAAGTTTAACTTTGGATTGGACACCAATGAAGTGGGGAAACATGACATGTATCTACGTTAGGCCGGGTCCATACGAAGTATTATTTATGTCTATGTTTCGGGCCCTATACAAATACACTTTGACCCTTCTGAATATTTTTGTCTTATGTAATTACTTACCCCTTCTCTTGCATCTTCTTATCCACTAAGGCTCGGTTCAAAACGTCTTGTACTGATTGTCTATGGGAGTAAATGTCAACTTTTAACCGACCGCAGCCAAAACGAGGCGTTTTTGGATATTAGGAACCGTGATTTAATGCAAGTATAGAACCTGGTGCTCTGAAATGCGCTGCTGCCGCGTTTTTCCGATTCCGCATAAATGGAGGATCGTCCCCCAGGATTTCCCATAAATGAGGATAGACGCTCTCAATTTTTGCGAGAGAGCAAATTACTCGTAACAAGTTCCACGGTAGTGGAAGACTTTGTCGCAGGGGTCTATATCGGCGTCTTGTGTACCTTCTTAAATTGACCCCCTGTTAATCAGCCATGACTGACGTTGCCATCGAATTTCGCCAGTTCCAGCTGCGGCAGTGTTGGTAGTCGACTCACGCTGTGATGTTGGCTTGATTCCGCAGAGTGTAATGAAGAAGCACTTCCGGTGCGCGCTAGGGTCTTTGAAAATACACCTGACCGTATGCTATCGTAATTTATACTGAATGGACTTATCTTGGTCTGCAAGAGTGTTATTTACAGTTGTTTTTGGTACTTATCGTGGACGGCAACAAACGTCAGAAATACAATTCGAATTGAGTATTGAATAGTATCTCTGTCTATCTTTCTGTGGCTAATTTATCTATAATAAATTGGAAAAATTGTCTTGCATATAGACAGAAATCATTTATTTAAAGAGAAGAAGAACTATTATAAAAAAAAAAAACTTGTCTCCAGAGATATGGAGATACTTTATTTTTCATATCTCTAATCTCATCATCATCATCATCATTTCAGCCAAAAGACGTCCACTGCTGGACATAGGCCTCCCCCAAGGCTCGCCACTCAGACCGGTCCCGTGCTACTTGCTTCCACCGGTTTCCCGCGACCTTCACGAGGTCGTCGCTCCATCTTGTTGGAGGCCTACCGACAGCTCGTCTCCCGGTTCGCGGGTGCCACTCGAGAACTTTCCGGCCCCATCGGCCATCAGTCCTGCGAGCAATGTGCCCCGCCCACTGCCACTTAAGGCTCGCAATTCTTCGGGCTATGTCGGTGACCCCAGTTCTACTACGGATATCCTCATTTCTGATTCTATCACGCAGAGAAACCCCGAGCATAGCCCTCTCCATTGCCCTCTGAGTGATTTTGAGCCTTCTTATGAGGCCCATCGTAAGCGCCCACGTCTCGGAACCATAAGTCATCACTATCTGATTATCTCTAATCTATTCTATATAAATTAATGGACACTTCGCCAATATCAAAGAGGCCTGCAAGTTATTCGGTGATAAAGGTAAATCATCATCATCATCATCATCATCATTTCAACCAAAAGACGTCCACTGCTGGACATAGGCCTCCCCCAAGGCTTGCCACTCAGACCGGTCCTGTGCTACTTGCTTCCACCGGTTTCCCGCGACTTAAAGCGCGGTGATAAAGGTAAATGTACGGTGTAAATTATTAATAAAATAAAATTGGAGAGACTCAACAAACGTCAACGTCCATTTTGAATGATATGTCCCAGAAATGTCCCTGATCTCTCCTTTATTTAATATATTTTATATTATAAAAAATTACAGGAAACGTAAATGCCATACCTACCTTTTTGTGTAATTACATTATGTCTACTGTTCCTTGATTGTGTGGTGTTCAATAAAGTATATTGTATTGTATTGTATTGTAAATAAGTCATAACCATAGACATAAATAATACTTCGTATGGACCCGGCCTAACGTAGACACATGTCATGTTTCCCCACTTCATTGGTGTCCAATCCAAAGTTAAACTTATATCGTGACACTAAAGCTGGTTCACATTTTTCCAACAACGAGACGAGATTTTAGATACTGAGAAACAGTTTCGAAAAAAGTTTGTTTAAAAACGCTTATTGTCACGCACGCTCGGTGACAGAACTTTGGATTGGACACCGTGGAAGTGGGGACATATTACGTGTACGTTAGACCGGGTCTATATTATTTATGTCTATGGTCATAACATAAATAAAATAATCATTCATATATCTATCTCTATGGATAAGAACGCCATTCTGACTGACAACTCAAATGACTCAACCTGTCATTTTTTTTATCAGCGATTGATGCATTTACCGGATTCTCAATGGCCGTCGCCCAAGATGGACGTTGACGTTTGTTGAGTCTCTCCAATTTTATTTTATTAACCATTTACACCGTACATTTACCTTTATTACCGAACAACTTGCAGGCCTGTGGCCCTTACTTTGATATTGGCGAAGTGTCCAAGACAGAAGCCATTAATTTATATAGAATAGATGCATTTACCTATTAACATAACAAGGAATTGATTATTAAATAATAATGAATTTTCCAGAGATAAATCCGTTGGAGGATTTAGCGATAGACACCGTTGTGTCGGTCCTTAACAGGGCTCAAGAGAAATTGGGTGTTCGACAGACTTTGCAAGAGCTTGCAGGTAAATAGACATCAGTTCATCATCCATCATCATCATTTCAGCCGAAAGACGTCCACTGCTGGACATAGGCCTCCCCCAAGGCTCGCCACTCAGACCGACAGTACAGTCACTCAGACATCAGTTAGAGTAATTATAATATAACAGCTTCTGCCCGCGACTTCGCCCGCGAGGAATTCGGTTATCGCGTTCCCGCGGGAACCACGCGTTTTTCCGGGATGAAAAGTAGCCTAGATCCCAACTATCTCCGTGCCAAATTTCATCTCAATCGGTCCAGCGGTTGAAGTGTGAAGTGGTAACAGACAGACAGACAGAGTTACTTTCGCATTTGTAATATTAATATGGATATGTATGTTTATAATATTAATATTGATAACAATCATATAAAAACTCGATTTTTGAGAAAAAAAAACACCGTCGCTCCATCTTGTTGGAGGCCTACCGACAGCTCGTCTCCCGGTTCGCGGACGCCACTCGAGAACTTTCCGGCAATCCCCCCCAAGGGATAAAATTGGAAGCAAAATGAGGTGTAGGTAATAAAAGAAACTTATTCTAAAGAACTTTCTAGACACCCGAGAAAGCCTCGGATGCCAGCCGAAGCTGGTCTTAACCAGTTTAAAGACCCCGATTGCGATAACTGCTGAAGCGTTCCTGGTGGACGTAATCGAGAAGAAATGGCGACTGACAGACACTTTCATGTACGTGCTACACTATAGGAACTGTTCGAGGGATGAAACATCGCAGTATTACTATTTTGAAGTAAGTAAGTTGATCTGATCTACAATTTTTGGTGTAATTGGTATTGGTACTTAAGCGAGCACACGGGCTACCCAGGTGACCACCCTGGTCGCAACGGAATTCCGAACGCATACCCTCGATACAAAATGTATGGACCCACCACACACACGCAATAATTGTCCGTTCGGAATTCCGAATTCCATGTGTGTGGCAGGTCTATACATTTTGTATGGCGGGCATGCGTTCGGAATTCTGTTACGGAATTCCAGGATGGACATGAGTCATCATGAGTGATCATCATTTCAGCCGAGAGACGTCCACTGCTGGACATACCTATATAGGCCTCCCACTAGGCAAGATTCAATGCTCAAGCGAGTTTGAGTATCATGAAGTTAATATTTGTCATGAAAAATACACTAGGGGCCGGTTCCTATATTCAACCATCCGTTACCGGTAACGGTAAGTGGCCTCTGGAAGCTACCAGCCGGTATCGGTTAAGCTGGTGTTTCTATATATGTTTTTCCTGACGGACCGTAAGCGATAGGACCCTACCGACCGAACTGTCAAAACCATGGAGGTAATAAGTACATAAGTGATAGTTAATAGGTACCTCCATGTCCCCCATGTTACCTCCATGGTCAAAAACATTGTCGTCTGTTGGTAATCTGTATTTCCGTTCCGTTTAAAGCAAAATATGTTAAGTGATTTTCATTTAGTTTAATTATTAAATTCTGATCACATTACTTTTTGCAGTGAAATGATACGGTTTTAATATTAGGTACTATAATTTCATGTTACAATGTTGATTTTAATTACCTAGCAATAACTTTCTCGAAGTTGTAATCTTGTAATGTAACCTGATCAGAATCCAATCAGAGCCAGAGCCGCTGCAAAACTAGACTCGAAAATATAACATAAGTAAACAAAACAAGCATCGTTCGGCACGGCACACGTATCGGTTAGACTCAGCTGAACCACTCCATGAATAAAGCATTGGTGGAGACAATTATTGTCTTCATAAACCAACAGTACCAACGCAGTTGCTATTGCTCCGCGACGCGAACGAACAGTGTCTCCGCCGTGAACTGGATAAAATCTAAAGGGATTCACCGTCATGAGTATCAATGCCGGCGACCCGGCGATATACCTTTTACGGGCACACATAGGCTGCATTCCGCCCAGGTAAAAAAACAGAAGCTCATATGCCCTACGACATATGGACTATCCAGAAAGCATGCTCCTGATCTCTTCAGACTAAAACCGAGAGAAAGGCCTCCAGGTATGGCTGAACAGTGAATAAACTGACAGAGGACAAATATTGGCAACTCATCGTACTACAGGAGTAAACAGGGCTGCAAGTGCCACCCGCACCCGCATCAAACTTATAACTACACCATATAGTTCTGGAATATCTATGATCCAAATATGATGGCCCCATGGAAGAATGACCTCCAACAGCTGATCAAGAGAGCAATATATTATTTTAAGGAATGCAAACGGAATTGTGAATTTTACTTGCAGTGACATCTTTGCCATATATGATAAACTAGCTTCTGCCCGCGACTTCGCCCGCGTGGAATTCGGTTATCGCGTTCCCGCGGGAACTATACGTTTTTCCAGGATAAAAAGTAGCCTATGTGTTATTCTGATCTATAAGCTACATTACTGTAAAGTTTCATTAAAATCCGTTTAGTAGTTTTTGCGTGAAAGAGGAACAAACATCCATCCATACATCCATCCAAACAAACTTTCGCCTTTATAATATTAGTAAGGATAAAATATTTCTATCTATTTTTGTAATCTGTTATTTTATATATAAACTAACTATACTAGGTGTACCTACCTACTAGATAAACCATCACATTTTTGCTTCCCTTCCCGTTCCCACAAGTGTATCTTATTCCTGGATAAAAAGTAACCTATGTCCTTTCCTGGGACGACCCCCATACCAAATTCCATCTAAAGCGGTCCAGCGGTTGAAGTGTGGGTAACAGCCAGACAAAGATACTTTTGCATTTATAATCCTTACTAATATTATAAAGGCGAAAGTTTGTTTGGATGGATGTATGGATGGATGTTTGTTCCTCTTTCACGCAAAAACTACTAAACGGATTTTAATGAAACTTTACAGTAATGTAGCTTATAGATCAGAATAACACATAGGCTACTTTTTATCCTGGAAAAACGTATAGTTCCCGCGGGAACGCGATAACCGAATTCCACGCGGGCGAAGTCGCGGGCAGAAGCTAGTATTAGTATAAACAAACAAATTTATTCCTATTAGTATGGATTTAAATTAAAAATTTAAATCATTTTAGTAAAAGAAAGTATTTTTCACTAATATTTTCCTACCTATGAAATAATGAAAATTTCAGAAATATCTTTATGTAGGGCTGTAGGCACATGAATGCATTAGGTATCCCACTGTGGAGTGGATATTTATAGCCCGGTAGTGGGGAGAAATCCTGCAGTGATCATTATTATATACCACAGCCTTTAACAACTCTCAGAAATGTACATATTTTGCATCAATACATACAACTCTTAAACTGGCACAAATGGAGAATGATATGTAATTCAATTAGAGAATGATATTAAATAAATCATATGATATTAATAAAACTTTATTTATTGCCTCATGTCCATTACATAAAGGCCTTGAATACAAATAAAGATTGAAGCGAGTAGCACAGGACCGGTCTGAATGGGAGGCTTCAGGCTTGGGGGAGGCCTATGTCCAGCAGTGGATGTCTTTCCACTGAAATGATGTTGATGATGTGTGCTTCAAAATAATTTTGGACAATCCCTGTTACCATCCAAATTTACAGAATGTTAAGCCTCAAACACACAGTGACAAGTAACATTAATTTCTTTTATTCCATTCATGACAACTTTTGTGAATCAACATGACTTGTATTCATATTAAAAAATCTAGCTAAGGGTCACAAAGAAGATGAATATGAAACAGATGAAAAAAGACAAACTTTGGCTAAATATATTTAATGATTATTTCAAAACAAATCTGCTTTATACACCTTTATCCATTGTATTGACTAAACTAGACTGTGTTAAATTTCTATCAGTCTGCATTCTTCTGTCTTCTATTTTATTTTGTAGCTTCTTGACTAGGTATCTCAGGCTCAGGCAACGATAACATCAAGAGCCGGGTTATCGAGTCATTGGTAATATAAGGCCGCAGCTCAGAGACATTTTATTCTTGTTTTCTTCAATAATTTCAGAATCTAAGGACAAAACACACAATGTATTATTCTCTCCTCACAGAACATAACAAGCCAACATAACAAGGCTTGGTTTCTTTTTATGTGTCATTTTATATAAATCTGAGATTTTATTAAATCTCATTTGTGTAATTAGTTCAGATTATTTGATGTGTATTTCTCTTTAAAAAGTATACATGTATACTATTTCTTAGTAGGTAACCAGTGTAAAAACCGTTTCTGACTTTGGAATTAGGAAAATTTACAATATAAGTATCCCAAGATATTCAAGCATTTAAGAAGGAAATAAATACTGGAAGAAAGAACTTTGCAGGGCATTCATTCAAGCCAAGTTTGTCATTAATTTGTCTTCATTTCAGACCGCTACCTCGACTTATTGATTTGAAAAATAAATACTACTAACCTGGCTGTTACTTCATGATTATTTGATCCAATTTCCAATTAAAAAATCACATTGGAATCCCGTGGGAACTGCGCGGCAGCGAGCGATGGTCTCTGTGCTCGTAATATGTAGGGTTTGCAGGTCTCGTTATAGTGGTAATGCAATTTTTTGGTGATTTGGCCTCACGTGATGCGATTATTTCGTCAATAACATCACATACAAATTGCATTTTTATATATTTTATTTTTAACACATCCGTCGGTAACCTTGTAAACTCCCGATTTTGGGGGGTAACATCGCCTACGGGTCGTTATCCAAGATTTATATATTTGCCAAAACGTCAGGCTGACAGCTTAACCGACAGTTTTTCTTTTTTAATATAGAAACGGTCAATCTGTCAAAGTTCATACAAATCGCTAACGAGCGGTTACCAACTTTACCATCATCCGTTAGTAGCAAGGTATCGGTAGCGGATGCGTATATAGGAACGCTTTTTGCCTACGGATGGTAGGAAAAGCTACGCCTCGTAAGGCAAAACGAGGCGTTATGTGGATATAGGAACCGGCCCTAGATCTGCCGACCTGAAAACCAGCTGGTTTTGAGTTACACATTACGATACCTACAATACTTACAAATGATTAATTTACCTATTCACAAAAAATTTGAAAAATAGACATTTTCTTGTACATTCACAGAATAGTTTTAAAATGAGAACTAGGTATATTGATTATTACAAATAAAGGATAAATAAAAATAAATTATACATACCTACTGAAATAAAATTAAATTTCATTTTATTTCCTTTAAAAGTGTTTGCTTATTCATTACTTGCCACAATTATTGTATTAACCTAAAACACACGCTACTTTCACAGAAAACTAAGCATATCAATAAAAAAGCTTGATTGAATAGAATATGACGCACATTTTACGTACTTAAGTGTGCTCATTTGTAATCATTTTATCTAATAAGACGTATTGCGTTATTTCGCAGTTCCACTCATCTCCCGTATGGTCTAGTGGCTAGGATACCTGGCTTTCACCCAGGAGGCTCGGGTTCGATTCCCGGTACGGGAATAACTTTTTCCATTTTTTTTCACAGGCTGTTTTTAGCCAACCCACTGTATCGTACCCAATACCCCAAGCTACGGCTTCCGTGTATTTTAGGGTACAAGATAAATACATAGAGCCACCTATGGAGCGCCCAGTACCATCAGTGAGTAACAAAAATAACTATACTTATATTATTATCTTGGTAAATTATTACTATTGATAAAAAAAATACTGGAGAATGGAAACTATATTCCAGAATCTTGTATTGAGTGAGGGCCGTCCCACAGCTGGGCACACATCGATAGTTACCTAATACTTTAAGACGTTTCCTTTTAATTATGAACAATTTGAACTAAAATCCATATTATAATATTATAAATGCGAAAGTAACTCTGTCTGTCTGCCTGTTACCTCTTCACACTTAAACGGATGGACCGATTGAGATGAAATTTGCCATGGAAAAATGCATAGTTCCCGCGGGAACGCGATAACCGAATTCCACGCGGGCGAAGTCATGGGCAGAAGCTAATTATTTATAAATACGACTATATACTGTAAATATAATTAGTCATATTTTAAAAAGACCTAGTAAGTTATGTAAAAAATAATAGTTTGTGGTTAGGTTAGGTAAACGTTGATAACAAAATGGCCAATGACATTTGAAAATGATTAATTATGTTCATTTTACTGTTATAAATAGCTTAATCCATTATTGTAGTACGCAGGTGAATGAATTCCCGTAGAATTACGCCTTACAAGTCACGTTTACCTTTACTTTATTTTATTTTTATTACGTAGGTACGAGTGTTTCATTCATTACTGTGGGATGGGAAAGGCCCTAATAAAGGCCGTAGTAAAGGCTCTATTTTCCCTTTCAACTAATTTAGTACCTATGTAGGTACCTACCTGTTTCTATTATTAACGGCTTGATGGAGTTTAGCTTTTCTTTTTTATTTATTTTTTATACTATTGAAGTAGACACACACACAGCACTGGCGTTTTCTTAAATAGGTCATTTATCTTATCTATATATACGGGTGGTGAGTTGAAGAGAGCAGCTGTCTTCACCCCTTACCGAAACAACAGTTCATTAAGTTCGCCTTATCTATTTTTTTACTTTTTATGCAATAAAGTTTAAACAAATAAATAAACAGTGTGAGCACTGCTATTTGGCGGCAGGTTAGCGGTTAAGGACGTTCCTATACCCAGCTCAGCCGTCACTGTCACTCGTGCAACGAGTGAAAGAGAAAGCGCTACGCACAGAACGCCAGATTTAGTTAATATTTAACGCGTTTTAATTTCTATAAAAATACCGGCTGAAAACATGGCATTTATAAAGCTGTCGCATGCATGCATATAAAATGGATAAATTTTCTGTTATATTTAGTTTTACACTGTTTGATATAATAAACTGGAGTAAAGTTGGATTAAATTTCCGAGTTAGAGGTTACTTTGGAATTAAATTGTATCGAGCGAAGTTTCGTAAAACGTATAACGAAAGCTGTCAATGGAAGGATGATATAATCAAATATGACATATGTTTTTTTCATATTCTTAAGTTTTAACATTTCTTAGAAAAGTATGATCTTAAATGAGCAATTTGACGATGCTGGGTCAGGGAACCAGGGTACCATCCCGGACGGACCTGGCAGCGGTCCCATCACATCCATTGATGTCCTCTTGCAGATGGTGTTCAGGATCGAAGGTCACCAGTCGGAGCACGACATCCGCTACGTGACCCTGAAACCCGAAAGGCTGCTGGCCCTCCTCCAGATGAAGATCAAAGTCTTCAGCAGGATCGAGCAGCTGCGGCTATTCTGAAGAGTTCATTTGTATTAGCAGTTTTCTAGGAACCAATATGAATTTTGTTATTCGACTGCAAATAAATTTCGGAATGTGGTGGTCAAACGGTTATACTACTACTACTACTACTGCAGCCTATTTGCGTCCCACTGCTGGGCACAGGCCTCCTCTCATCACGAGAGGAGATGGCAAACGGTTATGGCTTTGGAATATTTTTAAACGAAATGTTGTAGTAGAAATAATAATAATGAAAATAATAAAAAAACAAAGAAAAGATAAACAAAGAAAACAGAACGTAGGGTCACGAAATGGCTTCAGATGACTTTTATAATATCTTGGACTTCAAATCTAAGTACCTATCGCCGCCGGGCCCGCCCGCGTGCGGCTATTATATTCAGCGTACCTATTCGACCGCTTTTCCCAGCGTCAACCCCGTAAGATCAAGCGCATACAGCTTCTCCTTTTCAAGGCTGGGTGTCATCCGCACGATAAAACGGTCCCGAAGTGCCTCCTCGACGCTGTTGAAGGCGCAAAACACCGCAGGCGCGCAGCCCATTGCGAGTGCCCACTCGGTGGGGCTCTGCACCGCCGAGTAGAAACTGTGCCGCTCACTAAACCCTACGCGTTTGGGGTTAAAATGTTCATCCAAAATTTCGACGATGTCTTCGTAGGGCACGTCTTGCACATCCTTAGGCAAGGCTAGGTCGGCCGCGAGCCTGTATGGTACCCTCTGTGGGTGCGCTAGCTTACCTTCTCTTCGTGTGTCTTCGTTCCGCTTGCATCAGTAGTCGCGGTTATATCTACTACTACTACTACAGACTATTTGCGTCCCACTGCTGGGCACAGGCCTCCTCTCACCACGAGAGGGTTTGGGCTATAGTCCCCACGCGGGCCCAGTGCGGATTGGGGACTTCACTTCTTTGAAATACTTCGCAGATGTGTGCAGGTTTCCTCACGATGTTTTCCTTCACCGAAAAGCTCAGTGGTAAATTCTAATTGAATTTCGCACATAAGTAAACTTAGCTGCGAGCCGGAATCGAACCCCCAACCCTCTGCATGAGAGGCGGTAGGTCGAACCACTATATAGGCTGCCACGGCAAAAAACGCGGTTATATCGTTCACCACACACGAACGCGAACCACTGCGATAACCGACTTTTATACGTTTTACATCAAAATGTTTTTTTTTTCTCTTCTGAAATGGATTAAGTATTTTATTCTTCTTATGGTGGCTCTCCAACTAGTGAAGGTATGTAGTCAGGTAGTCAGCTCTGCATACTTCGCCCGATACTTGGCGAGAATGAAAAGTTCCGCGGTTTTCATGATCCCATCCATACACCTGATCTTTTATAAAGTAGATCCTATTTTCTGAAATTCACTTCCTTCTATCAACAAATAAATTCATCAGCACCCTCTAATCATAATATTTCTGAAAAATAGGTAATTTTAGAAATGAATACGAACATTCAACATCAGAAGCAGTTAAAGAGCGCAAAATACTAAAACTAAACATGTTTCAATTTCTCTGAAAAAAGAGCGTGCGATGATCATCATCTTTTTTGAGACAATCCAATTGCAACCTGGTATGTACTAAATTGCGAGGCAGTTTAGAACTAAGGACGACTACGAAATGCAAAAATACAAAAGCAAAAATATAAGGAAAGATAAACGCAAAAAAAGAAACAAAAACTACATTCCGAAATGTCCCAGTTGTTAAGATTCGCATCGTGCAGCGACCAGCGTTGTTTCATCACGACGGATGACGTCACGCCGCGGTTCCGGCTACTTATTAGAGAATTCCGAGACTCCGAGGTTATGAGTGTTGGGTCTGAGTACACTGCTTTAATCGTCTATCTACTAACTATGTGACTTTGCAAAATTTGGTAGTAGAGTCCAAGAAATATAGTGTACTATTCCGAACTTCCGACTTCTAACAACAGATGGGTGAGCTCCGGATTTTTTTTCAATTATATATTTTCATTATCATATTATGATCATCAATCATCTTCTTCATCATCATCATCATCATCATCATCATCATCATCATCATCATTATTATTTATATTAATGTTTATGAAATACTGTAGCTTCTGCCTGCGATGGGACATGCATCCCAAGGACTCCAATTGTTTTGTGACTCCAACTATCACCATATCAACATCTAAATCGGTCCAGGTTTAAGCGTGAATACGTAACAAACAGACAGACAGAGTTACTTTCGAATTTATAATTTTAGTTTGGATATTAGGCATAATCTGCTTATAATGTGAAGGTGAAGTCATTTTTTGTACCCTTTTAACATAGGTAGGTAACTCTTTATTTTTAATTAGGTTTGATTCATGATAGAAGAATGCCTTTAGTCCTTGGTATTTCGATCAAGATAAATATGTAACATCTCCCTGATATACGATTGTATGTAAATCCGGGATGAATAATCTCACTTCGTAGAAGGCAGGAAATTAATTATCTAGAGACTGAAATGCTCTGGCTCTTCGTTTTGCAGTGGTATTGCATTTGGCCATTGGTTTGCGATCTAGACAACCAGTAGTTTTCCTGTAGAGAAACGAAACTTATGTAAGTACGCCACTTTTCATTAAAGTGTTCAGTGACAGCATAGAGAAATGAATGATACAAGAAGAGTGGCAGAGCCCATACTGTAGTGCGTGCTCCGGAACGTGGGTTAGCACTTGACGTTCGGCTTGCCATCTACTTAGCTTCAAGTAGCGGTAGCAGCAACTGCTAATGTCGATCTATTAGTGTTAATCCGCGTTTCGGAGCACGCACTACAGTATAGACTCTGCCACTCTTCTTGTATCATTTCTCTATAGTGACAGTCATTCTTAACTTATAAGGTTTCATTTCATTGTCATTTTTATTGTAAAAACTACCGGTGGTTGTCATGGGGATCGCAAAGCAACTGGCATTCAAAATGAGCCCGCTGGTCTGTCGAAATGAAAGTAAAGAATGACGACGTATAGAGGTGATTTTCTGAGGTGATAGGTAGGTACACGTAATATATTGTGGCCACAACCACCACCAATATCTACAGCCTATTTACGTCTCACTGCTGGGCACAGGTCTCCTCTCATCACGAGCGAGAGGATTTGGGCTATACCCACGCGGGCCCAGTCCGGATTGGCGACATCACACACATCCTTGAACAGGCTTCCTTGGGATGTTTTCCTCCACCGAAAAACTCAGTGGTATATTCAAATTGAATTTCGTAAATAAGTAAACTTGGTGTGCGGAGCCGGATTCGAACCCCGGCCTTCTGCTTGCGAGGCAGAGTTCGAACCACTAGGTCAACACTAGGCTTCAATATATATTGTGGCCATAACAGCGAAAATAATAAGGAGATAAGGAGAAAATATGATCGATTTCAACTCAAGCCGCGCCGCTTAATAGTTTGGTGCTATGTCAATATGTGTGAAATGTCCCAAGATATTTATTTTTATTATTTTTTAAGTAAGTAAATTTTTTTTAGTCTTTACAATCTGCTATCTGTAAGTCATAGTAGATACCGTGTGTAGCTTTCACATCACATTTGAAATGTAAATTCGCGTCAATTCGACGCAATGCGCAAGCGCATTATGGATAACCCGTTTACGAAAGCAAATTGGTTATGGATCATTTTACAAGAAACTCTAGAAACCGAGAAATTTATGTCCATGACATGATTATCAATCACGAATATACCTACCACGAATGCTGCTGAACTGCTGAATAAAGCATCGTGAAATTTGTAGAGATTCTAAGAAAGGTTTTCGCTGACGCGGATGAAAATGAAGAGAAACCTAGGTACTGAGCGAAAAGTATGGAAACAAAGTTGTTTTGCTTAATATTTATTGTTTCCATTACTATTTTTTGAATATTATAATGAAAAACTTACTTTAGGCGGTCTCCATTTTTCATCGTTCGGTGCGGGGTCCGGGTCCAGTGGTAGAAGCATGAAGAGGTAACAGACAGATAGAAGATAGACAGTCAGAGTTACATTCGCATTTATATTTAGTAGTATGAAGTATGGATAACACAGGTTGTAGACATTAATAACTCTGTTATAGAGGTACTTTATACTCGTTCTATAACAAACTTCTAGCGTCGCTTTGGTTAGCGGATGGATATGATACAATATAGCTTCGGTACCTGTACCTGTTATGGTTAAAATTCCCATGGAACTACTTGTTTATAACCACAGATTACAACTTACCTGCGAGCGGCTATGAAAGCTACAAAGATTGTATCGGTTACCTGGGTTGGGGTTGACTCACCGTTTCGCGCCAAATGACCTAAACCTGTCATTCGTCCACGCTCGCCTTGGCTCGACGCACGCGCAACTCGATTCCGTATCGGATTCGGAATCGATTCGATTTTGTTTTCAAACTGAGAATTTTCCGTTTTTCTGTGAAAACCGGCAGTGTTTTGTTTAAAAATGGTGCGCAGAGTGTGGTATAGATGTTTTGTGCCCAAACGTGGTAAAGTCTCGCCTGATGGCGAGCAAAAGGTGTATCACATACCTATCGGTATGTCCTCCACTTCAACACTGGATGTAGCCAGTTTGGATGTGATCGTAAGTAAATGATTAAAGTTTTCTTCAGTGAAATGTCAGCTGTTGAACAGTTACGTGATCTGGTATCGGCTTGTATGGCTTGCATATACAACTTTACTTGACTTACGTCACGCCCGAAGCGAATAAGGTAGTAAGTGACTGTTCTGATTTGGCAACCTTACAATTGACAATATTAGGTCGCTTTTTACATAACCATTCAAATTATTTAAAAGGATATAGTAATATTGGTAATGCCTAGTTAATTATAGCCGTATATAAAGTGTTATCATTTTATTTATTAGGACAGTAATTGTATTTTAATATGATTCTATTTAAGTTCAGACGTACAATGATTAAAATGGTAAATCGTAGACTGTAAATTACTTATAATTTGACAGTAAGTAGTAACTTTTGATAATAATGTTAACATTTAAATTGAAATGTATATCTAAGAAACGTCGCACAATGTGACACAAATTATATGCCAAATAAGTATTATTTTCTGTAAAATAATAATAATTAAGAATTCTATTTTATCCGAGAAGATCGGTCGTTCAGCAATGGAGCATATATATACTAGTTTTATTTGATTGCTATTATTATTATTGGCAAAGTGGAAGTAGATCTGCCTGTCTGTATGTAGGTACACACTACTTTCCCAAAGTCAACTTTGACATTCCAGCATAATATTATTTCGCAATGCAATAAGTACCTACCTATTTCTTGATGAATTTAGTTTTTTACTGTTCCACATATGCCAAAGTATTTATCTGAGATACCTACCTATAAGTATTCTAAATATGTATATGAACTGAAGTGGAACGTACGTGTCGTAATTAAAAATATAAGTATTGAGCATTATTAGTCCGTGCTATCGCTCAAGTACCACAACGCACGTCAGCGAGACCGCTGTTCAAGACTTATGGCATTTTAACGCTACCATCTATGGTTGTATTGCAAGTGGCCAGCTACGTCCACAGCCACCTCGACCAATACGTCAGGCCTCGGGACGTGCACGGGTGGAATCTGCGGAACGCAGACAGACTGATTGGCATCACGCACAAGCTGGCCAAGACCGCGAAGCTGACACACGTCATGGGTCCGAGCGTTTATAACAAGCTCCCCGCTGATGTCAAAGCTGCGACTTCACTGACCAGTTTCAAGCATCGACTCAAATGCTGGCTCCTTGAGCACACGTTCTACAATTTTAACGAGTTCATGAATTTATAAAATTATCTATGTACCTCATCATCATCATCATCATCATCATTTCAGCCGAAAGACGTCCACTGCTGGACATAGGCCTCCCCCAAGGCTCGCCACTCAGACCGGTCCTGTGCTACTTGCTTCCACCGGTTTCCCGCGACCTTCACGAGGTCGTCGCTCCATCTTGTTGGAGGCCTACCGACAGCTCGTCTCCCGGTTCGCGGGCGCCACTCGAGAAGTTTCCGGCCCCATCGGCCATCAGTCCTGCGAGCAATGTGCCCCGCCCACTGCCACTTAAGGCTCGCAATTCTTCGGGCTATGTCGGTGACCCTAGTTCTACTGCGGATATCCTCATTTCTGATTCTATGTACCTACATAATTATATTTATTTAATTTTAAAAGTGTTATATTAAGGATAATACTTACAAGAAAATGTATAGTTTTAAATATTTAAAAAAAATGACATGTAATACTTTTTATTATCAATAAATGATATGATATGATATGATATTAATCACATTATTAATTTTTTTTTTATCTTTAGGTGGATTACCACCATTTATAGATTTTTTTCCCTCAGCTAGTTAAGACAGATAAAATGGTATGGAATACGTACACCTACAAGCTCTAAATGTTTTTTTTTATATTCTTCATTTCATCTTCTTTATGTAAAGATTAAATCGCTTACGGGGTTAAATTCCTATATCTAATTTAGGTATATTGAATTGTTTTGAAATTCAAAAATTGAAAATTCCTCTCAAACGTCTTAAAACAATACCGCAAACTACATACAATACAATTGATTGAATATGTCTAATAGACATAGATATAATGTATTCCGTGGTAAAGCTTTGCGCGTCATGGTCTTCGATCGATTACAGCCTCATGCGGCCGACATTTTAATGATATTGTTGGCCTTTTAGCTGCTATTTATAGTTAGAATAATAATCATTTGAGCCCACGTGATGGAAATATTTTTTGTAGCACTTATAAATAGCAAGCAAAGGCAAAAAATATCAATAAAACTCATGTCGGCTGCATGCGCCTGCGATCGATCGGAGACAATGAAAAACAAGTTTAAAAAATCAACACTGGCAGTTGACAATATAGTTACTCCGCTTCTTTTTATGTGACTTTAAAAAAAAAACACAAATTCCCACGTCCCAAGTTCTTTGTTAGTGGATTCTGGGAACAGAATAGATCGTTCTTAGAAGAAATATCTCCCACGCTTTTCTCATTATATTTAATCAATTCAAAAACCTAGGTAGAGCTGTAAAAGAATCAGGATCTCAATTATTGTAGAGTAGCAGACAAAATTATTTTTTTATGACGACAGGGTTATTTTTACATAAGTCTTTCTTTACTGTACGTTTACTTAAATTGGTAAATCTATACGAAATTTTGAATATTTCCAAAAATTCTGTTCCGTCTCTATACTTTTAAGCCAAGGCGCATTGACATTCGCTTTTCCGTTTTTACTTACAACTTTTTGCGTCTCGACTCACGTGGCACGTCACACCACACTCCGCTGTTGACGTGACAATTTTATTAACGCAACCACCAATTAAAAATCAACCTTAAAAAAGACTCCCAAGATTCAAAATTGCTCAAACTCCTGCACTTTACTTAATTGGTCGGTTTATAAAATTACCTGCATGTTATCTTCGTATTTAAGTTTGTAAACAAATGATAATGTACTTTCAGTTTGTCCTGATAAGGTTCTGTTTGGTTTGACATTATCAACAAAGGTTCTTAAGGCCCTTTGAAATTCCTTAAATGATTGCTATAGCATTCCTTTGGACGCGTTCCATGCTTGATTCACCGGTTAAGGCTGACTATACACTATCAGAGACTGACAAACACCTTACAGGCGTGCGGATTAAGCACTCCACTCTGCTGATTGCCCCTAAAATGTACACTAGAATAAGTACTTAATACTTATATCTGTACTAGCCGCCGATTCCCGCGACTTCGTCCCGCGCAGACTTAATTGGAGTTTGCGTACCCGATGATACTTAAGCGTATCGATCGACAATCGTTACATTTGTCCGTATGTCCAGATTCTTGGCCACAGCTAAAACGAGGCCTTTTGTGTATACATGGTGGGTCAGAAATATGGCAAATAATTAACCCACAGTATCGGTTATCGATTCTAAGTATATTTTATAGGACTTTTTTTTTTTGAGTTGGTAAAAAAATATATTTTGTATAGGATTCAGGTGTCGCTCACACAACCAATCCCATATACAATTTTTTTTTTTACTAACTCAAAAAAATTAAATACCTATAAATACAATATACTTAGAATCGATAGCCGATACTGTGGGTTAATTATTTGCCATATTTTCTGACCCACCGTGTATACCTGGCCTATGTCGACTCGATGACCACAGTTAGGTACCTACCTACCTACCTATATAGCGGTTAAATTATCAACTGACTATCGCCGAGTTATCCCAAGCCCTCTTCAATGCCCTTTAATAGTAGTTTATGTAACTGCTACATAAAAAAGTTCCTTAAAACACGAGTGGAGTTTTATGAAACGAGCCCCCAGGCGAGTTTCATAATAATATCATACGAGTGTTTTAAGGCCTAATTATGTACATTTGCATACACAACTTTATCTACACTCATTTTATAAATGCTCTAAGATGCTTCAAAATCGGTCAACAATGGCGGCAATTCGAATACGTCAGTGTCTCACATTAGATTTTCAAAATGCATAGACTAAATAGAGCCGACATTTGAATTTGGAACAAACTTTCGCTCTGTCTGACTGAAGAATATAGGCGGGCATTGCTGTTCGAAGATGTTCGAAATTTGAATGCTATTAGACGATAGACTTCTACAGGCTATTAGAACATTTTCACAGATAAGAAATCAGTTCTAACTAAACAGTTTATCTTAATGCTGGTCATAATTTGCGGTTTTTAACGCATCATAGAGGGTTTATAATAAAACGGCATTATCGGTTATTAAAATAGAACTACATAATTATGACTAAATAGGAATTGTCAGCTGATTCACGAAGGAACAGTAGCCGCTATTTACACCCATTGTTTAGGCTGATAAACTGACCACAATGTTAAGAGGGTTTACTCCGAAAGTTGGCAACGTCGCAAATAGCTGTCAAATATTTGGCTGTTTCCATTAATTTCAGAATTTTACAGAATGAAAACATGAATTATCGCTCTATGGTTGAATAACACGTTAAGTATGGATTGCTACAGTTATCATAGGAACACGAAGTTTTTAGTACTATGGAAGTAATATCTTTTGAAAACTTTCCATCGCAGTTTCCATGCATTTTTATGTAATCTTATCATTTGAATACCTAATCAACAAATATAAAACGAGACGCGTCATTCAACCTTAGAATGATATCTTCCTTTTTAATTCAGCAATATTGAGAAATTAATAAAAACAGCGAAACATTTGACAGCTATATGCGACGTTGCCAACTTTCGGGATAAACCCTCTTAATACGGTAAACGTTTTATGCGTTACGCGGGAATTCCTAAAGTGGTGAGCCGTGAGCGTGACGTTGAATAATATGACTACCTACTAGGATACGTGACACTGTCTATTGATATTTTGTATAATTATTATAAGCAAGCATTTGACCACAATCTCACCTGATGGTAAGTGACGATGCGGTCGAAGGTGATACGTGCTTACTTAGATAGTGCGTGTTCACTCTCGACTTGAAAAGATCCAAGTTATAGGTAGGTAAATAACTATCGGGGAAGAGACCGTCACTCCATCTTGTTGTTGCAAGATGGAGTGACGACCTTGTAAAGCTCGCGGGAACGCG
The DNA here is from genome assembly GCA_963971205.1 of Aethes cnicana. Classification (NCBI taxonomy): domain Eukaryota; kingdom Metazoa; phylum Arthropoda; class Insecta; order Lepidoptera; family Tortricidae; genus Aethes; species Aethes cnicana. Next base: position 10,327,778 of record OZ020290.1, on the reverse strand, counting down.
GTGGATGCGAGTGGCACAGGACCGGTCTGAGTGGCGCGCCTTGGGGGAGGCCTATGTCCAGCAGTGGACGTCTATCGGCTGAAATGATGATGATGATGAAGAGACCGGCCGGTAGGGAATTCCACTCCTTAGCTGTTCGAATGATGAAGCAAAGGGAAGCGCTTCATGCCTACTACTACTACTACTACTACTACTACTACTACTACTACTACTACTACTACTACTACTACAGCCTATTTGCGTCCCACTGCTGGGCACAGGCATCCTCTTGTCACGAGAGGGCTTGGGCTATAGTCCCCACGCGGGCCCAGTGCGGATTGGGAACTTCACACACACTTTGAATTACTTCGCAGATGCGTGCAGGTTTCCTCACGATGTTTTCCTTCCCCGAAAAGCCCAGTGGTGAATTCAATGAATTTCGCACATAAGTAAACTTAGAGGTGCGAGCCGGAATCGAACCCCCGACCCTCTGCATGAGAGGCGGTAGGTCGAACCACTAGGCCACCACGGCTTCATACCTACGGGCTGGAGGTATTCCTCTGGAGGAGGCGTGGTCTTGGATTCCGTCCTTATGTTGTGGATATTTCCACAACATAAGGACGGAATCCAAGACCACGCCTGGTCCCGTAGTGACGAAATGGGGATGGTGGAATTAAATCAAAAAATTCCCCCGCACACTCAACAAAGTGTATCCTATAAAATACCGACAAGCAGGCAACTATACGTCGGTGATCGAGACTCTGCAATTTATTCTCCATCAGTTCCACCAGTTTAAAAATATGTTTGTACGTACATGGTAATACTGAAGTATCAGCTAAAATCCCAATTGTTAAAGGATTTAACTATCTACAAGTCTTTTGAGGAGGTTTTTTATCAGATAAGTAAGCTGTTTAGAGATATATGTTGACAAAGAACATAGGGTGTAAGTTTTTTTTAAAATTAATCTACTACTACTACAGCCTATTTGCCATCATCACGAGAGGGTTTGGGCTATACCTAGTCCCCACGCGGGCCCAGTGCAGATTGGGGACTTCACACACATCTTTGAATTACTTCGCAGATGCGTGCAAGTTTCCTCACGATGTTTTCCTTCACCGAAAAGCTCAGTGGTAAATTCAAATTAAATTAATTTAACTAATTAGGTATTTCTAGGTATTTCTGAACTTTTATGGTGGGCGGACACAGCCTATAAAAGCACGATTTCGAACACAATTCGAATGAAGTGTCAATGTGTGCGTGCAAGGACATCTGCGTGCGTGCGAGGACGTCTGTACGCTTGTAAATGTGTGTGTACCACTACGCGGGCCAATGTTTTCGGGCCAATTCACTCTCCATCTCCGGATGAAACAAACGGTTAGGGCGAGTTGGGCGCGAGTTGCGCGCCGGTTAGATTCAGGCGGGTGATTCCGTGGCCATTCTGTATCTAGTACTATTAAATATTCTGTACTTTACGTAGGTACCTAGTTGAATGGTTTTAAAGTGAGTTTTGACAAAGATTTGTAGTTGTCATTGTATACATTCTGTTGCGAGTGTTGCAACCAACAAAGGACAGCAGCGGCGGGTCAACGTTACCATTTCCTGCCATTTGTACAATTATTGTTGTCGTCACGCAGCACGCTATTGCTGCGCTTGCGCATGGTATGTTTTGGGTTAACATACAGTCATGAAAACGGCCCCCCTGATGGAAAGGGGCTACCGCTGCCTATAGACGATAGACATTTGCACCATCAGAGACGTTACAAATTATTTATTGACTAATAAGTAATCCCATACTATCTTCCTAAGATACCCAGTCGCAGAATGAACTAGGTAAATACGAATATAAATATTTTATTTTAAGCTTGAACGCTGTATAATTTGTTAATTCATTTGCAAATGACTCCAAGTTTCCTTAGTTTGAGCGTAAAACAGCCAATGCTAAATCCCAATGTACTCAAGTTTTCTGCGAACTGCATTAATATTCATGATCAGATCTTAAAAACTGTTAAATTAAAACCTGAATTCTTTGTGTATCTATATTATAGCAAATAGCATCTTGGCTACAACATCATTTTGGATAAATTGACTTCCTTATAATATTATATTGTTTTTAGGGTTCCGAACCTCAACTACTGAATCGATTAAGTTGAAATTTGGTACGTATATGTAAGTTTGTGACCCAAAGATGGACGTGTAACGAAAATTATTGAATTTTAAACATAGACCCTATTATTGGACGCTAAATTTGAAAAAAATATTAATGAAGTTTTTCAAACTATATCGTGTGACATATCAAATGAAAGTACTTCTTATGAGGGTCTCAAATATATTTTATTTATTTATTTTTTGGTCAATACTTTTCGAGTTATTTAAGAAAATAGGCGGAAAATGACCATCCCCCCCCCCCGCCCCTTATCACCGAAACTACTGGACCTACAATTATTAAGAAGTCCATGGTATTTGAAATCTATCATATAAAAGAGCTTATCCCGTGAAACGGTTTGAAAATGACGTCATTGAAAATAACCAAAGGTCGGAACCCTCTGCACGCGAGTTTTACTCGCTTCTTGGCCGGTTTTTATTCTATCTTATACCTACTTTAAACGCGCTAAACTTGTATAGGTATTTCTCGGTGTATTTATTTATTTATCCAAGCGATCTCAGAAACGGCTCAACGATTTGGACGAAATTTGGAATGATAGGGGTTTACGGGGGCGACAAATCGATCTAGCTAGGTCTCATATCTGAGGAAACTCGGTTTTAGCTATTTTTACCCGAGAAAAGCTCGGTCGCTCAGTTCCTTGTATTTTAGGTGAATGAATGCCATTATTCAGGTAAAAAAACGAGTAGGATTTCTGTATTTAATTTTCGATTAGCTACAATTTTAGTGTGTAAATTCACTTCATGATTTTTTCATTCGCTTTCATCAAGTTATCGACACATTTTTTAACTGTTTACTTTTAGAAATACAATACACTTTATTGAACACCAAAAAAAACAATTACACAAGTATTTACAAATATATAACGAAATACATACATAATATCACGCCTAGACCACTTCCTTCCAATTTCTCAATTAGAAATGATTAAATAAAATAAATACATTTTGTTCCAAGCGGCAACAATTTTTCACATTTATATTTCCCACTTATTGTTTAGCGTTAATTTGCCAGACTTCTACCAAAAGTATTTAATTACTTACTTAACTGGTGTTTAGTTTACTGAAGCAACGGCGGGAATTTTTCGATGTTATCATAACTCGATATCTACCCGTTGGTATTGAAATGGACCGGTTTCTAAGTTGGCAATCGGCTTACGATACAAAAACATGTACGAAAGATGTATAAAATGCGACACTATTCATATTAATATTATATTATAAAAATGCGAAAGTAACTCTGTCTGTCTACCTGTCGTTATCTCTTCAGGCCGTTCCCTGACCCAGCATCGTCAAATTGCTCATGCCACACTTCTCTCATAATACTTTTCTAAGAAATGTTAAAAGTTAAAATATGAAAAAAACATACTCGTACCTATGCTATATTTGATTTTATCATCCTTACATTGACAGCTTTCGTTACACGTTTCACGAAACTTCGCTCGATACAATTTAATTCCAAAGTAACCTTTAACTCGGACTTTTAATCCAACTTTACTCCAGTGTATTATATCAAACAGTGTAAAACTAAATATAACAGAAATATTATCCATATTATATATGGATACATCGACAGCTTTATAAATGCCATGTTTTAGACGGTATCTTTATAGAAATTAAAACGCGTTAAATACTAACTAAATCGGGCGTTCTGTGTACGCACACAGAACGACGAGAGACAGTGACGGCTGAGCTGGGTTTAGAAACGGCCTTCACGCTTCAACCGCTTGTCCGATTTGGATGTGGTATGGAGATAGTTGGAGTCCCGCCCGAGAAAGGACATAGGCTACTTTTCATTCCAAACGATATCAAATTCTTCTTACCCTGTCTTTTTGACGTGATAATTAAATTGATGAACGCCGGCTGCGCCAACGAAAAAGTATGAAATGTATGTCCATGGCGATGTATGTCCTACGTAATGGGACATATTCATTAATGGACATATTCTGTGTCGTGTAGGAATTCTCCTCTGGTCCGTGCTCTCGGAATTCTGAATGCGCTACTGGCATCAGCACCAGAATGTGATGTGTTTGCTTGGCGATGGGTGGCTGTTTGCTGTGAATGCCTTAAATATTGTGAGATGATGGATAAAAGAGAATCCAGTGTTATTTATTAAGCTATATGTTTTTACTTTAGTAATGTGTACCTACATTTAATTTACCAGTGCATTGGTGTCATACTGTAAAGCTGTGTAAATAAAATTGATAAATAAATAAATAAATAAATAAATGTTTCCTTATGACGTTATCACGTATAATTATCGTCCATAAAAGAACTTTATAGACGACCGACTTTTTACCTACTACTCTGCTATTTTCACATATCCACTCACGTTCACTGGTTACCTAGGATTAACTTTTAATTTTATCCATTCCACTTACATTTAAATGATAATTAAATTATCTGCAATTAATGAGTAGTAGGTACCTTACAATTTGAATTTACCACAGAGCTTTTCGGTGAAGGAAAACATCGTGAGGAAACCTGCACGCATCTGCGAAGTAATTCAAAGATGTGTGTGAAGTCCCCAATCCGCACTGGGCCCGCGTGGGGACTATAGCCCAAACCCTCTCGTGATGAGAGGAGGCCTGTGCCCAGCAGTGGGACGCAAATAGGCTGCAGTAGTAGTAGTAGGTACCTTACCAAGTAAGAGTTGTTCTGGTATATGCGAATACCAATTAAAAGTCACCATGTATTTATTTATAATAGCTAAGAGATAGGAAATCTGGCACATTATCTCCTAGCTTAGTGAAATCGAGGCTATCTTGATCTACTCTGGTACCTATGTATATACCTACCTACTTGTAAATATATGCTTGTACACAATGAATGCACACAGATTAAAGCTCCGTCTTCCAGCGGTATTATTTTTAACCAACTTCAAAAAAAGGAGGAGGTTCTCAATTCGTCGGAATCTTTTTTCGGAAATTATTAAAAAACCAATGATTTTTCTCGAGCGGCAGGGAGGAGCGTCGGGCGGGCACGTCATACCACAGAGCTAAATGCTAATAAGTCTTAGAGAGGTACTGTGGGCATCGTCAACTTCGGAACCCTATACTTTGCGCGTGGCCCGACACGCACTTGGCCGGTTTTTTATTATTTTTTGTATGTTCACCAAAAATAAATAGTAAACGTGAACCGATTTCGATGATTCTTTTTTGTTCGAAAGGTGGTACCATTCCAAGTTGGTTCCATATTAATTTGGTTCAGTTCTGATGATGGGATCCATGAGAAAATGAGGGAACTCCTCGAAATTTGCTAGCACATAGGTAGATGATTTTGGTGTCAATTTCGAGGACTTCAGAGTTACTTATGTACTTCTATAGTAATGTTAGGAAACTGTAGCCGAAAAAAAATGTTTACTGTAAGTATATCTAGAAGACGGCATTTAAATAAAACATAGAATTTTTTTTAATAAAAAAATAAAAACCGTCTTCAAACTCCGACAGACTGCGATGTCAATGTCAAGTTCACTATATGATTATCATTTCTTTGGGTCGGTGGACACCGACTTCGCAGTCTGTCGGAGTTTGAAGGCGGTTTTTATTTTTTAATTTAAAAATATATCTAGGTTTTATTTAAATGCTGTCTTCTAGATATAGGTACCTACAGTACCTAATGTTCATCCAAGTTTAGATGACAATATGCACTTGAAACTTTCAAGTGCATTTTCGTCACAGGTAGGGTTGCCAATGTTGCCATCTCCTAAAGTGAAAAAGCCGGACTCTGCCCAGAAAAAAGCCGGACATTTTACCCTAAAAGCGTGACATCACCACAACGTCCAACACTAAAAGCCAAAGACAAAGTTATAAAGCCGGACGTACCTTTTTTTAAATGTTAAACCCCATTTTTCCCGTTCCCGTGGGAATTTCGGGATATCCGCCCCTAGAGTTCCCCTACACTTTTCAAGGAACGTACATGCCTCAGCTTCCTTCGATCAGTACTGACATGACTGACAGTAGTGATGATGATGATGATTGCTTCGCTTGAGGCGCTAACAAAAAGCCAAACAGAAGCCGGACAGGCCGGACATATGAATATTTGGCCGGACACAACTCGAAAAAGCCAAACATGTCCTGATAGTCCCCATGCAGGCCCAGTGCGAATCGGGGACTTCGCACACATCTTTGTATTAGAAACTTCGCAGATGCGTGCAGGTTTCCTCACGATGTTTTCCTTCACCGAAAAGCTCAGTGGTAAATTCAAATTGAATTTCGCACATAAGTAAACTTAGAGGTGCGAGCCGGAATCGAACCCCCGACCCTCGGCACGCATCTGCGAATTAATTCAAAAATGTGTGTGAAGTATCCAATCCGCACTGGGCCCGCGTGGGGACTATAGCCCAAACCCTCTCGTGATGAGAGGAGGCCTGTGCCCAGCAGTGGGACGCAAATAGGCTGTAGTAGTAGTAGTAGTTTCGTTACTAATAAGTAGGTAAATAAAACTTGATAAAAACTTACAAAACTAATTCAGTACTAAATAAGACTGGTTGGTTACTAATAAGACTTAGTTCGCAAGTCACTTTTTTTGTGTAAGAATTAATCAAACTTTGGTTATAATTAAGTAAAACATTGGTTATTATTAGGTAAAACATTGGTAAGTAATCCTTTTTTTCAGTGCACGGTTTTTTACCGAATACCGAATTCCATGCGGGCGAAGTCGCGGGCAAAAGCTACTTATGAATATTTTAAAAAGTAATAGTTTAAGTATATAGTACTTGCCTAACCAAGACATCGTATCTAACAACGTGATCACTGTTAGCTACCGAAGTCTCTGTAATCATAATCATCGGCGCAAGTCAGTGGCGTGCACTCCATACAGACAAAAAGACACTGTCTACCCTACCCAACGTTATCTAATTTGCTTTATTATGATACCTAATAGCTTCATCTACATATAAAATATCAGTACATTACGCATTAACTTAAATTCTTAAATTACAAAACAGCTCCATCTATCGGGTCATCATCGTATCCTTTGTACTGTTCTGAACTCGATAGTTACTTACATCCGAAGACAGTCGCAATTCAATACACTAGCGCCGCTACGCACCTTCAACGAAAAAGACGGACACAATTCTGTCTTCCGTCCGAAAACGTTCTTGCGTGCGTCATCATATTGCCAGTGTGCACGACAACAGCGCCAACTAAACGGGAGACGTATGAACCAAACGCACGCAAGCATACCGGCGAAGTTTAGTTAGACATGTCTTTTCGAAGCGCTTGCAGCATTTTGTATACGTATTGTTGTTGTAATATTATTTGACGTTTTTCTATTTATCTTTTTTGTTATTAAATTATATTTCGGCTGAAATGATGTTGTTTGGTTTGTTCTTGTGCTTTGAAAATATTGATACTAATAAACAGGAAAGTTTTTTTACAATGAATATTTTGTAAACTGCGATTATTTTTTAGTGGATGTGTGCTGTCTATGAACCATTGAAAATGGTGCATTTTCAAAACTTTCCTTTAGCAAGTTTTAATCGAATAAGGCCGGTGTAGGTACAAGATAACCCGAGTTTTAATACGAAATACTAATACTATTCTTGGCCCCCGGGGTGCACTGATTTTTCTGTTTCCATTGTTTAGGTACATGGATATATGTATTGACTTAAGTATACGCCATTATTAATCGAAAAGATGAGAAAATATGCTGAATAGGTACCTATTTGGGAAGTCTAATATTACTTTATATTTTGTTGTCTACCCTGTCTAAAATCTCTGTGCACGCCACTGGCGCAAGTAGACCTGCGCAGCGTGAGCTCATCATACCTACCACGGTATACATAATGATCAACATAATGATTTATTCGTAGAACACATTTAACTTTAGAATCATCGTAAATTGATGGAAGAAATATTGCCTAGATTTCCTTCATCATATTATTATCTTGTGCATTAGGTACCTACTATGCAGTCTACACAGGTAAAAAGAAAGGCTTTCTTGAAAAAGCATACTTACTTTTTTCTATCACGGCAAATTTATTGACTTTTGAGCCCCCTAGCCCCTCTCCCCTGTATCGGCCACTGCATTTGTGTTTTAAAACAAAGCATACAGATTATTATATCGGTCTTTAAATCATACTATAGCGTACTTTGAGTATATAGCCACTGGAGATGCCATAACGTCAACTCTTCGAACAAATTTTTTCGCCACTTTTAGCGGGGGGCGAGGTAAACACGTACAGCACACCACCAAACAACGCAGAACTCAACAGACACAGATTTTCCTGTTGCGATAAACGCACACTACAAAAAAAAATCAACACATCAAAAAATACCCGTACACAGATAGAGTTTTCACGTAACTATGCAGCACACATATGAACAAGCCTAGTGATGAGACACATCTGAAGAATGAGTCAAATCAGATAGATGAATGAACTGAATTATTTTATAGTATTTTATTTTATAATAAAATTGTTAAAGGAAATTCTGTACATTGAAGATACCCAAAAATATATTTGTTTGTATGTATGTATGTCTGTAGCTGTATTTGTGTCCTTAGCCCACACACAGTTTTTTAACTGTGGAATGAACTGTTGCCCGCAGTTTCCGGGCGGATAATATGTAAAAAAATTAAAGTAGATTGGTATTTGTAAGAGCCTATGTACATGAAATCTATATATCTATATATATAAAACAAGAAACTGACTGACTGTTTGACTTACTGACTGACTGATCGATCAACGCAGAGCCGAATCTACTGGTCGTAGAGAGCTGAAATTTGGAATGCAGATTCCATAGGGAATGTTGGGGAGCAATCTAAGAGAGGATTTCTCGAAATTCTCACAGGAACGGGAAAAAACGGGATTTTACATTTTAATATTTCTGCGCAATTTTACCCGCGACTTCGTCCGTATATACTAAGAATTCAGGCAGCTAATGGTTCTATACATAGCGATAGTTATAGGAAACCAAAAACGAAACAATGTCTTTTCCCACGGGAATAAGATGTTTTCCCGTGGTAAAAAGTAGCCTATGTCACCTTCCAGGCTTCCAACTAACTCTAAACAAAAAATCACGACATAAAACCTCTCCGTTGTGACGTGAAGGAAGGACAAACAAATAAACTTTCCCATTTATTAACCGACTTCAAAAAAAGGAGGAGGTTCTTAATTCGTCGGAATCTTTTTTTAAAATGTATATTCACCAAAAATAAATAGAAAACGTGAACCGATTTCGATTATTCTTTTTTGTTCGAAAGGTGGTACTTCCAAGTTGGTCCCATATTAATTTGGTTCAGTTCTGATGATGGGATCCATGAGAAAATGAGGGAACTCCTCGAAATTTGCTAGCACATAGATGATTTTGGTGTCAATTTCGAAGACTTCAGAGTTACTTATGTACTTCTGTAGTAATGTTTGGAAACTGTACCTACCCGAAAAAAAAATATATATAAACCGCCTTCAAACTCCGACAGACTGCGAAGTCGGTGTCATGTGAACCGACCCAAAGAAATGATAATCATATAGTGAACTTGACATTGACATCGCAGTCTGCCGGGAGGTTGAAGACGGTTTTTTTTAAATAAAAAAAATATAATACTAGCTTTTGCCCGCGACTTCGCCTGCGTGGAATTCAATTATCGCGTTCCCGCGGGAACTATGCCTTTTTTCGGGATGAAAAGTAGCCTATGTCCTTTCCCGGGACCCCAACTATCTCCATGCCAGATTTAATCTCAATCGGTCCAGCGGTTGAAGCGTGAAGAGGTAAGTAACAGACAGCCAGACATAGTTACTTTCGCATTTATAATATTAATATGGATAGTATGGTAGTATGGGCCCGCGTGGGGACTATAGCCCAAACCCTCTCATGATGAGGGGAGGCCTGTGCCCAGCAGTGGGACGCAAATAGGCTGTAGTAGTAGTAGTAGTAGTAGTATGGATAAGGGTAGTCAGCAAAATGCTCCGAACAGATAACACGTGTCGGTTTCCAAGAATTCTCCTTTATATAGGGATCTTTTGGAAATCTAAAAGGATTATATGAAATAATGTATATAAATAATAGTTTATGCATTACACATCACTCGTAGTCCCCAACTAAATGTTGTATTCCTTTTACCTAGACTGACCTTTTACTTGACTATTAAATAAACCTCACTGATCGAATGAATGAATGATTCACTCGAAAGTTGAGTCGCTTTTTTGACTTTTGTCACATCCCTAGACCGATTCGCTCCCATTCATGTTTACATTTTTCTGACGTTTACGTATCGCAAAAGTTTTTTCTTTAAATAGAGATTTTACTTCAATACACATTTAATAGTTAGTAAAAATACTTATCTATGATAGGAAACGCGATTTTGTTGCGATTTTGAGCGATCAGATCGCCTTTTACACGAGAATACCGCACAAGACACCATTTTTCAGGAGAAACGTCTCGCGTCACGGAACGATGCAAAATGGCGGTGAAGCGACCTTCAAGTGGGTTTATATAAAGACTTTGAACAGTTGAACCATGTACTTTGCCGGAGGGGATCGCCCATGTATGGCATCTCCAGTGGCTATATACTCAAAGATAGCGTATGATAAACGTGAATAAATATTGTCCTTCAACATAATTTATTCCTATATGTACCTAAAGCATGTTCAACTCTAACTTAGCGACATAAGCATTTTTGCAGACTACTAGCGCCATCTCGTGGGGAGTAGCGTTACTATTCAATTTGAGTTGCTGACGCCTTCTGCCGGCGTTAAGTGGAGGCTCTCAAGTCGGAATATTGTTTCAGTGGTTTTTTAAATAACTACGTTGATTAATAAATCCATTATCACTATTAAGTATAAATTTTATCACACGGGACAGTGTTTATAAGGTTATTGGGTCATCTTTTGCGGTTATCGCAGTGCGGATTTTTCTATTTTTCGCAATGGAATGACGGAAGTTTCGTGATGGTGCATTTGATTAGGAATTTCTCAGTGTTGTTATAGGTACACTGATAAACATTGAAAGCCGGCCGGTGCAAGACCGTAGTTACCTCCAATAGCTCCAATTGGGTTCTGGTTAGTTGGTTCCGTCGCCTCGGGTTCAGTTAGTTAGTCGTCGACTGCACAGCGCGTCGCTTGAACGTGCGTTGAGTCGAGCTCGGCATCGGACCCACGCGATCGCAATTTGAAATCAGAACTTCGAAAATCGAACTTTTTTTACTTTTTATTCGAATCGAACTGTTGTGCCAGTGTGATTTGAGTTGAGTTATTTTTTTTGAAATGCGCCACTGCGCATTTTGCTGCTTCGCTGCTGCGTTTTGAGTCTTCGGAATTTTACCGATTTTGGTAAGTTTTTAAATGTTTTTGCAGGATAAGATAGGATATTATTAGTTAATTTAAAATCAAATAGGGATGTTAATTACCTACTTACAAAGATATTTCATACTTAAATGAAGTGTGGGTAGATTTTGTAAACAAAAACATTTTTGCTTACCCTCCACTATTTTTTTTTTAATTGGAATAGGATTAATATTTATTGGTTATGATAACATTAATAAAGTCACTTTTAAAAATGATTTTTATTTTTACCCATCTAATGGTAAATATTGCCTACTCATTATCAAAACTGATAGTTAGAAAAGTGACCACATTTGTGGTAATTTGTACCAAATCACCAAACAAACCATAAACTAATGGGTCAGCCATTAAATTATAATTTAAGTTTTTAAAATTTAACAGGAGATAAAATTCCACACAGGAAACAAATTATTCCATAGCACACATTCCTTACAATCTTAGAAGTTTGTGAAACGTTTCTAACGCCGTTTGTTTGAAAATTTCCCATATTCGACTCAAAACGGAAAGAGATTTACTTACTTACTTAAATCTATGTAGGTATAATGAATATTATGTTACCTAGGTAAGTAGGTACCAAGATTTCTAATTATTTTCAATCATTTTCAAGGAAACCTTTCATGAGTCTAAAACTCAATTTTATCAACTGAACTTTGGCAGCAAGTTCATGCCATTGATATCTCCAAGTTATGAGTATGACGGACTTGCTTCAATCAAGTGATAGGTATGCTAGTACAACTAGCTCTTGTTTGTCTGTTGCTCATTTATCGCTGTATGTAGCGAATATCATCTTACTTACATAGGTACATATAGTAAATATGAGCTAGTTTGTATAGGTAATTTAACTAATCGAATGTTCTTGTCTATTAAGGTGTGTTGTCAATGTCTCCGATCGCTCGCTGCGGCTTGCGGTCGACATGAGTTTTATTGATATTTTTTATTTACTTACCAAAATAATCATTTGAGCCCACGCTGCCCACGTGATAGTTGTAGGGCCTGGTGCTAGGTCCGTCCGGGGAGGTATCACCGTCTTTCCCCGCTAACCTACCGCCAAATACCTAGCAGTGCTTGCAATGTTGTGTTCCGGTAGGGGGTTAAGGCAGCCGGTGAAATTTCTGGCACAGAGGCATTCCATCTTGGGCCTCAGGGTAGGCAACGCATTCGAGATCCTATGGTTTCCTTATCCCCATAGGATTTCGGTGTCCATGGGCCGCAGTGACCTCTTACCATCAGGTGGGCTGTGCGCTCGTTTGCCTATATACCAATGATATAAAAAACGTATTTTTTTTTTAGTATACCTATATAAATAGCTGGTAAAGGCAAAAAATATCGATAAAAGGTATGTATGTCGGCCGCAAGCCGCAGCGATCGATCGGATACATTGACAACCCACATTTAATCCGTTGATACAGAGTCTATTATTGCTTAATCAGCGCACCTTCTAAGTTGTGTATTGCTCTACCTAATTACGTTTAAGATTACAATATTAAGTATTAATTTAGAAAATCTTTCCCCGTGCCGTGTAATGATATGACACGAGGAAGCACTTTGCGCGTACCTATCACTTCCTTATCAACTGCGATATGATGGCATGTGGCGAGCCTTGACCCCCGCATTCGACAGACGTACTGACAGATCAACAAATAACTGGACTAATCCTATTTAATATTATAAATGTGAAAGTTTAAATTTTCATTTTTTTTTTCAAGATGTGAAATCTAAAGATGATTACAATATGACGAGTGAATACATGAGTTTTCTTTATATACTATGTAGTTGGCCCGGTGAACTTCGTATTACTATAGTAAATTATTTTTTTAGCTGTCCCTTTAGATTTTTTTTCTTTCTAAACCTTCCCTGTATCACAGGGAATAGTTAAAACAAAAAAGAATCAACCAAATCGGTCCAGCGGTTCTCAAGCCTTAGCCAGACTAACAAACGGCGATTCATTTTTACTGTATAGATTTTGCCTTTATTTGCTGTTTATTACTACTATATTAATCATTTTGGCTCATCTAATGGAAATAATTAATTCAGTAACTATGAATAGCATATAAAGGCAAAAAATATCGATAAAATCGGATGCCGTGATCGGAGGAGACGACATACCACCTGAAAAGAATACTAGATATTTTTTAAATCACGACACGATCGATTACTAAGAGGTGAATGACCGAAAATAATTTCCCAATAAATCTAGTGTGGAAATGAACAAAACAAAATAAAACCTAAAGTCCACGGAAGTAGTAAAATCGCATTTATATTGTCGCCAGTAGCAATAAACCGTAGGGACACGACCACGGCGATCTAGAAGTTGCGATACCATTTCGTATCGTTCTTTTGTGAAACTGGCTTTTAAAACGGAAAACCTTTGTTTTTAATTTAGATACTAGTATTTTAAGATGATGTTTAACTGTCTATCTGTTGTTAGCTCTTCAGGCTTAAACCGCTGGAACGATTAGATGAAAATTGGTTAGAGATACCCTAGTACGAGTCCCGGGGAAGAACATGTACTCGTAGGCTACTCTCAGGCTGTTTTGACACCTCCGCCGCGGATTTGAAACAGCGGTACCGCTGAACATTTGTGATCGGTTGTCCATTATACACATCCTTGACGCCGTTCACATTTCCGCGTTCAAACCGCTATTTCAGTTCCGCGGCGGATGATGAAACGATGGCAAATGTTCAGCGGTACCACTGCATCAAATCCGCGGCGGAGGTGTGAAAACAGCCTTAATCCCGGAAAATCGCCTTAATTATGAATTAAGACGATTTTCCCGGTTCCCGAGGCAGACACTAGTAAAATTATTGTGACAGATAGGATAATGCCACTTTCATTCATAAGTTCATAACGGCGCTAGGCTAGGGAATAACCCATAGAGTGTTACCAGTTTTCAATTCACTTTATCTACCATACAGTATTTTATTCAAAGAAAATCGATTTACATTCATACACACTTACAGTAGCACGTGTGGAATATTTATAAAACACCGATTTCTAGTAGAAAAAAGCTAATAGTAGACTAAATATCACAAAAACGATAGAGATATTGGGTAAAAAAACTAATTTTCACATCTCGATCGATCTTTTTTATTGTCACATTCAAATTATCTTATAAAAAGTCTACAGTTGTAATTATCTAACTCACCACCACATACTGTCCTAAGTTTCTTTGGTTTTAAAGTCATAGGTAGGTAGGTGAATACATGGTTAAGTTTATTTTAGGAACATCTGTTAAAGCGTATACCTACGCTATGCGTGTGGCTAATTATTGGGTCATACATTTTTTGACGTAGACATAATTACGGTTATAAAAAAATACCTACTTAACTGTTATTTTTACAAGGTAACAGGTACCTACATGATTATTATTTTTACATATGTATGTACTTATACATAATTTAATTTGCTTCACTTTCAACCGCGGGAATTATGCTTTTTTGGAGAAAAAAGTAGGTAGTGCCTATGTCCATTGCCGGGACTCCAACAATCTCCATACTAAATTCCATCTAAATTGGTCTAGCGGTTGTAGCGTGATGAGATAAAAGACAGACATGCTATTAGTATGTTAATATTAGTATATTATTACCTGGAACCTATGGAATAAAATCAGATGTAAGCTATCAAATTTCTCAAATTCATATTAATACTACGAGTATTATTTTAAAAGAAAGCGTCAAAAAACCAGCAAATCCGCCGGAAGCCATATTTGATTCCACAAACGACTAGAACACAGCCCTTCCGTGGTATAAAAGAGATCCCATGCGGTCGAGTCCATTATCTCCAATCAAAAGATCTGAAGAACTACGGAACACGCTTTTTAGTTTGAACTTCAAGGAAATGGTACTTACTTTAACGGTCGGTTCTAAAACGAATTGTTGGTTTTTAATAGGAGAATGCCGTGTTGAATCGTAATTTTCTTTGATATTTAAAGACGATTGAAAATATGGGTACCTACAGAAAAAGTAGGGCTAAGAAAACGAAATAAACTTGAAATTTAATTAATTAAATTAGCTTAGGAGGATACGTGGAAAAACATACATCATCCAGATTTTTTTAAAGGTTTTCTACGAATTAAATAGACACAAAAATAAATAATTGATAAAAGATTAGATTGTGAACTGATCGAGAACGAATATCTTAAGCCATTTATTTTTCTGTGCTTAAACTTAAAAAAATATCCTAATTTTTATACAAAACATAGATGTATGTACATAATATAGGTAGATATTTAATTTGCCACGTGCTATGTGCATTTATAAATTATTTTTCACGCCTCCTATTCGAAAAGGAGTACTTTGTTCCCCGTTTAGAGGTAGCAAAATGCGATTTTGCTCCTAGTCACACAATCTACTATTCCTCACAGCATGTTCTCGGGTCAAATACTTACCTTACCTATGCCTTACCTACATACTTTTATTTACCGACGTCAATCCTATAAACTACTAAAACAATAAAATCGGACAATACTACCGACATTTTAAGAATACATTAACTTCAGATAGATTTATGTTCTCCGTTTGAGGCACGTTAATGTCTTTATTGATGCTGCGTGTACAACTACTGCCGCGTAACTTAGTTTAACTTATAGGGTGATATTTTTCTCTTTCATTTACGATTCGTACTTTCATAGTCGCCCTGAAAAATTCTGGCATTGACTACGACCGTAGCGCTTTAGTATCCGTATTCCCAGTATATTTACCCTTGTGCGAATGCAAATTTAGTTTTAAAATATCCCTGATTACAATTTCCGATGAAAGAAAATGTCGTGAGGAAAGTAACAGGACTCAGGTGTGGACTGTAAGTATAAATCCCACACTCTAGTGATGATTTACTTTGTTCAGTGGTGGTAGAAAATAACCAATTTTTTTGTATACTTACTCACAATTATTCATCAATTTACACCAGACAATATAGGTATATAACTTGAGGTTACGTTCTGATAATATAACTCATAACATAATTTTTGTTACCCTCTGCTACACCTCGTTTCATAAATGCACACTCGTTGACAAAAATCATCCCTTTACCTCCCTTGGGGAGAAAAAAAACTATTCCTATTTCAAAAGTAGACTGTTTCTCAGACATCAGCCTGTGCTCAAGTTGCAGCTGTCACGTCTTGCGCCGCTATGACGGTGCCTAATGACCCTTGATTATTGATTTACACACTACACCCACGAGTAACTACGACTTTACCCGACAAGCTATTATAAACGCTATCGCAATTTCTATTAAGGTCTATTATAAAGATGCTGTTCTATTGAAAGTGGGAATTGACTTCAGTGTTCTGCATTGGAGATCTTGTAAAACAGTTGGTGAAGATTCTGATTGACAGTTGAAAATGACATGAGTTGGTGCATTTATGTGAAAAAGCAACGCCGAAGTTATTGAAAACACATTTTAACTTGCAAAAGTTTTGTATAAGAAGTATAAAACAGTAGAAAGTTCACGGGTAAAAGCTAGTAAACAGTGAGAGTTGCTGAAAGTAGGCGACGGTGACCTCTTACCATCAGGTGGTTTCATGCCTTGCCACTAAATACCGGCGGTAAAAAAGGACTCGCAGTAGCGAATTTAGAAGTGGAAAAACGTTTTCTCTTTTTGTATGGACGCGTGCGCACTATTCTTCCCTCTCTATAATCGAGATCTCCCTCGCCATAATGTATTTTGAAATTTTCAACACCCCCAAAGTAGATAGAGATAGACCAATGCGTTATTGGTTCCCTGGCGGAAACACGGACCCGGGGCCTTATTCGGGTAAGCAAAGGATTACATAGGGATTCTTTAGGGAACGTCAAACCGTCACTGAACCTTAAAGAGCTAGATTTTTAATGGCGCCGTGACGTTTTCTATAGAATCCCTATGAAAACCCTTTTGCGTCCGGAATGAGGCCCCTGGTCTCTAAAGTAAGGTACAACGGAGCTTTCACATAGAAATCCTAAAATAACCCTTATATCTCATAACGGTTTGTCTTATCTTAACTTAACAATATGTCCTTTTAACCATTCTTACCATTAACTGTACCATTTCCAAAACAATACATAACTGTTATATCTATTGTAGGTATAGCACGACACAACTTAGAAGGCGCGCTGATTAAGCAACAATAGACTCTGCGTCAACGGCTTAAACGCTTTACCGCGCGCCTACTAATTTGTGTCTTGCTATACAGTTTAAGGACACTCAAGTACCAATAAAGTACAGTCGCGATAGTAACTGTTTACTTTCGATTACTGGACTCTGATATGAATAGTCTGTACTTTCACTTCTATTGTTAAGAGGTGAAGGTTCAAAATAGGCTGTTTGATAACCAATGCTAGGGATGGCACCTCGTAGTGTTGAAATTATAAAGCAACATAAAATGTATTTATTCATTTATGGTATATCATAGATTATTAGGCAAAATTGTTTGTTTTTTACGACTGTTCCACCACAAACTTTGTGTTTTGAGTGAGTATAATTTATAATTAAATGTACCTAATATGCGTTATAACAATAACATTGTTGTCTAGCATCGCGGTACAGACCAAGCCATTTCAATACCTTTTTTTTTCAAATATTTATCTGAAATATTATGTTATACCTACTTATAAAAGTGAAGCGTGCCTTTAAAAAACTACTTTTGTCACCACAGTGTAGTAAATAAACAAAAATATTCCTGGAAGGTAAACAAACCCCTTTCATTAAAGATAACAACAATTCTTAGTAACACTTCTAAAACACATCATTTCGCGCCCACACTGACATTCATCAAATTATCGTAACGGCTGCAACATTGTTGTTACTATTATTATAAACTATTAATAAATAATTATCTCATTCATTAAAATGTAACTTATCCGCAATTGTCAACCCTGTGAAAGGTATATGACGTTCATCATATCTATAGAAATTCCAATTCTATCTGACTGGTCTTAAAGTTTAAAATGTATCTGTCTGTGGTATCGTAGCTCCCAAACGGATGAACCGATTTTCGTTTAAGTAGTTTTTTCGTTTCATAGATAATTTTATCCCGAGTGTTCTTAGCAATGTTTCATGAAAATCTGTTTAGTTGTTTCAAGATCATCAGCTCTTTTCTTTTTATACTTGCTACGAACCTAGTCATATATTGAGTACCTATACGTTCGTTTCCCTACGGACTGATTTGTATTTGAAAACAGAATTTGTCTAGAAAAAATGGTAAACAAAAGACTTAGTTGAAAACATTTTAGGTACTTACTTAATTGTATTTTCGTCAATATGCGTTGGAACTGTCGTTCACTCAGTCTCGTAAGCACAGCTCGTACCTAATTAGTAACGCAGTAGTTTTCGATTGACGCCGAAATTAAACACGTGCCCATCAGATAATCAAATTAAAAGTTATCAGTATACCTACATCCAATTTAAGTTACGATACTTTTTTAAAACGGTTAAAACCGAAAGTCAATTACAATAACAGTCCTTGAACGCATATTCCACGTCCCCTATTTACATCGTACATTGAAAAACGACAGTAGTAAACCCACCCTTACTTACATTGTCAATATGAGTTATATTTTGAAAAGGACTGCGCTGGACCCCTATCACTTAGTTCCACTACTTCCACCAGAAGCCGTAACACCAGGTGGCATTCGGACAGTTATTGTTTCGACTTGAACAACTTAATTGGATGTTTTACAATATGTTTACAACGAAAAATCATTAAACATGTGTCGAGTCAATATTGGGGTTGATGTTGAAAATAAGTTTTTATCTTGAATTTATATTATGGGAGGGAACGGGTAAATTCACGTCTTAAACCTAAGAGTCTCCAGTACGCTTCTTTCTCCATACAAACGTATATAGTTACGTTTTAATTCGCAAACTACTTATCAGATTGGCACCAAATTTTACAAGTAATAATGGAGCGGAGATATTAGTGTCCAAAATACACTTTGATTGTAATAAATTGAATAACAAAGAAACTAGGACCATTTTAGTTTCCTCCATACAAACTTGAAAATTCGGTTTTTTGGCTGTAATTTAATTGTGTTTTATTTTACCACGATATTTACCAATTTCGGACACACATAATGATGATTTTATTATGTGTACCAAGTTTCGAGTCAATCTATTTAGTAATTTGGGAATAAAAGCGAAAATAAGTTTGTATGAAAAGTTGAGAAACGCCGTGCGTATGGTGACTCTTAATTGAAGTGACTGTATCAGTGGACATTTTGGTCAACAGTAGTCAACACGCATTAATATTTGTGTGAAAAAAAAGTAGGTACGCATATGTATTGGGTACAGTATTACATTAGTCTCATCTTAGGGCCACAATCGTTTAGCAGATACCTAATATTAAACAATATAGCTGCCTAGGCTCGAGATATGAGTTTGTGGCCTTCGTGGTGGAGACTCTGGGGTCATGGGGCAAAGGGGCGCTGGGGCTCCACAGGGAGCTAGGGAAGCGGTTGAGGGAGGCAACGGGAGACCCTCGCGCCGGCAGCTTTCTCGCGCAAAGACTGGCAATTGATTGCCATACGGCATACAGCGAGGGAATGCTGCTTGCGTGATGGGAATCCTTCCGAAAGGCCCTCATTTAGGTTTTTAGGTTATGGTTTAGCTTTTTTTTCTGTTAATTTAAAGGCTATTTTTAGTTTATTTTGAATTTTTTAACTTATTCTTTTCTGAATAAACTTTTAATTTCAACATTCATCTGTTATTTGAAGCAACCGACCCAAGTTTAAATGATATATGTGTAGATATTAAGTTGATTATTATATACTCTACTAAAATGCGATACAAAAATGTATTCTCTTTTTCGATCAACTTTTTTTTGGTTATTTGTAAAATATGAGTATGTACAAGCCATTTTTTTAAACTGTTCGGCGGCGAATAAAATGTACATATACTGACCTACTTACTAAATGTTTTAAAACAAGCGGTTATAGTGCTCAATACTTAATTTATGTATTAGTTCGGCTTAAATCGGCATACCAAAGCGTTTTGAATGATTTCACACAATCAACACTTCAAAATTCCTAACGAATCAGCCCATAAATAACACTGGAAGTGTGTGAACTAGTTTGCCAGTATAAATATACCTCTCTGACATAGGGCTATTACTTCTACATGGAGTTCTGTGTAAACTAGACATTTTATATGGACTAGACTATGAAGACCTCTCCATACTATTAAGTTACATGGAAATATAAGGTCAATGTGTAGTGGTCATAAGTCGATACTCGTGCAAGCTATTAAAAATAATGATTTAAGACCCCATTGTTCGGAATAGACCTATTATTTATTACTAGAGTTTGTTCCCTCGTGCATTCTTACTAACAGTTTTTAAGAAAAAACTGTTGCGTATTTCAAAGCAGCATCTGAAAATGCGTCTTATTTTACAAAAAAATATATAAATAAACATAGTATAAATATCTGGCCACTACTTAAATCCAATTTGTAAAAAAATAAACACAAATTCGTTGCACATGCATTCTAATTTCAAAATTCGATGCGTATGTACCCGCTCTTTCATCAGCTTTGGCTGTTTTTCTCCGTGGCAATGTTTTTTCATGCGCATAGGTACGCACTCATAACCATAACTAATAGAATAATCTGTGTTGAGGAGAAACACGTTGGGATTTATTGAAGTTATGGATGTTGCAAGGGGTATAAATAGTGCAGGTTCCGTAACGTTATTTTAACTATAGATTATTTATTTCATTGGTTCAGATATTTCTTATTAACATTTATGACTAGATTTAACCGCATTCACATCTATAATTAGATTTGAAAATCTCATGGTTGGGCAATTACCTCCCTATCCTATCTACACATTTTATAAAATGTAGAAAACACAAATTTCAAATAAAAAGTATATAATGGTGTAGAAATAAAATAAAAAACTGAGTGATCGATAAATGTATTAACCGTAATCGCTAGTCCTAGCGTGAAATTTTGCACGGAGTCGGTCGTGGCAAAAGGAATTTAATGAATTGAATAAGAATACATATTAAAAGTCTAGTGAAACTGATGTTTTAATATTGCCCCCTAAAGTCTGGAACAACCCTGAACTGCGGAACGCATCGATTGCCGATAACCGATTATTAAATTAATGAATGCGGGCGTGGAACAGCTTTTTGTTGCTCTTACAGGCGAGTACCTACAAATATTAAATCATATTTCAGAGCATCAAGATGAAAAAATGCTATGCATTAAGTACCGAATGTTTGCATCCAAACTTTTTTAAGATCTCTTCCACTACGTAATGAGTATCACATGTAACCCTATAGATTTTTTAAAGGGGTCAATATTAAAAAAGAAAATCCTTGGTAGTATGCAAGCATGAAACTTTGCGCAAAGTTGATTGACAATATAAAATGTAATATTCCTCTACTTTTAAATACTTAATAGGCAAGTCGGTAAAGTAGTGGAATAAATTTTATATTGTCAATATGTTGTCAATCAACTTTGCATAAAGTTTCATAGTTCAGTATTTTTTCTTCTTCTTTCTTTTCTCAAGGCAAGTTTCTATTCTGAGTCGGGGCTCATTGATAAACGCCCAATAAATACAACAAAATGTATGACTCATCTTCTCCTTTTGACTGTCAGTCTTTCTGCTTCTTCTGCTGACTGTACCGGCAGGTGGAGGTAGCTTTGCTTTACCAAGTACATAGGTAAATCGAAAGTTAGAAATGTACCTTACTTCACAACATGTGCCACAATAACTCATGGTCGGTAAATTTTCAAATAACGTAGCTGCCCACAATGCACCAATATTACCTACCACGTCATTACTGTAGATGCAATTAGTCCACCACCATGTTAGAAACTCTCTAAATCAAGCCAAAACAACCTTTACATAAACTACGTAAGGATCAACAGAGCTTCGGCGATATCTTTGCAATACATGTGTTGATCTACACATTGCTATTGCGCTCCGAACAATCGATAAAAGTCTTTAAACCGATTAACTTAAGAAAGCTGTTGAATGCATGGAAGAGAATACAAATAAACACTGCGCACGCGTAGCTTATTTATTCCATTTTAGTTCGTGTGCCTTTGATTTTAAGGTCACTGTCAAGTGCACAACGGTCAAGTGTCTTGGCGCCGCGTAAAGCCAAGTTTGTTGCACTATGAGGCGTCAATTCTGTTAGCGGCATGAATAGATGCATTCATAGAGATGTTATGCGTTTCGTTTTTCAAGTTTTATTGTAGCTATTGATTTAACTTTGATATGAAATAATTATTATACTAATTGTACACACATTTCAACTCTTTTTTGTCTACTCTTAGTCCATTGGTTTTCTTCTTCTCTATCTCGTTTAAAATATTCTGGCCTGGTAATTCATTCCTCATTTTCTTGGTTTACTTACCTACTTATTTAATGCACATTTCTTCAACCTCCTTAACCTCATTCCATCTCCTCGTCATTGGCTACTAATATATTATAAAATACCTATGATTTACTCAACAATAAGTTACCGATACCGTAAGTACCTATGTACGTACACCACAAGTGTTTACTGCACCAGTGTCAAGACTGTCCAAATACTCTTTTCGAGCACAAATCGAAATAAACTTAATTGTAAGGACTTAATAATTAATATTATATTTTTTTAATAGATTCTCCTCTCAAGGGTCCCGTTCTGCTTTAACAAGTTAGTGAGATGTAACAAGTTTTTTAGACCAAGCATAATCGATATTTAGCGATACATCGTTAAGTTCTGCACCTATATCTTCCATATCATCGTTAACTTCATCATCTGATAGTTAAACATGTAGGTAGTTAAGTATGTAAAATCTGGATACTTGAGAAGAAGTTATTATTATTCCCTTATGTATTTCGGCCATTAATTGATTTTGTTTTCTTCAAATTAAAAAGAACTTAATAAGTGGATAGTGTAAAAAGGACTGAGAATAAAAGGCATTCCAACTATGTATATCAACTGTGGCAAGGAAAACAAAGGAAAAACATAATATTGATATAGGTAAGCATAAAATACATAAAAACCCTTCATCAAAAGCGAGATGGTAAATGTTCCAGTAAGTCTAAGATTTAATAATAAGAAAATGCCATTGCTTGACATTTGGGTAAAAATGCTTAAAATTAAGAAGAACAAATAAATAATAAATTCGAATGATGATGATATTCTGATAACAATAAGAAATATACAAATAAATGCAATAAGACTCCAATGACAGTTAAAAAAATGTAGTCCATTTTTTATACATCCACTCTCCATTGTGACAATTTTATCCCTTCGAATTTCCATAAATTCTCTTTTCGACATAATAAAAGTAACCGAACGGAAGTCTCCTACGCCTACAGTCAAAGCCAATATAAACTGACCCTTAAGCTACATATAAGAAAAGCACACCGGAGGTCACTGTGGCTTGGTTAGTAAAACCAATGCAACCCAAGCTGTTTGAAGTGAAAAAGATGTGGCCTGCATGGCATGGATGCATTAAAAATTACCACCGTAACGAGACTAACGAGATCTAGGGTATAAAGAGTTGTGTAAGTAAGCAAAGGTCTTTTTATACCGGTCATTGAGTAGTCTTAATTAAGGCACTCCTTTTCTGGACAGGAAAGTCTGCTATCGGCATTCCCTTCAGAGTAATTTAAGAGATAATTGCTAAGCTTGCATGAAATTACTATGTTAGCATAAACAAATTAGCTCCTAATAACCGTACCGTATAATTATTACCCAAGGTACTTTACATTATAATTTGTAAGAAATTTTGCACGAATGAATGAAAATTGATTAGTAAAACAAGTTTATATGAAGCAGGGGCTTATGAAATAAGATGACTTTATTCAAAATTATCTTATGTCGTTGACATTGATATCGAATACTTAGGCATGAAGGATTCCAATTTCTTCTCAACTCTATCCGCCGAAGTGCTATGCTGATTGTTTACGTAATACGAGTATACTCTGACAATGTGTAGGTTAGGTAACCTTGTTTTTGTCCTTACGCATCCAGTCTCTTCCAAAACACACAAAACTATATTTCCATTTTGCCGACTCTCTGCCCACATTTTTGCGACTCAAGCTGGGTATTTCATTTTGCAAGTTTCACTAACAAATTTCATCAGAACCGGTTCAGCGTTTTTTAGCCTAACAGATAGACAGGCAGACAGAGTTACGTTCGCATTTTATAATATTAGTATGAATATTATACTTAATCATTCTCCAAAACTGCATTCGAAACGAACAAAATTAAACAATCCAAAAGCTTTGTAACAGAATTCGATAGGTTTAATGCGATAGCACTGCACTGCACAGGTTTCGAGCTTAAACTCGCTTTAAATTAGAAGAAAACCGTTAAGGACGTAAGACAATGGTTGTAAGCTCCTTATGTGCCTAGTTCACTGAACCATGATGAATAAGGGAAGTTTTTTAGCAACTGCGTTGAACTAAGTCAGTTGCGGGTCATTAGTCATTATAGCAGAGCATTGGTAAAATATGACATAAAAGAAAACAATTTTGAATATTTTCGGAAATTATTTTCTCTCAGTTTCAAGTATCATTTGGGACCGTTTGTTTTGTTTAAATATTACTTTAGTTTTGATTTCATTTGTAATTTTAATCGGAAATCAGACCAGAGAGTACTTCTTCAAATGATGGGTTTTGAGACCCAATACAAACCCCATAGCAGGCGTAAAAACGGGACCTATCGGGCGGAAGTTATTGGACGTTGAAAGTAATTTACTTCTCTTGCCTGTTAATAAAAGAATTAGAAACGTCTGCTTTACGTAATTAGGCCGAAGAAAAATGCAGCATAGGTACAGGTTCAAATCATGCTTAAGGTCGTAAAATTTTTCCCCTTTTTTCTTTGGAGTATTTTTTTTCTGTATAATTTTTGATCTGCCAGCACACAATTAATAATCAAAGATATTCAAGACATCATCAATGAACGCGTCTTTATCTGAACAAGATTTTTTAAGACGCATTACTTTGTAAACTTTGGTCCCCTTTCTTATTAGATCCTTTGCTTCTTTGATGTGCTTGTTTGTATTCTTTGGGGGTTTCCAGCTTATAGCAGCGTCTCACGTAACCGCGTCGTAAGGAGGGTCGCTCCCCTGTTTTATAGCTTGAAGTACAAAGCCGATATCTGATTGGGTTTTTTGAGCTATAGCCAGTGTTAAAAGATTTTCCTTATACCTTAAAATTATTTTTACGTTTCTAATGTCGATTTGGATTACATCTTCATTTAATAGAGATGCTAAATTGGCCAAGATATTAAATACGTATTTTTCATTTGAATTTTGTCAGTTATGAAGCTAATTTGATAAATATTGAAAATCCTGACAATTTCAGACAGTAATTTCTTCATACTTGGATTGTTAACCTGGATTATCATAAATCTGCTTACACATACTAACTAGCTAAGTAAGACCTGGATTATCAAATTGAGGAAATACTATAATCTATCTACACATAGTAGCTAACTGAGATAACGGTCCATTTATGTTTTATCTCAGCCTAAGATATTAAAGGAAACAAAGACAGATTAATCAGTCTAGAGTTAGCACACATGCTCAACGGTTTTCAAAGATCAATTAAAATAACGGTTTATCGGAAATGTCAATTCGGTTGTAAGTCGAATAAGGTAAGTGCTTCTCGGGTGAGGATATGGTTCAAATCTGATTGAATCTGGTCTTTGAAATGCGAATGACACAAAAAGTCAAGAGTCACGACGGGCTGAAGACGGACATAAGTCCGTGTTATAAAATGGAATGTTGTGACCGATGTGTTGTGATAAAAAGCGCCGGCCGATAAGTAACTGTTGTTTATAAACATACAAATATTATTGTTATATAGTAAAACGCTGTTACTGATGAACATTGTACAGTCACAGATATTGTGGAGGCTGGCCATGTATAATGGTGAGCTGACAGATTTTCTTTCATATTTGATTTTTAGTAGAATGTATCAGAATTCAAATACTGCAGTGTAAATATATTATTTATCTACTATCTAAAAATAAGTCGGGTTTTCCTCCCTGACGCTATATCTCCAGAACGCACGAACCGATTTCCACGGTTTTGCATTCGTTGGAAAGGTCTCGGGCTCCGTGAGGTTTAAGGCGGTACGAAGTCCGCGGGATCAGCTAGTTTATATCTAAAAGTTTTATTTCATTTATACTAGGAAAGTGCCAGAGCAATGATAGGGCTCGGCGTGCTTCAGCTTATTCACTTAGGTTTATAAGACCCACTTGCATCAAGCCGCTAACCTCGGGTTAGTCTCTTAACCCACGTCAAATTCATACAAATAAATCCGAGTTCAGCGGTTAACCCGAGGCACAGGGCGGACACGGCCTATAAAAACACGATTTCGAACACAATTCCAATCAAGTGTCAATGTTTGCGTGCGAGGACATCTGTATGTACACTTGTAAATGTGTGTGTACCACTAGGCGGGCCAATGATTCACTCTCCATCTCCGGATGAAACAAATGACGGTAAGGGCGAGTCGGGCGCGAGTTGCGCGCCGGCTAGATTCAGGCGGGTGATTCCGTGGCCATTCTGTATGTACTTACTTAGTACTATTAAATATTCTGTGCCTGAGGGTAGCGACTTGATGCAAGTGGGGCTAATTCACCTTCCCCGTATGATAATCGCGCCGGCAGCCTCCAAAATGAAATCCTATAAGTATTATTTACCGTTTTTTTATCCGGAAAATATTCTTTATCCGCAAGCGCGTACGTCACAACAATGTACTGTGCCAAAGCATTAAAATATGTATGCAGTGACTCTGCATACATATTTTGGCGCTTTGGCTGGATACATAACTTTGCCTTTGACTTTTAATACTTTCGGGATAGTATTTATGTGTTCCCCCCTGTCCCACTGAAAACTGTTATATTCCTTACGAGGGCTAGTGGATAGGCCAATATGGTCAACCATTGATAGCTCCAAGCTCTAAAAGGTAATGACAGTTACATCGAGCATCCCAATGAAATAGCGTTTGCAGCAAAACGTTGACAATGAACTGTTAGGCACCCAATCTGACGGTTTATTCATTTTGGATATGTCTGCATTCTACCTTGATTTAATTTTAAATATTTTTTTGTGGTATCAATAGTCGGGAGTCGGAATATTTTATTTTATGGAGACACTAAAAATCAGCTAAGTCGTAGGTAACTGGTGCTGCGTTTTGTTTGCGAAGTGGACTCTTTTATTTCGATAATTACTAATATTTGTTATTCTTTCTACATCGCAAACATAGCTTCAGCCTTTTTGATTTGTTTTGTTTTGTTATGGAGCTCAAAATCCTCAAAAACTATTTGCATGTATTTAAGAATTAACACGAGTAGAAAGCAACTCGTGCTTAACATGCTAGATACTGTGACGTATCTTACGTTTGTTTGATCATAACCAGCTGTATTTGAGCACTCTTCATCAGACAGACAAGTTTTAATTAAGAGATTACATCTCGACGCCACACTCGATCTATTATTAAATCGTTAATTCCTTTTTAGTGATTCACCCAGTCATTAGCCCGATCGTTTAATGAGGGCAACCGTATTCCTGCTCACTAGTTGGCGCTACTATCTATAAGGTGGTGGCTGTCAGTGTCATTTCATACAATATTGTCAATGTCACTGTGATATTTGACGTTTAGGAGATCTCAGTGTTGCCAATTTAGCGTATAATATGGCACAAAATGTGGTAAATTGGCAACATTGCACCTCGTAGGACTGCAAGCGAGTCTAGCGGCGAATTCACTCGCGTTGACCTTTCCATTTGCTTATTTATTGGCCCAAATGTCTAATTGATTTTCTTCTTTTTCAGGTAAGTAGCTGTTTGACATGTTAATGTAATCTTCGGAAATGTTTTTTACGGTTTGAATTAGGAGGTAAGTTTAATTTACTTGCTTATCCTTATTGGCATTAATTTATCTATAATCAAATTTTTAATTCGGTGGAGAGCGGAGCGACCCAACCAATCTTGATAGTTTTTGTATCACGACCGGTTTTTAAGTAAATATGCAGGCCAGATATGTAAACAAATGCGCTCAACGGCGTGATTTTAGTTGGTACACGGAACAAACACGTAGAACATGACTTCTTTTCTTTTAGTTTGTAACGTCCATGATTCCGAAGTAAATGTGTACTCGATATGTTTGCCGATGAAATAAATAGGTGGGTGGTGGAATTTTTCAAGTCGACTGTAAAATTTACACATCATAATTACATGGGACTAGAAAACAGTCCGTGTGTTATTCGCATAGGAGCCTACATTCCCCTAGGAGCCTACATGCCAAATTTCAGTTTCCTATGACCAGTGGTTTCAGCCTTTCAGCTGTGTGTTTTCATAAGTTACTCAGTATATGAAGAGTTTTATATAATTATATTGATTACTACCTTATTTCATTCCACCACATTCTTATTTCACCACTTGAAAAATCAGTAAATATATTGGACTAAATTTCACGCTTGAGGATTAATGGGATAATAGGGCACATAACTAACTCGTCATTTGCGGCAAGACTGACAAAATGCTTCATTTAAGTTTTGGTTCTGTTGAAAACTCTGAAAGATGTATATTAATTTCGGTATCCATTTACCTACACTTTCTCTAATGGCGAACGGTTTCTACACACACAGTATCCATTACAGCAATTTAACGGCTCGTTAAATCACGCACTATAACGTTATCGCTAATGCGTTCGTTATCGCCTCAAAAATAACCAGTTAATACAGTTGGGCACTGGCCGGTTACATAATAGTGGAGTGACAGTGAAAAAAAGTACGCCATAAAAATACCACGCTGCAACCGCTCATGAATGATACGCTAAACCTGGGTTTAATCAAGAAATTTGATGGACCCATCACCTTTAATAGTACATTATAGACCTAGGGTGGTGAATTCGTAAAAGTCCCAGATCGCAGGTTTCTGTGGCCCGAACCGAAGGTGGGCCTACGTCCATTGCTGGACGTAGGCCCACCACATTTCGCCCCATAGACCAGTCCTGCATGTATTCTCGGCATCAGTCGGATTCTCGCTATTTTCACCAAGTCGTTGCTCCATCATGTAGGGTAGGAGGCCTATCGACTTCCAGTACCGCCATTCGAGAACATTCTGGCCAATTTCAAATGAACTACCAGAATTTGTACTGTCTTTTCTTCGTAAAGCTAACGTTTAAATTGCGAAGATTATGGACTGCTAATGAGAAAATTACTGACATTAGAATGCATAAGTAATGCTATCCAGCCTTATAATTAGCGCACGCCGTTCGCAACCATCCATTAACGTTGTATTCTAGAGCGGTTATGTCTTCGTCGTTTTTATCTATCTTGTCTTCAGCTGGTTCATTTTCTGCAGTACGGAAACAGGAGTTTCCGGTTTAATTACCACTTTCGTCGTCTTGTTCCAGTGTGATAACTGATTTCTCGCGTCACTGTTATCAATGGTAATATTTTCGCTCTATCCCTTAATTACGAATAATTAGCCATTCTCTAAGAATTGTGGGCCATTTCTTATTTTGATTTTATAGCTTTTATGTAGGTTATACGCTTTTTTAAAACTAATGAGCATTTCTTAGTAACAACCTTATCTATTGGGGAAATGTCCGCAACATATGATTGTAATCCAAGAAGCGTCTAGTCTCGAAATATTGGAATGCGTATGGTAGAATCAAATCGTGAATTCCCCCAAACACTGCATTCTTTTTTTAAGTAGACTTCTCCATAAGTAACGATCTTTAATCATACTTTCATCAGTCATTATTGATTATTCAGATTTTTTTAAGATAGTTCTAATACCTAAACTATAAGTAAATTCTCGCGTCAGTATTGAACTTATTCCACACTGTCTAGAAGAAAACCCTCAATCAGTCTCACAAGACTTTCAGGGCAGAAAGGGACTGACATTCTAGAACTCTCCATTTCTCAGATGGCTATCAGCAGGACATGCCAAATTAAAACCTCTTAAGAAAACAACAAAACTCGACAGCTTTGCGAAAACAACCTTATTTTTTAAAGAGCACGGTGCTGTTTCAATTTCAGAAGTTGGTAAGAAGTGAAGGTGTCACTGGCTGGAATAATTTTCTGGATATACTTAATAGGCTTCATCATGTCTCTTTCAAACTTTTCTGAAGAAACATTTAACTGAGCGAGACAAAACATGCGATAGGAGATGCCATGTGCCGATTAATATGAAAGTGTCTGATCTCAAGGTTGAAACAATTGGCACGTTGCATTAAATTTTTGAACAGATGTCATGCAAAAATTAATTGCGATTAGGATCAATTTAATTCTAGATTCCGGTGTGACATGGCAGCCTTGTAGCATAACGAAAGAGTTCTGACTTTTACGACGAAGTTATTGTGAGTACAAATATTTGTAGGGCAATTTGAGATCATATCTGACTGGAAATCTATTTATTAGAAAGACAGAGTAAAATTGGAGAGGCTCTTTAGAGATGAAATCTGGGATCAAAAGTGGTAACCTGCCTGTGTGTTATAGAATACCGGAAGATAGAACACCAAATCATGGAGTGGCGTTATACATTCTTTTATAATTTGTGCACTGTTTGGTTCCACAATTTACTTTGAACTTTCCTCTGCCGACGATTTCACCGATTGATTTAATTTTAATTAGATCGGAGTCATTAAGAAAAATTTGGTTTCGACAGTCAAGCATTCAATAATGTACCACGTTACCGTTATGCTTTCTAGATGATTATTATTGTTAGGTACCTAGTCATAACTAATTTTGTAATCTCTAATTTAGCACGGCCACATAGGTACTGTCGGGATTCTGGAATTCGGCGTTCGGAATTCCTCGTTTGCCCTATAGGAACGAAAAAAACTGAAACACATCTTAAAATAGGTAGGTAATCAGTCAGTTTAATAATTTTGAATAGGTACATACAACGTTATATACTTATATACAGACAGACAGAGTTACATACTTTCGCATTTATAATATTAGTATAGACACAGATTATGTAGTAGTATGCATTTTCGTATTTAGGAAATTAAAACTTCTTAATAAAGGAGGGCAGAGAGATATGGAAAGTGAGCTTCATAAAGAGCTCTTGAATGTGTTTAGTATAATTTCGTCCTTACAATAACCGATAATCATGCCTCGTGTTCATTTTAATTGTGGTATCGGGCCGGCGGCGCAAACGCATAAATAAGTAACTGTTGAACATTACGCATTACGTAAGTTAACCGTTGTCATTTAACGTTTTCAACCAGCGTCTTCAAAACTTTATACAAACTGGACTCGCCTAGTGTGTTCCGGGTACTGAAAATATTAAGTTGTAATAACAGCGTCGTGAGAACTTGTCTGTCATTGGTTTTCGGCAAAATATTTTGATTGTGGAAGCGTCAACAGAGGTAATACTGCCAGTAAAGGAACGTTTCGGTTGGTGGTGAAGTCTGAAAACACGTATCATATAGTGATAGGGACCGTTATTGAAAAACAGATTCACATTGATGAGGCAAACATATGAACTACTTATCCTTGGTCTCTCTAGGGTCTCAAACTTATCATCATATAATAATTTCAACCGAAAACGCTGCTGCTGGACTTAGGCCTTCCGCCAAGGTTCGACGCTCAGACTGGTCCGGTGTGTCCTTGCTTCTACTAGTATTTTTTTTTAATGGCGTCCGCGCACCTTGATACGAGCTGTCAGTGGGCTTCCTACTGAATGGAGCGCGACCTAAAGAAAGTCGCGGGATCTTGTCTCAAACTATCTGCTTTTAGGTTAAGGAGACATTTTTTTTTTTAATAGCGTAACAGATTTCCCACTGCAATTGCGTCTTTTCTACCCTTTCTTGGTTGTCACCAAACTCTCTCCTTCCGTTTAGGGTTGCTATCTCCTAAAATGAAAAAGCTGGACTCTGCCTAGAAAAACGCCGGATATTTTACCCTAAAAGCCAACACATATCACCACAACTAAAATCCAAACACAGATTTATAAAGCCGGACGTACCTTCCCTTCTTTGCCTTGCCTTCTTTAAATGTTAAACCCCATTTTTCCCGTTCCCGTCGGAATTTCGGGAAAACTTCTCTCCTAGAGTACCCCTACACTCCTCAAGGAATCTACATGCCAAATTTCAGCTTTCTTCGATAACTACTGACATGACAATGATTGGACTGACAGTAGTGATGATGATGACGATTGCTTCGCTTGTGTGAGGCGCTAACAAAAAGCCGGACAGGCCGGACATATGAATATTTGGCCGGACACAACACGAAAAAGCCAAACATGTCCTGCTAAATACAAACAGATGGCAACCCTATTTCCGTTTGCATGCAATTTAGTCCGAAGTCCTCCCGCCTCTGCTTATATACTTCTTGTGTTCCACATCCGTTGGGGTCCAATACGAATACTACTTATGGCTCTAAATATGCACATTTCTGTATCAAAAATCAGTACCATACATTATACATTTCATATAACATCAAGAGAAGAAGAAATAGACAGAATGAACATGGCAACTCAGATAGCGATGGAATTCAAATCGTTAATTACAAACTATTAAGAAAATTGGTTCAGATATTAGTAAAAAACTAAAAGTAATAAAATGGCTCTTTTTAGACGACAACGTTTTAAAATGTGATTAATCATAAATATTTTTTATGTGGAAAACGACAACCACGATGATGGTGATGATGATGTAGACGACGATAACGTAGATACAATTCTCCTACATCAAATCATCATCATCGTTCGAACCGAGACGTCGATTGCTGGACATAGGCATCTCCCAAGATCAGTGAGATAGGCCATGTGTCAAATCTCACACTCCTCCTACCTTGCCGTTACTATGGCTGCTACCGGAATCAGGATAATATAGGAGTTCGGGACTTTAATTGTACTTACATGTGAAACTTTTAATTCCCTTGGAGGTAAATAAATGCCTTTAGTAGCTACTAGTCGCCAGGCGGAATGGCAATCGCAGTTGGTTGGTAAGAGATCCATGGAGGACTGTTATTACACATTCAGTAGCCTCTTACGACACCCACGGGAGTTGACGGGAGGAGAGGTGTAATTCTTACGTTACGACATTAGAATATTAGTTTTGGATTTGATGTACCTCTATCAAAGCTAATATTTTACACTTTGACTAGTTAATATTATTTATTATGAAATGTAATAACACTCAATATGCTGTGTTATGCCATCTACGCATTACATTCACGCATGATTCAACGAATATCAATTAAGATAACTTTCTTCAACTAACGCATTCCACACCATCGAGTAATCATCTTCTTACATTAATACTTATTATGATTTAAGGTTATTACTGAACCTTAGATTTTACTTCCTTCATGCTGTTTTATTTTTAAAAGTTATAATCATTATAATGAGCCAATTCATTAAAGTCACACGCTAGATAAGGAAAAGTGATTTTTGACGTAAGAAAGGTCAAAGTTTTATTAATTACAAATCGTGAACTAAGTGATGTAAGAATAACACGTGTTTATAAAGTTAATAGTATTGAATGATGATCTAATGAAATTTCGTACCATTCCGATTAAAACCCTAGACTAGGAAGAACCTAGGATAGCCCTTTATCATAAAGGTTAAGGTTATGTACCGTCCATAGATGGAAAGAGTGGTGGACGAAAGTAATTGGAATTCATATTTAGATTCCTGAAGCTATCAGATACTGGCACGTAACTTGTACTGACAGTCATAAACGGAAAAGGGCAAACAGTTGCAATATAAAAATAATAAGCATATCAGAGTAGGTACCAATTCTAAACATGACGAATCGTTTGAATAAAATCAAATATTTATAAACATATCTTAACCATTCCTTCAAAAGGCATAGTAGAATTAAAAGCACTATTTAAAACAACGTAATTAGACAATAATGTGTGCTTAATAACGGTCATTACTATAAGGAACGACTTCAAAGTTATCGGAGCATAAATAACTTCGGGTCGACTCGGGTCAGGTCGGCAGACTTCGGCCGATGTTTTGTTTGTTAATCTTTTCTGTCAATCTCAGGCAGTAACGTTTGAGCGAAATGATATAAGATGAGCAAGAAATTCTTAGAGGAGCTATGTATCTACAGGAGCAAATATCTTAGCCGAAATTATGAAAACATTTCTTATGTTCGTAGATAGGTTTCAAAAGCAAGGGACGGGCTTAAATTAATTATCTCCTATATAATATTTGACGAGATGAAACTGATAATTTAAAAAGGCATGATTCTTATCGGTGTGTTGTGATAAGGTATAAGAATTAGAATTGATGCACATGTCACATTATGTAATGTCAAAGCGAGGAGAGAACTCGATTGAGCACCTGATGAGGTATAATCTCGAGAAAGATTGACCAGATCAATGCTTCTTCTTCTCGTCCATCAGGAGGGCCGCTTTTAATTTTATTAAAAAGCGTTTTCCAAGAAGACCGTCTTTTCTACTGTCTTCTCAACTGAAGTACTTAGACGAAATTCTGAGACGAGATATGAATAGATACATAATTAATAATTGGTATTAATGGACTGCTACAATAATAAGGACTGAGCTGCTTCAGATATGGTTTAATGCCCGAAACAACTATGACAATACAGTAATGCAAAAGGGTATCAAAAATAGACAATAAAAAACTATAAAATATCTATAAAAAGGTGCAATCTTGCACAATTGGACTTCGACTTTCATTCAATAATTTGAATGAAGTGACATGGTGTTAATGCCTGAAAGACGGCTACAGCTCTCTAAGTTCTAAATCACTGGAAAATTATTAGCAAAGCGACATTGTTGTCACTTTGTCGCATTAATATTTAACAGGGAGAAGATCCGCTTGGCTCTTGTATGGGCATGGTGAATGGATGGATCATTACAATGTTACTTTGTATATTATACAATTTCAACAATCGATATTCCCAATAAATCGTTAGTCGTAGAATATTTACTACTGTATTAAAACATTTGAGTATACAAGAGTATTTGTACGTATATGAGGAATTCAAACTGTGAAATTTTCTATTAGCTATGATAGACCAAATAAAGAATTACTATTAAGTAATTTCAAAATTCCTTGATCTGAGCTGAGACAACGTGAACCTTTCATGATGATGCGACGATGAAAGAGAACAGAATCGACGATAGAGACATTTGTATAACACCAAGATAACACAAAATTTGATAGTGTCCTGACCCCAAAACTTTTAGATAACGGCGAGACAATCGCACGACTATCGTGCAGCTAAATTTCATTCAACGGCGTAACGTCAAAAATACAAAGGTCAAGGCTAGGACTACCATACTACGTCTATAGCACTGTCAGTCACTTGGCTAACTCAGGAAAGCAGAATGGCGTCTCATTGACAGTTTGACAGCTCCTAATAAGGCTTGACAGCCGCAGCCGATTTCGCACGTGCGAACCCACCTGCTCATTATTATTTCAATCAGATCTTGAAGCTTCACGATAAATATTTAATAACCCTACCTTTCAGACAATGGTTAGGATTAGTTTTCTTTTACTATCATTGAGCGGTGACGACTTGACGAGTGTAGAAAATACGACAAAGGACTGTCTCATGGCCTCTTCGAACTTTGAAAAGAGTGTTCATCTTTAAAGTCAAATGGAATAGTAATTAGATTTAGCGTCACAGTTAGGTTATTTGCGTTGCGATACGTGTTAGTGGAAAAGATTTAGTATGTCAAAGTGACTTGAAGGTTTTTATTTGAAGAGATTGGCAGTTTGGAAGGATGGAGACTATTGGAGACAACAGAGCAATGTGCATTTTCTCAGGAACAATTTTCTGAATGACAATCGTTACCGTCTCTAGACATTAGCGTTACCAACGTTGCCTCGGAGAGGGGACTTGAACACGGTCAGGCGGCTAGCTATGCGACATAGTTATATTTAGTGGCCAAGTGGGCACAAGGCCCTACTACGCTGAAAATTACAGCCAGTAGGATCTTGTCCCATTTATCCCGTTTTTGCGAATAGGTGCGTCCATTATCGCATCTGGACAGTAACGGTGCGCACGCGCATGCCTATGTAAATGCCGGCGATACGTAAACGAAAGTAACGGATTAGATTGCAGTCTATTCTTAGCACTGCATATGAAATGCTGTGCGATTAGAATTTACGAATATGGCTTGTGTTTTTAAATAACGAAGTAAAAAGTGGAATTGATAAGTTTGACGCGTATAGGTATATGTGGAACTGTAGCTCCTAAAAGGATGAATCAATTTTGGTGGAGTTTTTTTGATATGAAAGTTAATCTACGTACCTAATGGTACAATGGAAAAAAATAGGGAAATATCCTCGTTTACGACGCCGGCTGTTAGTACTAGTCGTATGAGAGTTTACACACTATATCCGAATGACGAGAAAAATGTAATTTCTCATACAAAATTTCACGATTGAGGGCGTTTGAGTAAATTCTCGGATTCTAATTGGACTCGGTGCGTAACCGCTGTAAAAGATAGAGAAGTTGCTTCCTACGTATGTTTTCTATTGAAATTCTGCGAAACATTACATTTGCTTACTAGAACGTAACTAATATCCAATGGTCAGTTATTTCGGAGTTTAAAGTCGGTGACACTACTGAGTGTAGTTTACTGCCAATAACAATGTTTAGTCGCGGACGTCCACCACTTAAAGTAGCATTTTGTAATGGTAATCTAAAAACGGTTAATAATATATGTCCGGATATATTAAATTTGCTGTATGATCGAGAGAAGAAGAAAGACATTTAAGAGACGCCAGTAAGCGCGACTTCTCTCGTCTTTCCATACACTACTTACGTATTACCTATCGCTATTATTTCTACGACCTATACGGATTAACTTGAAGTTATGGAGAAAAGAGCTTCCTTGGGAGACTTTATAACTACTACTACCTATTTGCGTTCCACTGCTGGGCACAGGCCTCCTCTCACCACGAGAGGGTTTGGGCTATAAGTCCCCACGCGGGCCCAGTACGGATTGGGGACTTCACACACATCTTTGAATAGCTTCGCAGATGCGTGGAGGTTTCCTCACGATGTTTTCCTTCACCGAAAAGCTCAGTGGTGAATTCAAATTGAATTTCGCACATAAGTAAACTTTAAAAAATCTTATTATTATTTTAAAAAATCTTAATATCATTTAGGCATTGCTTATTACCTAGGTACACAATCAACATTGAAATCTAAATAACGTATTTTTTTTTGTATGGTTCGATTTCCGAGCACTCAATTTAGAATCTCAATCGACCATTCGTCCTGCGCCGTACGTAACTGCAACCAAATGTACTACGTAGGTATACTAATTAAATACGTACTATCCTTCTATTAATAATCTTCTTCTTCTCCTATATTTACTATACTATAATAAAAGGGTAATTTGTCTGTCCTTTTTTTCCTTTCTGTATGTCTGTCTGTCTGTTTGTTAAAGTTAATCATCTGAGCTACAGAACCGATTTGAATGCAGTTCTCAGAGGTAGAGCAACATTCGGAGCGTATAAGCTATGTTTGATTAAAATCGGATATCGGAAAGAAAAGTTATGGTCCATTTTATATGCCACGCAGACGCAGACGAAGTCGCGGGTCACAACTAGTAAATAAATAAACAAACTGACGATTAATTTTTGTGTCACGTTGTGACAGTTTACCTACTTATGAGATAAGTTTGCGGTGAATTATCTCTAGTTTGTCTTTAACGAAGATAGATGTGTGAAAAGAACAAATTAGATTCACACGGTCGTCTAACGGAGAGACGTGGGAAGTACCTATACTATACATCGTGATGAAGTTAAGAAATATTTTCATTTACTTATTTCTTTAACTAGACACCGTCTCATATTGAAAAAAATAGAAGACTTAGGTACCTACCTAGGGCATAAGTCTATCAATTCCGAAAATATGACTATACCTAAGTACGAGTAGGTATAAGTGTTCCTGAAAATTGTGTGTATAGACGGCAGTAAGTATCTATACTTTAAACGCGCTAAACGTGTATACATGGTGGGTCGGATCCTATAACAAATAATTAACCCACAGTATCGGCTATCGATTCTAAGCATATTGTATAGGTCTTTAATTTTTTTCGAGTTGGTAAAAAAAAACAATTTTATATGGGATTGGTTGTGAGAGCGACGCCTGAATCCTATACAATTTTTTTTTACCAACTCAAAAAAAATAAAGACCTATACAATATACTTAGAATCGATAGCCGATACTGTGGGTTAATTATTTGCTATATGTTCTGACCCACCATGTATATACTTATTTATCCAATCCAAGCGATCTCAGAAACGGCTCTAACGATTTGGACGACGTTAGGACTATTGGGGTTTACGGGGGCTACAAATCGATCTAGCTAGGTCTCATATATGATAAACCTCGGTTTTAGCTATTTTCACCCGATAAAAGCTCGGTCGCCCCGTTCCTTAAGTTAGAATTAAATAATTAACTCGTATCGTATTTTCGTCCAACAAGACAACAAGATGGAGCGACGACCTCGTGAATGTCGCGGGAAACCGGTGGAAGCAAGTAGCACAGGACCGGTCGGAGTGGCGAGCCTTGGGGGAGGCCTATGTCCCGCAGTGGACGTCTTTCGGCTGAAATGATGATGATGATGATGCTGATGATGATGATGATGATGATGTATTTTCGTCAACGTTAACTTCACCTGCTATATTATAGCAGGTCTCCGAGAAAAATCTAGAATCATCGGAAATAATTTAAAAATAAGCTCGTTAAATTAATTACGGACAGTTTTGGTCAATATACATTTTCTTTTAACTTGAATGGTGTAATTAGAGCTCCCGCGGTTAAAAGTATTTTTTACTTTTATTGTTATTACATAAAAGAAACGCCCGTATAGTTCGTGAGGTAAGTATGTGGTATGTTTATGTTTACGTAGTACCTAACAATACCTTTTCAATACTTAACAATGGTCTTTTATATAAGCTTGAGGTTCCTGATAAAGGTAACTTTGCTCGAGTAGGATGAGAGCAGAAATGGTTGAACTGTCGGAGGGACCAAAATGAAATGGACACTATTAATATTATGTGGGTATTAGGAAATAATAGGCATCACATTTTGGTCACTTCGATAAACCAGCTAGAGGAGAGTGAATTACTTTTTTACTTTACATCATGTCATGTAGCTTAAACAATACATTAGCACTTTTTACTTGAATATTTGATTCACAATGATTTATAGGGCATAAGACAAGTATATTTAAATAAAAACTCTTTGGAGGATGTAATGAATTATAGTTCCTTTAAAATGAATTCTTACCTTATAACGAGAGATCTGATAAAGACGAAAGAAGCCTCGGGTGAAATTTTGGGCACGTTTTATAATTCTGAAATACGACCTTCGGGCTCATTACGTCTCCAAGCTCAATTTTCATTGTTTCGAAATTGACACTTCTCCCTCCAGCTATGTACTTATTACCTCCATCATAGAATAATAAGATAAACTTAGAATGACAACCTTCAAACTAATCAGCGTACGCCTGAAATAAGTGTTAAATGCGATAATAGATGTCGCTGCCTAGGTAGCCTGCATACAAATTCGAACTCCATGAGCAACATCTAGATGGCGCTGTACAGGCGAAGTATAAAATTTTTAAGCGCCCTGGCTATTTCCGATGTACGCCGTAATGTAGGGATATTCATCATCATCATCATCATTTCAGCCGAAAGACGTCCACTGCTGGACATAGGCCTCCCCCAAGGCTCGCCACTCAGACCGGTCCTGTGCTACTTGCTTCCACCGGTTTCCCGCGACCTTCACGCGGTCGTCGCTCCATCTTGTTGGAGGCCTACCGACAGCTCGTCTCCCGGTTCGCGGGCGCCACTCGGGAACTTTCCGGCCCCATCGGCCATCAGTCCTGCGAGCAATGTGCCCCGCCCACTGCCACTTAAGGCTCGCAATTCTTCGGGCTATGTTGGTGACCCTAGTTCTACTGCGGATATCCTCATTTCTGATTCTATCACGCAGAGAAACCCCGAGCATAGCCCTCTCCATTGCCCTCTGAGTGACTTTGAGCCTTCTTATGAGGCCCATCGTAAGCGCCCACGTCTCGGAACCATTAGTCATCACTGGGAACACACACTGGTCGAAGACTTTCGACTTGAACCTGGGACCTTGACCTTGAACCTGTAGGGAGATTGACAGTCTAATATAATTACCTAACTTGTCTCTGCCTCCATGCAATGAAGTGTTGGTGTTGATTACTGTGTTACTTTGTGACAGACGGTCCCGGAGGCTCCGCCAGCCACGGCGATGCAGGCGCGACACAGCTTCTGGTGGCATCTGCTCATCGACCTGCCAATACTGCTGCTGGGTAAGCTTACAACAGCAACAATACTCTTTATTGGGCACCATAAACAACACAAAGGAAATAGGCACAGGAACAATACGCAGTTAGAGATAATAGGGATGACGACGGGGTGAAGAAATCGAAATTCAATTAGTCCGTCAGTCAGGTAATAAAAAAATATTAGACACGTATTTTTTGTTTTATCAAATTAACAAAGAATGACTAAGTTAAAACGCATTAAAGCTGGAGAGTGGGGGCTAACTAAGTCACCGTTAGGTATAAATTGTACCTAACCGTGACGTCACGCGACATTTCAACTCAATATATCTCCATATAAGTTATATTACATGAAAAAAAATGAAAAATACGTGTCCCATACTTTTCAATAATCTTCCTGATAGACTAAGGAAAAAAGTGGTTGTCATCCCTATTCTACTATAGGAAGTCTAACGAAGGAAGTTTAAACGCTGTCTCAGCACGCGTCGCAACACATGCGGTGAGAGTGTTAGTGATGCTTTTTATATACAATAACAACACAATATTCTTTATCGAACTTCTTGAAGAAACAGTGCAGACATAATATAAATACTTTCCAAATAATTTTGAATTGTTTGGGGGTGGAACATTCTATAGTAGATTATTTCTGTAATAGGTAAACAACAGGGGGACTTATCGCTAAGCAGCGATCTCTTTCAGACTTACTATCGTCCTCGGGGTACTGGATCCTGGCGTCCTACATCATTGAGCTTCACTTCAGTCGATATGGCCCTGTCTTTTTCACCGCGCATTTCTTCATAATAGTGTCCACACATTGAATCTTATAGGAGTATCCGAATTGGGGTTAAAAATCTGTGGATTGATACAGATAGGACGCGAATGCGGTACGGTGTCCGCACTGCGGAATAAAATCTGCGTAGTGAAAAATTGCGGTGCAGATAGGGCCTAATCATACTTAAGTAGTACCTATTAGATATACTGTGTTCCTCCCAGATTCATACAAGACATATACCTTTCTTAAGGTTCGCTATACTCAAAACGTTCCTGTGCTACTACATACTTAGCATACACGGATCCCTGCAACCTTCTCCAAGTTCTCCAAGCACCGTTTATGAGACCTACAGTATCTATAGATGAATTTAAGGCGATATAGAGCCAATTGGCTATGGGTGAAAAATGACAATGTGCTCGATTATTTTTTTAAGGATAGGAATAACCTTCCGTATCAAGAGAAAAAAAAACTCAGAATTTTCCGAACTACTATGCAGCTCTACTTCTTGAAAAAATCAATAATGTCAATAGTATCAACACTTTTTTTCAAGAAGTAGTGCTGCATACTTGGACCAAGGAAACACCTTTATTTCAATCGTCATAACGCAAAATCAATTTCTTTTTTTACGCGAAATCTACGGCACGGAAAATTCTGAGATTTTTTTCTCTTGATTCGGAAGGTTATTCCTATCCATAAAAAAATTATCGAGCACATTGTCATTTTTCACCCATAGCCAATTCAAGAAATCAAGGGGGTGAGGAACCTTCCCCGCGTGGGGTGCCCCGCGCACACATCTATCTAGTCCGAGGTTGCGCCCCGCGACGTGCCTGCCACAGTTTTTTTACATGTTTTTTTGTTATTATAGTGTTAAGAGGGTTTACTCCGAAAGTTGGCAACGTCGCAAATAGCTGTCAAATATTTCGCTGTTATCGTTAATTTCTGAATATTACTGAATGAAAATATGAATTATCGCTCTATGGTTGAATAAAACATTTAGTATGGATTGCAACAATTATCATGGGAACACGAAATTTTTACGATGATGGAAGTACTTACTATCTTTTG
Organism: Aethes cnicana; assembly: GCA_963971205.1. Taxonomy (NCBI): domain Eukaryota; kingdom Metazoa; phylum Arthropoda; class Insecta; order Lepidoptera; family Tortricidae; genus Aethes; species Aethes cnicana. The sequence goes on along the minus strand of OZ020290.1, from coordinate 10,285,308 downwards.
AAAACTTTCCATCGCATTTTCCATGTTACTGTGTGTACTGACTTTGTTTTTATTTTCTATAGCCCAAACCCTCTCGTGATGAGAGGAGGCCTGTGCCCAGCAGCGGGACGCAAATAAGCTGTAGTAGTAGTAGTAGTAGTAGTAGTAGTAGTTATCATTTGAATGGCTAACCAACAAATGTAAAACGAGACGCGTCATTCAACCATAGAATGATAACTTCTTTTTTAATTCAGTAACATTGAGAAATTAATAAAAATAGCGAAGCATTTGACAGCTATATGCGATGTTGCCAACTTTCGGGATAAACACTCTTAATAGTAGTTAGTAAAATTATTATGTATTGTTTATTATTGTGTATCAGCTCAAGGTCACTCTTACCGCCTAAAGATAGCCCGTCCCGCGAAACCAGGGCGCCATTTGGGAACTTTTTGGCTCCATTAGCCAACAGTTATACTTAGATGTATTTTAGTGCACTATGATAATTTACCAGCGGATTTAACTCAGGGCCTTATTCTACAAGTCAACCATGAAGATGTGAATATGAACAGAATGACATATCGTTTCAAAATCCCTTTATTTTCATTTGTTTATCTATTTATTTTGTCTGCCTTGCACAATCAAGTAGGTACTCCCTTAAGTGAATGCAAATACACCACTAATTTGTTTCGATTATTTACTTAATTATGCAAGGCACAAACCTATGTCTGACATGTATTACCTGCGCATTACTAAACAATGACATAACAAAATTAGTCAACATATTAATTCGGTCACTGACCTGCGAGCTTAGAATTATTTTTACACGTCATCTCATTCGTTGATCAAACACTATACAAGCCGGGCTATTCGATATCGAATCTTCAATCTTTCCAAAACCACAGAAGATTAAATATCTCACTGGCTGAACATAAATCTCCTTTCATCACAGGTCTGAGCTGTGCTGTAGTCTCCACGCGGGTCCAATGGCACAGTATACCTAATAGGTACCTACTATCGTACCCAATGGCGTCAATCACATCACACTCATCTGTGTAATGAATCTATGATTGAAATTTGTCGGAAAATGTGTTAGCCTCATTTGTTGGATGCAGGCATTGATCTATTCTAAGTAAAGATTCACAATCAGCCGGAGAAAAATGGCCCCGTCAAACGGAACAGCTCGGGCACCCGTTCGGCCTTCGTTATAAAGAGGCGTTATAAGCATATTGGAACGCATTTTCTAATGTCAGTTTTATTACTTATTATAGGTCAATGGATGCAGGATATTAATGGATTTTTTAGAGTAAGTAAACAATTGTAGAACCAATCGATTGTATTGTATTGTTTAAGATAAACCAGATAGATAACATTAGGACATGTCATCCCTTGTGCACTTTTACAGTCCACTACAAAAGTGTATAATTCAATAGGATAATGTTACTATAACTATATTTGTTAATATCATAAATACCTACCTAACAAACCTAGGTAACATAATTTTTTCAAACATTTTATTCCTACGCATTAAGAAGCGATTATATCATTTATTTTGTAAAATGAAAATGAAAATATTTATTCAGCAAATAGGCCACATCTGGGCACTTTTACACGTCACTTTTAAATGAATTTAACAGAAATGAATTTACCTTTTATTTATTTTTTATTTTTAGTAAAAGATTCAAGTTAGATACATTAGTTAGGAAGTTTTATTTTACTAGTTTTTATTTTTATACAAACTCTTAATGGATTTCGCACAGTGACTTTAATGAGTTCGTGTTTTTTTGGTGACAAATTTATTAATTTGGCCCACCGTATTGAGGTTAATTTAACAGAATGAAACTCATAAATAATTGTTGAAAGAATTATGTTTACTTACCTACTATATGCTAAACGTTATATATAGTGTACAAAAATTCCGTGAGAAATAACAGTTATTTCATATAATAAGGTTACCTGGTCCTAAATACGAGTTTCTACTTCGACTTCTAAGTTAAATGCGTAATACTTAAACATAACATTAAGCATATACCTACTATTACCTACCTGTTATCTATATATAGCTAACAGGTAGATAATAGTAGGTATAGTATAGGCATTCTCTTAAAAACATTACTTTGCAGTCAACGATGGAATACCTCATCAAAATGCCAATTTGATGAGGTATTCCATCAATGTCCGAGTAGAAAATATCACAGCAATATGTCGGAAATTTAAAATGGATGTTGATTACACATTAACCTATAATAAGTAATAACATATGGACGAACAGTGCCTAACAGAATATGCCAAAATATATGGAGCAACTCATATTAGAAAATACGTTCCAATATGCTAATAACGCTTCTTTATAACGAAGTCCAAAGGTTTTGACGGGGCCGTTTTTCTCCGGCTGATTGTGAATCCTTGCTACTAGTAGATCAATGCGGTTACATTAGACACAGCGTGACCTGTGAAAATAGATGACGTTTGACTTTATACACTAAAGTAGTTTAAATATTGTGCCATTGCGATAGCTTTGTTTAAATAGTATAATACCATAATTTTATTTATATTGAACAGAAAAGACACGACGTGACAGTAACTATCAATATCAATTTACCTAAACACTTGTGTGGCTGCCAGTCCGAGCTGACAGGAGTGTCACGACACTCACGACAGGTGTCAAGTGTCAGGCCACCCAAGATGCGACGTGGCGGTAAACAATGTCAGCAGTGTCCGCTATTGTGTTAGTGGTGTCCTTGAGATTAAGATGGGGCTAAGGATACTCCGAACTTTGTCTATTTTTGCCACTTTTTGCGATAAAAAAACAGCCCGATTACTTATTAATAAGCATATATCCATGGTTTCTTTGTCATTTTAAGGACTTCAATTTTCGAGTAGCTTAGGTTGTCGTTGACTATACATTATTAATTTGGCGTCTACGGATAAATCGCAAATTCTCTGAAAATGATCTCTTAGAATGCTATAGTTAACTAAGAATCGTCATGATCTTCAAGCAAATTCGATCTTTCCTGTGTGTATTCTACTCGTGTTCTGTTTAGGGACTGAACTGACACCCTAATTAAACACAGCCTCTTCAAACATCCGTTGAATTTTAGAATCTACCTAAAGATTATTCCAACATTTCCAACTAAATAACCAAAAGGGCCTTTTTAACATGGCTATAGCTATTCACGTGAGTTAGAAACATCACCAGTCACACTATCTAATCATGGAATTATCTTGAAAATGCGTAAGTACAGAAATCTCAAGATGTACTTAGGTATTCAATTATCAAATATATCAGTGCATGATCATACTGAGATACTTCAAAACAAATCAAATTCGCTATTCTCCGTATTAATAGTATATGAAACATACAGTAACAACCCGTAGTACCTACATGCTGTGCTTAGTTTGGGCTAGGTAATTTTTTGTAAGGTATCCCAAAAATAAAATTGTTTTACTGGCATATCGACAGCCGAGTTTTAATACCCCTAATGTTAATTAACTATCAACAAACACTATCGTCAGAACGCCGATTAAAGCTCTTTTATACAATAACACTTCTTCGTAAGCCATTGTTTAACTTAACCTGTAGCTAGAAGGCGTTTTTTTCGTTACTTAAGTGGGCACCTTAAACCGTGCAAATATGGTTCAATTTAAGTACATGTATAAAGCATCCAGTTAAAGCCATTTTATTCTCCGGTCATCACATGTCAAGAGTTCAGTTACGCGAATTGACACCGGTCAAAACAATTTCAGTAATCTGACGAGTGAGCCTTTGTTTGACAATGAGGATCGGATGCAATGCAATTTTACAGTGAAGAATACGTCGAAATGATACGTTTTAAACAATAATGTTACGTTTTAGATTTATTTGATACCCTGAAAAGGACATAGTGTAATAACATGCTGAGTGGACCCATCCATTTCATGACAGACACTTTTAATTTTCATTTGTTCCGTCTTTTTACCTATGTGGTTCTTCTAATGTGTTGTCTTGTTTTGTCACGAGCAAATGATTTATTTCTTATGGGGAGAAAAAAAAAATCTGTTTATTTCAGTGAAAAACTTTGATTTACATTGGATAAGTACTTAACTATAATCTTAAATTTAAAAAGATTTTTAAGTTAAGGAGTTGCAGCTAAAATGAAAAATTGAAAATACAGATATTATTTCGTGAAAAAACTTCCAAGTAAAGTTTACCTGTACATACATTGCGGTACAATATCAGTACATTGTTGCTTTGTTACCTTATATTATTGTTTTTTATCACTATCTTTTGACAAGTTATGTTTTAACAAATACAGTTTTAAAGCGTTTCTGAAGGTTTTGGCTTTCATACTGTTATGTTTTAGTAGTAACTGTTTGGGGAATTTATTACATATGCGTGGAAGGATACATGGCTCGGCTCTCTGTCCGTAGTTATTTCTACATAGGGGGACTACAAATGATGGTAGGTTTGCAAGTGAGCGTAAGTTATGTCTTGCTAAAGTAATGTCTTGTTATAAGTAATGTTATAAGTAATGTCTTGCTACTTGGACAAGGTTAGCAATTTTCTCTCTGTACTGTGTTAATATCTCTAGGTCTACTTTGTCAAAAATACTTAGCACTTTACAATGATTAAATAGATGATCAAAGTTATATTTATATTTAAGTTTGATTAAGTTTGAAAAAGTGAATGTAAGATCAGTGTGAAATAGAACTCCACTAGGTAAGTCTGAAGCAAAAGCCACGTTAGCTAAGCTACGTATAGGCATTTTGCACTTCTAAATCATCTACAACTTTCATTACACATTACCATCAACTTTCCTTGAAAGTAACACTTTAATACATAGTAACATCTTGTAATCTTCAACATCGTTGAATGCATGGATAGACCGTAACATCGCCTTTCAATAACAAGTCGTTGACAATAATGTTATGGAAACCAATGTTATTGGTGGTGTTCACCTTGTTTCATCCTGTTTAACGATACCGATGACTTCGTTCCATCGGTTTGTAACAACCCCGATTAACGTTCTTTCTGTTCTTACAAAAATAACTATCTGTATGTTGCCCTTTCTAGGATAATGTCGACGGTAACTGTGAAAATTTTGTAAGGCTAACTTACACCAAGCCGGGTTAACGCCGCGAACCTCGTGTTGAAAAATTGTCTAAACAACAACAACAATTACTCTTCATTGAACACCATAAACAAAACACAAAAAATACAGAAAGAATACACAGTGAATAGGTAAACAACAGTAAACTTCAGTTAAGTTGAAAGGTTGCAGATTGGACCTAAAATACCTACTTGCCTTTGTTCTTGAAGTATTTTGATTACAGGTTAAGAATTCTGAGTGAACTGTGTATACTCGATGAGTCTTTATTTTAGGAACTTAGATTAGACATAAGGTGCATTGGGGTGATTCCGAATTTGGTTATATTCCTGTCGACAGACCCTTTTTTAAGTACCTTTTGAACCTATTTTTACCTTTTTTTCTATTCTCATCATTGTGCTTTGTTTTTTTATGATCTGTCAGTCACTACTTAAAAATGAAAGAAATAATATGTTATTTTAGTTGGTTTCCTCATTTCCTGCTTAGAAAACATTATTAGCCATTGGTAAGTCTTTTATTATTATACCTATCCTCTCCCACCGTTATTAATTCCGAACAACCGAAAATTCTACCAAACGCAATAATATTTTTATATTGGCATCATTTGGCTTGCGGCCTCAAGTTGAAATTTGTCGCTAGCGGCATTCGGGTGAGTGCAGTGACAGTTTTTGTGCCAAAGGGGGATTTTGCATCATATTTACGAAGTCGGAATAACCCCAACATAGTTCGAAATATACCCGAGTGAAAAAAAAAATGAGCCTATTTTTTACATATTTATATAAAAATTTATTAAACGTATAACATGAAGCTATATATGTACCCTAAGAGGCAATTATCTTAACTAAATAGCAGTAAAATTATTTTTAAGATAACATTTAGCAATCTTATACAAATTACTAAAAACTAACACCACTTATCAACTCACCGAAAATCGTATCGGAATAGCCCCAATAGCGTCCACGGCTGGACGTAGGCCTCCCTCAAGGCTCGCTACACGGACCGGTAGCAATTTTACCTACTACTACTACTACAACAGCCTATTTACGGCCCACTGCTGGGCACAGGCCTCCTCTCATCACGAGAGGGTTTGGGCTATAGTCCCCACGCGGGCCCAGGGCGGATTGGGGACTTCACACACATCTTTACTAGCAATTTTACCAACCTACATTATTTTACTAATATTACTCATAGGTATTCTAAAATTAATTTAAGCCAACATATTTTTCCCTTTAAGGGTGAGTTGATTCATGCACAGTTGACGGACTCCTGGTCGTTAAATATGGCCGCCGAGCTGTCATTCCATACAGAAACGTCATTTTATCCCATAGTAACATATTTAACGTTAACGTTAACTTTAACGGACGGTTTGAATCAACTCACCCTAAGTTAATTCCTGAAGGACTTTGATTCTGATTCATTTGTTTAATAATCATATTACCTAATGTCTTCCTGTTTGTTGGCACCTATTGACTCATTACTCTTGCTAGCCAATATCTACTAAACTTATGAACATTTTCCCAGCGTTCCCATTAAATAAACAAATATTTTACTACTTATTACAAGTGTAATACATATTACGTTATTATATTAATTTATCATAATATATCTTATGTTTGACCGTCATTTGAGATTTGTTTGAGTTTGTATTTGATTTATTGTCTTAACAACCATTACTGTCCTATAAGAAATAATCTCGCCCTCAGAACTGAAAAAGGTTGGTTAGGTTACGTTAGTTTTTATCATTTCACTATAAACATTCATGCTCCCGGTACGTAAATCTATGGGATTTACCAGAACACTATTTCTGTTTGTCTTACTTCAAATTAAATTTACCTCTTCTCGTCCATATACTTACTTATTTTTCCACGTCTATTTTACTTAGGTATTTATATTTCGGTTTTATATTCATATGTATTTCTTCTATTTTTCTTAATGTATTGTTCTTTTAAACTAGATTTATTCCACATGTTTATACCTGTACATATTCGCGATTCCTAATTATAGAACACGATATGATTGCGTCAGTTGTCAGTTGACAATTTTCCAATACGTTTACTGTGTACCGTATATTCGATGTACATTTTGAAATTCTGTGATATACTCGGGATAAATTCATAGGTACCTACAATGTACACTTAAATGGATATAATCCTGCAAACTATGTCGACATCGTAGGCAACGATTGCCCGCAGGTTAAATGTTAAACTAAGGCCGGCAGGACAGGGAAATAATAACCCACTGCCCAGGGCAATAGTAGAAATTACATGGAATTCCTTAGTAAATGACTAGGTTCGATTACCTCAGCCTCTTTCGTCATTTTCATGTACAACTGATTAGCTGATATAAAATTATGTTTATTGTATTGTCAAATTGCTATAGAATTATCGTATCATGGTGTAGTATTAGATGGCGTTACTAAACAATAATGATGCGTGAAATATTAATACACTTACGATTAATTTAATTCGCTCAGTGTGCCAATAATATGTCACATGTAAAATGCTAATTATTTCTTACATAAACATGTCATGGAAATATATATGCATTGATATTTATACCGCTATGGATTAAGCTATAATAAATCTAAGTGTCTATGACTTAGGAACGTTAATAGAACCTTAGGTTTGTATTTGTACCTGCGACTACGTGTCCAGTTTTATTAAATTAGCGTACTAGTGCATTTGGCCTCATTTTACCACCATTTTACCGCTAGAAAAGGGCACGCTGTACCTATAGTAATTAGCATAAGGACTCAAATCGAGTGCTATTAATTTTACGACGCGCAAAACGATTTTGGGCGCTGCGTTTCGTTTTACGCTACTAATTAAGAGAGGTCAATGCACATAGATACGAGAGTTGTCTTTTCCAAATATAGAGGCTCCATTGACCTATAATAACATATGGACGAACAGTGCCTAACAGAATATGTCAAAATATATGGAGCAAACTGACATTAGAAAATACGTTCCAGTATGCTACCAACGCCTCTTTATAATATGTGTCAAGATAAATATTTTATACAAAAGTTAACCTAACACTATAAGACTTTAAGTGTCAAATTTACTGAGCGCCAAACGGGTGCCCGAGCGGGTGTCCGGGCCATTTTTACCCGACTGCGCACCGCAAAGGAGGGTTATGTGTTTACCTGTCTATGTATGTATGTATGTATGTATGTATGTATGTATGTATGTATGTATGTTTGTTCCTTTGTGGCACACTAGAGATCAAACGCGTGGGTCGATTTTAATGAATCATACGTCAATCGATTCATCTGAATTGCGCGAGTGTCACTGAAGATATGAAATTTATCAAAATTCAAAATGGCGGCTACCAGACGCCATATTGTACAAAATAAAAAAATAAAAGTCAACCAACTATGGCATGTGAGGTATCGTTGAATAGGTATTTAAAAATCATTATTAGGTTTCTTTGACCATTTTTCAGACAAAAGAACCGTTTATGATTTATAACGATTCAAAGTTCCTTTACTAACCACGTAAAGTAGGTACTTACGAGTATATCCACCCAGTAGTAAATACGTTCGAATTAGCAACACAGGAAATAATCTAGACCAACGAGTCTTCAAGCAGGTCACGACGACTATAAAATACTTAATAATAATGTTTTTCATAAATATCAAACTTCAATCAAGTACGTACGCATGTGCAATGTAGTGTACCAGTAGCGTCATCTATCCGTTGACTTGAAGACTTTTAGTTTCATTATTACATTTAAAGTGTCAATAGTGTGTGTGATACAGTGAAATATAACCTAATTGATTATAGGTACCAATTAGGTACACTAGTCAGTACTCAGCGCTCGTAAATAAATAAAATAGCTACCTAATACTCTTATGTAGTACCAGTAGCGCCATCTATCGGTTGACTTGAAGAATTTTAATAGGTTCAGGCTTATGTAGCTTTTTGAGCCGGGTTAGGTCTCTAGAGGGATTAATAATCAGTAATTTAGATCATCGCAAGCTACTTAATAATCCCCACGATAGCAACTCTCTCCATGAAATGACAAGATTGCGGAATTTACGGTCTTTTAATCCCTAACTAAAAATAATAAAATAAAAAAGTTAATTAAAAAAAACAAAAAACCCGACTGCGTAAAAACTAAAAAGAAAAAAACAAGACTACTTAGTTCAGTAGTAGCTAGGATTATGTTAAGTAATTGATTGCTATTGAGGAATCTAAAGATGCCTACAGTCGGGACCCATTTAAAATCTAGGTTAAAATGTTACAAATAATGGGTCCCGATAGTAGGCATCTTTAGATTCCTCAATAGCAATCAATTACTTAACATAATCCTAGCTACTACTGAACTAAGTAGTCTTGTTTTTTTCTTTTTAGTTTTTACGCAGTCGGGTTTTTTGTTTTTTTTAATTAACTTTTTTATTCTTCGACTGATTGTGAATCCTTACTTATAATAGATCAATGGCATGAACTGAATTTGATAGTGTGTTGGGTGTCTTGTTTTTATAACCTACCCACCTACGACTTAATATAATTTAAAAAACAATGGCTAGAATTAATAGATACAAACTGACAGTTTCTTTATAGGTAATCTGAGTGGTTCTTAACAGTTCTTTCTTAGGTACAGATTATTAAAATGAATATTAACCATGAGCTCTTTTATTTCGCCGTTTGTTAAAAGATTTAATAGTGAGGAGGTAACAGGCAGACGGACAGTTGCATTTATAATTTAGGATCTTCTAATTAGCTTATTCTACACCTACCTAGTGACCTAGTGTACGCACTAGGTATCTTTACACATATTGTCACAGAGATCAGATACTATAGAGTACGGTTGTTCGTCCATTTGTATGGGAACCAAGCGTGTAACATTTTGCGTCGCTACGATGACGTCACGAGAGTAATTTAGTGATGGGCAACAAAAAATGCGCGACTCCGATTTAACAGCATCGATTGTCAAGCGGCTAAACGATTTAAGATCTTTAGCATTTTTAATCGATTTACATATCGATAAAACACGACAGAAAAATGATGATTCGTTTCCACAGCATAATGCGAAATAGTTTTAAAATGTTTTAACACTTACACTTATTATTAAAACGAGTCTTTTTAAATTAAAGTACAATGCCTTGGTACCGCGGTAGTTGTTACTAGTGTTTTACGATATCATGATGACGTAATTTAGGCAAGTTGGTTTTTATTTACTAATAATTCCCAGAAACTTTATGATTGTTCATATGCATAGCTTCAATGGAGGATTTGACAACATCTCTCTATCTCTTTCAAACTCACTTTCGAACTAAATTATGTTTACAGACAGACAAACAAACTAATCAAACAAACATCGGGACATGTGAAACTAAATAAAAGCTTGTAATAACAATAGATAATAAATGAAATACTGATCGTGTAACTCCATTCATAGTAGTAGGTATATTCAAGTATTTCTGATAATACTAGCTGTTCACTTATTACCACGTTTTATAGCTACATTATAATATGCATTTTTATTATCATTTTTCTGTCTGATTTTAATCGATTATGAAATCGGCATTGAAATTAGCAGGTGCACATCACTATTGACATAATAATGAGAAATCGACCTGGAACGCGGTTGGTCGACGCCTCGAGAGTTTGGCTTGACTACTTTTACATTGCTGGTTTTCAATATGCGCAAGTTTGGAGCAACAGATTAAAGCCGCAATGGAAAACGAGCATTGGACACAAGGCATTCGCTACTAATTTGGTAAAACTAATAAAGAGCTACAAAATAAATCGTTTTCACAAAAATAACAGATATTTCAAGACAGAAAGTACTTACCGATGGTAGGTAACAGCCTGATGACCAACTCCACCAACGCTGGTGTTGTTTGTACAGTTAATTACGGCACACAGTCATTTTCTTTTTTTGATGTGACGTTGCTCGCGGAAGGCGGTCGGAAGCGAACTGAGGTTAGAAGCGAGCAAAGTGGACATATTGTCTACTTTTTTCCACGCGCGGTAGGTAAACTTTAGCATTCTATCTCGATCTGTGTTCTGTGCATATTGTCAACTAGCTTCTGCCCGGGCCCGCGAGTCCCGCGACTTCGCCGGTGTGGAATTCGGTTATCGCGCTCCCGCGGGAACTATGCGCTTTTCCGGGATAAAAAGTAGCCTATGTCCTTTCCGGGCACTCCAACTATCTCCATGCCAAATTACATCCAAATCGATCCAGCGGTTGAAGAGTGAAGATGGAACAGACAGGCAGACAGAGTTATTTTCACATTTATAATATTAATATGGATATCATAAACGTGAAAATGTAAAGGTACTTAGGATATTTAGCTCTTTCTTTTTTTTTTCACCTCTATTACCTAACTGATGTTGACGAAATAGCTCATAAGTAGTTTAACCGACTGAACATTTTTTGACTTTAGTTTGCGTTTGTCTTCACCCGTTAGCTACTGAACAGATGTTGAAGAGATACCTACCTAGCTCATTAGTTTAACCGATTCCGAAAAATGCTGAAAATGCGATTATATTTAGATAGAGGTACCAGAATCATCTACATTGGAGCTCGAAAAGTCTAAAGATTCATTTGAGACTGCAAAGACTGGTGACATCTCAGTTCAACCTCCACCCAATTTTTAGTCAAATGTCATGAACCCTAATAAGTGAACGAACTCCCAAAAAGAGCGGTGAACTGCAATTTGGCCAAATTCGCCACATTGTTACGGTCAATTTGTTCATGTGGACAAATGGCCCAGTGTCACTATCACTCCTAAATCTACTGATATCAAAATAACAGCCGAAGTGTAATAAAAATATTAAAGTTGTGAAAAATAAGAAATAATTCCTCATACTACAACTACTACTACTACTATAGCCTCTTTGCGTCCCACTGCTGGGCACAGGCCTCCTCTCATCACAAGAGAGTTTGGGCTATAGTCCCCACGCGGGCCCAGTGCGGATTGGGGACTTCACACACAACATTTGAATTACTTCGCGGATGCGTGCAGGTTTCCTCACGATGTTTTCCTTCACCGAAAAGCTCAGTGGTAAATTCAAATCGAATTTCGCACATACCTATGTAAACTTAGAGGTGCGAGCCGGAACCGAACCCCCTACACTCTGCATGAGAGGCGGTAGGTTAACCACTAGGCCACCACGGCTTGTGGAAACAATCAGGGTGTAATTACAAAACAAGTGTGAGAAAAAAGCGCTTTCGCGTATTTTCAATCAAGAGAAACTCGCTATTTTATAAAAAAAAAGGCAATTTAAATTTTGACTAGACCAATACCTGGGTCTACTCACTCATTATCTATTTTATTAATCATTACTTAAAATGGTTTCTCAAACAAATATTAACTACTTACATGTATTTAATTCCAAAAGGCCTTTAAACGCTTCATTAAAAAGGTAATAATTAATTAATAAACATAGGGCCATTACACACAAACTGGAGCTAGTCCCAAAACTAAGCAAACCTTGTACTATGGGTGCTAGACAATGATAAATAGAGAAATAAATACAAGTAATGTACTAAACATCCAGACTCAGTACAGACATTCGTGCTCAACTGTTCATCCGCAGTGCTCATCACACTAAGTTTGCCCTAGCGGGATTCGAACCCGCGACCGTCGGAACAGCGGGTAGGGTCACTACACTACCAACCGAGCCAAACCTGTCGACGTAACTATTCAGTATCAACAAACAACCTAATGCTGCTAGAAAACATAAATTCTATCGTTTTATTCGATATTTACTTAAGAGGGTTTATTCCGAAAGTTGGCAACGTCGCAAACATGTCAAATATTTAATTTACAAATACAAATACAAATTCGTTTATTCTCCATAATAGCATGTAACATGTATTTCTTAGCTTAACAAATCACACAGGCACTCTGTAGTTTAACAAATAATAATAGGCATTTACTATGGAAAAAGGGTATGGGCACAGCTAATGCTGATTTTAAGCCCATCCGACATTTCATTAATTTCTGAATATTACTGAATGAAAACATGAACAATCGCTCTATGGTTGAATAAAACATTAAGTATTGATTGCAACAATTATCATAGAAACATGAACATTTTAAGTATTAATGAAAGTAATATCTTTCGAAAACATTTTCCATGCATTTTAATGTAATCTTACCATTTGAATGCCTAACCAACAAATATAAAACGAGACGCGTCATTCAACCATAGAACAATTACGTCTTTTTTAATTCAGTAATATTGAGAAAATCATAAAAACAGCGAAACATTTGACAGCTATATGGATATGCGACGTTGACGACGTTTTCGGTATAAACCCTCTTAAGCCTAAATAGGATAAGCTCCGAAATCCGAATGCATTTTCGCTTACATCACAGTATAAATAGTAATCCACATTACCGGGTTTATTGCCTAGTTATGTTAAATCAGCTGCAGCTTACGACGGGAAACGATGGGTTCATACACCGAGATCCAACTTCATTATCCCTTACGTAACGAGATAACCATCGTTACTAAGTTTACGAAACGGAAATGTCTGTAAAAACACTTGCGTGTGTTTATTCTTTGAATTTCTGGTTGTAAATGTTTGAAAACTGCGCAGCTCCACTATTTTAGTCGTATCATTGGTAGGTACCACACACTAACAGCAAAAATCCCTATGAATCTATTAAATTTACTGATTTACATTTCAATTATTAGTTACTAACTGCCTGTACTTCACCCTGCACCTAATTTTTCGGCGTCCCTTAAAGCAAAATGTATCTAGTCCAATGGATTTTGTAACCAGGTACGTTTAAGGAACGAGTAGTAGTATTAAACGATACACAGTGCTTTGCTTTTTTTGAAATGTGCTTTAAAAATCTTTATGTCAGATTTAATCACAAGATTATTTATTTCCATTTTTTGAATGGGATAAATACCTTAAAAAGTACTTTTGAATTTTAATTTTCAGTTTTCTCGCGCTGAAAAGCTAGCTGCCATGTTAGCTTGGTCTGTGACGTCACTAGGATAGTAAATAAGTGCATACTAACATTAGTTAACCAAACAATTCAAGTCAAAACAGTTACTTGGTAGAGCTTTGTTTACAGTAGAAGTGATGTATCAGCTAACAATATGGCAGCTACCGTTTTGGGACAAATTAAAAAACAACATCTCATAAATGTAATTATAAAACTATTTATGCATTTTTATGATGAAAAGTCGATGTTTTGGGTAGCATTTTTATATAATCTATCATAAATCAGTAAGTATCTACTTCCCGATTTTTCCTTGAATGTTGTATAATACCCTATTGTAAATTCTGTGAACTATCTATCTACGACGTTTGCACAAATTGATAGCTCGTAGAGATCTTCTACTATCTAAAGTCGCGCGCCTTCACATTTCAAAACGCTTCAATTTTTTCATAATTATTTAAAAAGCACCACCAATACTCTCAACGTATAGTTGATGGCTGTCTCAGCACGCACACATGTGTTGAGAGTGTTGGTGGTGCTTTTTAAATACATAGCAGCGTTTTGAAATGTGAAAGGCGCGGGACTTTAGATAGTATAAGATCTCTACCTCATTCCTGATCACCAACCTTTTGAGTTTGCCGTCCTTGGTCCGCCATGCGTCAAAGCGGTGCGGTCTGCGTCTGGGAGACCAAAGTATCGGTTTCCTAAGAGAGAACACGGCGCGCGAATTTAGACGCGCACGCGGCGGTTTGGGACTGATCGTTTGTCTCGATCAGAGTTTGCTTGCTCATCAAGTGATATCCAAGGATTTTTTCCCGCTTGTGTGTGGCAAGAGGTCTGTGCCCAGCCAGTGGGGAATAGGCTGTTGTTTTTATTTATTTATTTATTTAAACTTAATTGCACATACACAATGTATACAATTGGCGGACTTAATGCCTAAAGGCATTCTCTACCAGTCAACCATAAGGCCAAACAGAAAGAAAAATGAGTAAGTGTATCAATATCAGAAAGAAACTACAGAAATAGGAAGATAAATAATTTCAAAAAAGGATAAATTTACATAAACATACATAAAAATAAACATAATATCGCGGGAAACCGGTGGAAGCAAGTAGCACAGGACCGGCCTGAGTGGCGAGCCTTGAGCTCAGACGTCTTTTAGCTGAAATGATGATGATGATGATGACATAAAAATAATATAAAAGTTATGGTGGAATTGTTCCCTAGATTCTATTAATTTGTTAATTCGAGCTAGGTGCCACATTTCTGTTAGGTACTTAACTAATCACTTCAGTGAGGAATTTAGAGAAATCTGTTGTAAAATTATGTATTGATGCAGAATAGAACAGACAGCATTATCACCTATGTTCATTCATATCCATATTATCCATACTAATATAAATGATATTATATAATAAATGCGAAAGTAACTCTCTCTGTCTGTTTGTATGTCTGTCTGTCTATTACCTCTTCACGCTTCAACCGCTGGACCGATTTGGATGAAATTTGGTATGAAGATAGTTGGAGTCTAGGAAAAGCACATAGTTCCCGCGGAAGCACGATAACCGAATAGGGATGACGACAACTTTCTTTTCCTAATTCTATCAGGAAGATTATTGAAAAGTATTGGACACGTATTTTTTCTTTTTTCACGTAATCAAACTTATGCGGAGATATATTGAGTTGAAATGTCGCGTGACGTCACGGTTAGGTACGATTTATACCTAACGGTGACGTAGGTAGCCCCCACTCTCCAACTTTAATGCGTTTTAACTTAGTCATTCTTTTTTAATTTGATAAAACAAAAAAAATCGTGTCTAATATTTTTTAATTACCTGACTGACGGACTTTGAATTTCGATTTCTTCACCCTGTCGTCATCCCTATTCCACGCGGGCGAAGTCGCGGGCAGAAGCTAGTAACTAGTAAGTTCAAGATCAATTGCATAAAAATACTACATAAGTGGACAGTTGAACGCATAGCGGCCGTCCGCAATTCAGCGCCGTACCTGTTCACGCCCCGCTTGCAATTGCAACTGCAATTGTGGTGGCCTAGTTTTGTCTACGGCTGGTCGAGGAACGCATGTTTATGGATTAATGGAGGAAATGGAGTGGAACTCGGAGTTGATTGATTCCAATCTGATTTTCCATCAGTCATTCACAAATAGCAGTGTCTTAAATACGTCTAGATGCGTGAGCTGAGGCCATTTCCGTCAGACCGTGTATACGGAAATAACGCTGCAGTATTACTTTCCTACTGCTGGCGTATTCATCTCTTTACATATTCCGAAAATGTACCAAACTATATAAAATATAACTCAGTATCCGAAAAAAAACAAATGCGTTTTACCCAATAGGTTTAGAGCTGTGTATGAGACTGCACTAAATTTTAGTCGTAATAGACATCGGTTTAGTTTTTTACTGTGATCACTGATCACCAATATCACTATAAATATGTACATAAACCCACTCTGACATTAATTAAGCAACAAAACCTAAACTTGTAACGAAACTAAACGCAAACGCAGTCTTAAGTGAAATTTAATTTTTACAACTGTCGTTCGTTGAGTTGAGAGACGAGCAAAGGAATGTAGTCTAAAATTTCGAAAACGATAACTCCATGCAGCGAGATGATTTTCTTGTATATTTCGTCACTTTGACGTCAATACCAAAACCAACTTGACCTCAACCAGGGGCTCTATTCGAAGTTTTAAATGGGGAAAGAGACATTCACAGTGCGCTAAATTAAACTTTAAATCTAGCTAAAGTGCGCCGCGACGCGACGCGTGAGCGCAGGGATTGTGAATGTCTCTTTCCTTATTTAAAACTTCGAATAGAGCCCCAGTAGGAAATTCAAAATCAATCGCCACATGGCGCTCCTACGTCGTAAATTGTATAATTAAAACCACAAAACTTAATTGAAATATGTTAATTTAACTGGATATATCTGGTACGTGTATTAGTCCACTGCACACTGAATGGGATATTCAAATGCGTTTTATGAAAATTAAGACAAATCGCTCGAGTTCATTTGCCTATCGTTTATAGTTTTAAAATCTATTAGGTACTTAAGTAGGTACTTTGTGTGATTTATGCGTTATTTATTTTATTGCGTTTAGATTTTACGAAATAGAAACGGTCACGTGTTAGACGTTGACGTTTTTAAGTATGTGAATACCTACTTTCCCAATAAACTTACCTATATGACTTTCAAACAATTTCCCAGGAAGCTATTAGAGAACATGAAAAAGAAATCGACTAACATTTATTACACAAAAAAGACTTACTTTTATAATCTTTCAAATAAAAAGTTTTTAGTGTATGTATTTATAGAAGGAAGCTTGAAAATTATGTTTGAATTATCCCTTGATGTCAAATATTATGAAAAGAGAAAACAATCCATCCTACCACTTTTTTTTCCAGACGCTGGCAAAAGTTAATATATTTAATAAATAAATAAGTAATAATATTTGCAGTTCAAGTTATAGTATTATAGGTATTTTGCAATACTTTTCCTTCCTCGATCCGTATTCCGCAGAAAATCCTTGCTTTGAGTAACGTAAATGGGAAAAAAATGGAAATTAAATTCGGAAGACAGTATCCTTTGTACGGACGGATGCCTAAGTTCAGGAGTTAAGGCGGTTCCCTCACCCAGCATCGTCAATTGCTCATTTAAGATCATACTTTTCTAAGGAATGTTAAAAGTTAAAAATATGAAAAAAACATATGTTATATTTGATTATATCATCCTTCCATTGACAGCTTTCGTTACACGTTTTACGAAACTTCGCTCGATACAATTTAATTCCAAAGTAACCTCTAACTCGGAATTGGAATCCAACTTTACTCCAGTTTATTATATCAAACAGTGTAAAACTAAATATAACAGAAAATTTATCCATATTATATGCATACATCGACAGCTTTATAAATGCCATGTTTTTAGCCGGTATTTTTATAGAAATTAAAACGCGTCAAATACTAACTAAATCGGGCGTTCTGTGCGTAGCGCTTTCTCTTTCACTCGTTGCACGAGTGACAGTGACGGCTGAGCTGGGTATATGAATGGCCTTAAAGACAGTGAACATGATTGACAGCCACGAATACCTAGTTTACGAAATGACAGCAAATAATCGGACAAGCAAATCGAGACAAGAAGAAAGAAATCTCAATACTTTTTATAAGGCACTTTAAAAGCCTTACCTCATGAAAGTAAACCTCGTACTTAAAACCTTAATTATGAACAAACATACAGACCAATTCCTGCATACGTAATTTAAAGATTTAATCACAGCGAACAAACAAATTATCATATGAGCGTTAAAAGCGTAATTTATTATAAGTCGTAGGTGAAAATTGACCATTAATTTGGACAAATCCGGGTCACATGACTAGTTTTCTGGGTTCCGTTAAGGGCCCTTTAATGTTCAGATTATAAGATATTGTTTGACAGTAATTCTTTGGTTATTGGAGTTGTTTTACATACTGGTTGACAAGGGACCGGAAGAGCGGGGTCTGCTCTATGGAAGTTAAACACTAATTCGAGCATGGGTGAGGTCTGAGGCGATGTTCAAATTTAAAGGACATCATATCTTTAAGAGCATACAGCAGTACTACTACTACTACTACTACTACTACTACTACTACTACTACTACAGCCTATCTGCGTCCCACTGTTGGGCACAGGCCTCCTCTCATCACGAGAGGGTTTGGGCTATAGTCCCCACGCGGGCCCAGTGCGGATTGGAGACTTCACACACATCTTTGAATTACTTCGCAGATGCGTGTAGGTTTCCTCACGATGTTTTCCTTCACCGAAAAGCTCAGTGGTAAATTCAAATTGAATTTCGCACGTATAAGTAAACTTAAAGGTGCGAGCCGGAATCGAACCCCCGACCCTCATACAGCAGTAAGTTGGTTGTAAACTGAGCTAATTTTACAAGTATTTTTAACTTTTTATTGAAACCTAATGACCACGTTTTTAGTGGAAATTTTGGCAATGAGTTTTATTCAAAATTGAAGGGCGATTTAATTTATTCGTAAAAAATGTTTTGAGAATGAATGTTATGTGCAATGTTGCGAGAATCAAGAGACCTAAACGTATTTATTGTTAATCATGTTGATTGGTAGAATCCTTTTGTTATGCAGATGAATATATCTTGCAATAGAAAAACGTAGGCCCTTTCCTATTATGCAACTTTTATGTAATCGTCGTGTAATATGACAAATGCGTGCAATCATTTCTAATGAGCCACATAAATTATGACAACATGATTTTAACTACTTTGTATGTAGCAGTAGCAAAGTCATCTTACTTTATAGCTTTTTAACCGAATTCAAAAAAAGGAGGAGGTTCTCAATTAGTCGGAATCTTTTTTTTTTATTCTTTTTTTTTATGTATGTTCACCAAAAATAAATAGTAAACGTGAACCGATTTCGATGATTCTTTTTTTGTTCGAAAGGTGGTACTTCCAAGTTGGTCCCATATTAATTTGGTTCAGTTTTGATGATGGGATCCATGAGAAAATGAGGGAACTCCTCCAAATTTGCTAGCACGTAGATGATTTTGGTGTCAATTTCGAGGACTTCAGAGTTACTTATGTACTTCTATAGTAATGTTTGGAAACTGTAGCCGAAAAAAAATTTTTAAATAAAAAAATAAAAACCGCCTTCAAACTCTGACAGACTGCGAAGTCGGTGTCAAGTGAACCGACCCAAAGAAATGATAATCATATAGTGAACTTGACATTGACATCGCAGTCTGTCGGAGTTTGAAGGCGGTTTTTATTTTTTTATTTAAATTTTTTTACATTTTATGAGACGAGCGGTAGACGAGCTGTCGGTAGGCCTCCAACAAGATGGAGTGACGACCTTGTAAAGGTCGCGGGAACGCGGTGGATGCGAGTGGCACAGGACCGGTCTGAGTGGCGCGCCTTGGGGGAGGCCTATGTCCAGCAGTGGACGTCTGTCGGCTGAAATGATGATGATGATGACATTTTATGAGGAGATGCCGTACGCTCGCTTCGTCAAGATAACCAATATTACAAAAGGAAAGATTTTTTGTTTGTTTGTAATGCTTAAACTCAAAAGCTACTGAATCGATGTTAAAAATTCTGTTACCAGTAGAAAGCTTCATTATATTTCCAAGTGATATAAGAAGCTACCTACATTTTATTTAATCTTTCCGCGGGGTCGCGATCGGGGCCTAAGCAGGTTACACGGCTAGCAATTCTATAAAAACGTATAATTGGATTAATTGTCTTGACATCATAATTATCATTATCATCGTCATCATCACCAATTACTGAGCTCTATAGTTCTGTGTAAGCCTTTCTTAGGAATGGCAGCTCCAGTCTTTCTTGCGTCTCTTTTCATCGCTTTTCACCTCTTGAAGTTGATGCAGATCATCAATTCTTATTTAATATTTCCAATAGTCCTTATAAAAAAATCTGTTAAGTACATTTATTATCATTCTTTTTCTTTTAGTTGTTCCTCACCAAGAAGGTTGGCTATCATTAGATTTTGGAAATCGAACGCAACAGTCTGGGGTCAGGGTCACGACAGTGCCCTCGCCAATTTTATGTTCATCTGATACGAGTCTTCTATTTTGAAATCAGTATATACGAATAACATTACAACTTCATATGTTTTTAGTAAAATACAACTTACTTGCTAGACATCAAATATAACTGGCGTGTATAATGAGATTGTTCATGGTGGATTTCCCATGAGTTTTGCAAGAGTACCGTGACAGACATGTTTGTTAAAATTTTGAACGACTCTATATTAATGGGACACTAATGCTTATATTTCCATATACCTATTTTTCTTTGGTCGTATGACTGATGACAAAATTTCATTACAGCTAACTTTTTCAGCTTGGAATTCAACTTCACTTCAAACAAGTTAGAACTAACTCAATCCGGATCGGAATTAAGTCTGTCGTACTACCTACTCTAGTATAGCTAAAAATTAAGCCTTTGTTTATACATTTTTGTTAGTGGTAGGGCCTGGTGCTAGGTCCGTCCGCGGTGGTACCACCGTCTTTCCCCACTAACCTGCCGCCAAATAGCAGTTCTCGCACTGTTATATTCCTGTAGGCAGCCGGTAAAATTTCTGGCACAGAGGCATTCCATCTTAGGCCTCAGGGTAGACAATTCAGGCCTCAGGGTCGCATTCGAGATCTTATGGTTTCTTAATGGGGGATCATAGGAATTTGGTGTCCATGGGCCGCAGTGACCACTTACCATCAGGTGGGCTGTGCGCTCGTTTGCCTACACCATAGGTATATAAAAAAATACAGTTTGATTAAAAATTTGTTAGATGGCTTCCTACCTTCGACCGCCTAGGGGAATAATTGTGATTGGTCACAATATCCATAAATAGGTACCTTACTGTTGAGCACAGGTCCTTCGAGAGCGGCAGAGCTATAGCTATATCTGAGCTATAAGCTCAGTATTTAGAGTTTGGGGACTTCAAACAAGTATATGAATTGCTTCGTAAATTCGTGCAGCTTCAACCGCAAACATGAACTAAAATACCGTAGTCACAAAGCTGTAACAATCTGTGTTAGATGCAAAAGCCTATCATTATATTTCCTTACTAACGGTTTACTAAATTGCCTATTTTCCAACTGTCATTTTACCTAAGAAATGACACTTAAACCTAATGCAATACGTGAGTACTAGTAATACGATTTCTTGTGGTCTCTCACCTGTGCATTTGTGACCGCAACTGGGGCGAGTGTGTAATGAACGCACATTACGATGCATTGCTTAGAATTGTACCTAGCGGTTGTACTGCTGCTAGGTTCTAAGGTATCTGAATTCTGAAGTCTCAAACACATGCATTTACGTTGTCAACATAGTGAGGTGATGTCTCTTCTCTCGACTTGCGTCGGCACACAGTTTTTCTTAGCGTTCAATGGTAAATTGTAAGTTTTATTATTTATGTCCGATGATTTAGTACCTGATCCGGTGAAGAAGCTTGGGCCACTGATGATTATGATGATGATTCCTTAAATAGGAAAGTTTCAGAGGTTCATGCAGTTCCTGTAATTACAGTTAGCGCCTTCTAACGTCGGGTCGTATTATGTTGATTCGGTGTTCCATATTCTGGGTTATGAATTAAGTTAGGATTATTGCCGTGGTCAGGGTTACTCGGACTGACCTTTTTTATTTACTTACGTTTACCCAGTAATTCTGCTGTTGAAATCTCAAATCCAAACTCCTCATTCCTATAGCTTTGCGGATTGTGTAATATTTATAGTGTCCGCAAAAACGGTTTCCTGTCGTAGATATACCTGCCGCTTCAACTTCCGGCAGGTGCACTTATTGTTTTTGTTGGTTCTTTGTCTGTTGATGTCCGGGACAATTCAGTTTTTTCTATAATTAATGCAAGGAATGAAAGCCATTCATTTTTTGGATAAGATATCTGTAGGTAGGTAATAGGAGTAGATTTTTTCTAAAATTGGCATTGATAAAATCTTTAAAGGTGTATTAATAAACCTAGATAATTTAAAGGATTTCCAAAATAAATGATTTCAGTGGAAACTTTTTTAAAGGCGTCAAATCAGGTCTCGGACAACAATTTCAACATTATTCATCAAGGCGTGTGCCACGTTCTACGTTTAGTAGACAAGACAGATTAGTACCGACAACATGCCTAATCAGTCACCGCTAGCTTTCTCCTAACTATCGGCGCCATCTTTCGTATGTCTGGTTGTCCGGCGATCTCAGGTGCGCGTACGCTTTGTGATCGAAGATAAAGGGTCTGCCTGTATTCCTACCATTTCTGATTAAAATGCCTTAAGCGGCATGGTAATAAATTAAATTCCCTACATACGAGCGCACCCTGTTTCTTAAGTAGGAAGATACAAAGCGCTACCCGACAACACACCGCAACGTCGACACGGCCCACTGCTGGGCACAGGCCTCCTAAGGTTTTGAAAAATAGCCCCCACGCCACCCAGTGAGGTTTGGCGACTTCACCCATATGTTTGAATAAGGGACTACTTCGCAGATGCGTGCAGGATCTTAATTCTGTCTAAACATAAGTGTTCCTTCTCCGACATCACTATCACATCATCACATTTTGTTTCCACACGAACTTCTCTGAAAATACCGAATTTACTTATTGGTAGTTGGTAGGTAACATTTTGGATTAACTGTCGGTAGGATAAGATAATCTCATCTCCAGCTACTTTCAAAGATAAATTAAATTTAGGTCCTTACATGTGAAATTGGCGTTTGGCGAACTGGCAACTTTGATTCAAAATATGTGGCGTTCGGCTAGGAATTCCAAATTCAAATTTATTTCAAATTTAAGACCATGTATTTCTGTGTTCGAATTACGAAATTTATTTGTTATCGCGTCATTTGTTTTTCTTTCACATCGTTCTGTTCACAATATGGAGAACTTAAAATATCGCTATATTTACGAATATGAGTTTCACCTCGGCACTAGTGCTGCAGAAACGGCTCGTAGGATTAACAATGCGTATGGGGAAGCTACTGCAAAAGAAAATACGGTACGTTATTGGTTCCAACGTTTCCGTTCTGGAAATTTTGACCTACAGAACAAGCCTCGTGGACGGCCGGAGACACAAGTTGATAACGAAGAATTAAAAGCAATTGTGGAAGCAGATCCATCGCAAACCACGTCAGAGTTAGCGGCAGGCTTCGGTGTGAGTGATAAAACCATTTTGATTCACTTGAAACAAATTGGAAAAGTGAAAAAACTTGAAAAATGGGTACCGCATGAATTGAGCGACGCAAACAAAGAAACACGCGTCGAGTGTTGCGTTTCACTTCTCAACCGGCACAATAATGAAGGCATTTTGAATCGTATCGTTACTTGTGATGAAAAATGGATCTTGTACGACAACCGGAAACGTTCTTCACAATGGTTGAACCCAGGTGAACCAGCCAAATTCTGCCCGAAACGAAAGTTGACTCAGAAAAAGGTACTGGTAAGTGTCTGGTGGACTAGTGCCGGTGTCATCCATTACAGTTTCTTAAGATCTGGGCAAACAATCACGGCTGATGTGTATTGTCAACAATTGCAAACGATGATGGAAAAGCTAGCCATTAAACAACCCAGACTGGTCAATCGATCTAGCCCACTGCTGCTTCAGGACAACGCTCGACCACATACGGCACGTTTGACGGCCGCAAAACTACGGGAGCTGCGACTGGAATGTCTTCGACACCCACCATACTCCCCGGACCTTGCTCCAACTGATTACCATTTTTTTCGGAATTTGGACAACTTCATGCAAGGAAAAAAATTCAATTCTCACGAGGCTTTCCAAACGGCCTTCAAAGATTTTATTGATTCTCGCTCACACACTTTTTTTAGTAAAGGAATCAATGAACTACCTTCGAGATGGCAAAAGTGCATAGATAGCCATGGTACATACTTTGACTAAATAAAAAAATAGTTTCATAAAAAAAAATCGTTTTCATTTCTGCCATATGAAACGCCAATTTCATATGTAAGGACCTAATAATAGGAACTTTTTATTTTCATCCTCCGATTATAATCGAAACGTTTTATGAGAGTGGGTTTCCTGTGGACACTCACGCTTTTGGACTGTAGCTTTTAGAAACTTTCTGTCTACTTATCGTATTCTTGTTTTAAAACTCAAGGAACATGAGATTCACAAGCATCCGTCCGAGTGTGAAATATTCGCTTTCATTCATAACATAATGGCCAAGTCCATTTATAACTAGTTCTGATATTTAATGTCTATATTACAGACAAATGAATTTTACTTCAAATCAATAGAAGTTCTCCTATTGATTTGGGCGTAGCGAGGTTCTCACCCGGGGGGGTAAGATCAAGATCCAGCAGAACTCAAATACAGCAGAGCACAACAGGTGCACGCACAGTTCCGAAAAAAAAGTTTATTGAAGAAATAAAAACGGCCTTAAACATCGACAGACTGCAAAGTCGGTGTCAAGTATTATACTGACTCCAAGGTAGTGGCAATCTTATAGCGAACTTGAACATCGACATCGCAATCTGTCGAATTTCGTAGGCGGTTTTAAAGAGTAGCTCGGCGATATTTTTAATTCATTAAGCTTTAATTATTGTTATGTCAAAAGAAAGCGATAAACAACCAATCGAATTATCTTGAATCCATAAAACAAGTCACCACGAGATACGAATCAAAAGGATTCCTTATTTATCGCCCGTCAGTTTTCGAGATTTTATTTACGAGTTTTACGACCGGCATTAAATTTATTTTATAGTTTCAATTGTTGAACTTCTTGTAAACTCGATTCACTGGAAACCATGACCTGGCATAAGGGTTTAAATGTTATATCAAATTGACGTAAACAGAAGGTACTGTGCTGTGATGTCGATGTTGTAAACTAAGTGGCTATGAATTAATAGAGGTATGGGATTTCATATGTCCATATCCCTACCCTACTGAAATTATAACTTAATTCGTAAATAGGACACCGAACGAAAATAAGTATATCTTGAAGTTAGCAAATTTAAAGTAAAATACATCACTTCTAATATATAAAATTCTCGTGTCACCAGTGTTTGTAACAAAACTCCTCCGAAACGGCTTGACCGATTCAGCGGGGCTGAGAATAGGACGTCAACTATTTTTCATACCCCTAACTGATAGCAAAGCAACTTTTGCGGGGTCAGCTAGTTTCCTTATAAATGTAAGTAAGGGCAGAACTAATTATGTACCCTAGGTCAAAAAACAAGACGCTTAATGAATTTTTCGAAGGATGTTACGTTTAGCATATCCTTAATGTGAATATTCAAAGCATTTTGGTGAGTAATCCTGATTCCTGATGATTCAGAAATACCAAAAGGGTACCTTTTTAACGCGGTATAATAAATATGTCCTTAAATTCCCGACTTTTTTCTTTATGTTTCAAAGATCCAACATTCCTTTTTGAGTTATTAATTTTTCATTTTGTAATCAAGAATAAGAATAGCGATGGCAGCATTGATTGTTTAGCGCCATGTAAGTTTAGTAATTCCAACCAGGACTTTATAAATGACTCTTACTTAGTCATTCAGCTTAGATTAGAAGCTACTTATTTATCGTACCTTTCTTCATACTTTTGAGAAGGATCTCAAAATCGTATCTCTAATTCCGTCGTGTCTCTTCACACTTCACACACTGGCAAGGGTCAGTTCAATAATGTTTCCTTCCAGAGCGTCTAAAATAAACAATTTATCTAAATTCTATCAGTGTGCTGTTATTTCATTAACTTGTTGAAAAAATAATAATTGTGGAAATGCCCATTAAATCCATAGATGGCATAGTTGTGGATCAGCTTCTAATATATCCATGGTGAATGTAGGTTTTTACTCAAAGACATAATTTTTATCTCATCAGTTTTTAACAATGTTTTTTGTTTTCTTGTCCACAGTGGCAGCACTATGCATCCTGCTGGAAGTGGGGGCGCTGCCGAGCCGGCGCAGCGGGTTCGTGTGCAACGATCCCGCTCTCTCTTTCCCGCACGTGGGCGACACGTTCTCTCTCTCCCTCATCGCGGCCATCACCGTCATAGTACCTTTCATTATTGTGAGTACATTTTTCAGCCACAGTTTTCAAACGGGATCCCCTTGTTTCCCATAAAATTGTAGGGCCTAATTTCATTAGTCAGAAAATGTTAGTCATACAATTTATGGAAATAAGTACCATTAGTCATAATAATCATTAACATAACTTGAGATACTCCTAACGTTCAGGAGTCATAATATCAAGTGTAATGCACATCGTTAGTCATAGTATTGATATCCATAATATCTAAAGACATACTTGTTTATTATCAGAAACTTAATAAATCATAAGCTTTTAAGTCATAACTGTTTTAGATCATATTGTTTTATAGCCTTATACTACTACTACTACTACTACTACTACAACCTATTTGCGTCCCACTGCTGGGCACAGGCCTCCTCTCATTGCGAGAGGGTAGCCTTATACGCACTGGGCTTTTTATTGGTAGTCATAACGACTTTATTAGATAAAAAAAATATTCATTACAATGAAATACTGCGACAGACGAAACATTTAGGTTGGGTTAGGTTAGAGTATGAATATTTACAGAAACGAAATGCTGCGACAGACGAAACATTTAGGTTAGGTTAGGTTAGAGTATGAATATTTACAGAAACGAAATGCTGCGAGAGACGAAACATTTAGGTAAGGTTAGGTTAGAGTATGAAAATTTATCGCTAATAAGTTTTATGACTAATGTAAAAAATCACATCAAACATTATGTCAGAAAATTTTAGGATCAATTTCATTATGACCAATGATAGTTCTGGGTACTGATTGGTATGACTAATGATAGTTCTGACCCACGACTATTATGCCTTACGAAATTAGGTAATTCGTTTTTATGGCTTTTTATATTATTACTAACGGCATTATGACTTACAATAATTATTACCCAAAACATAATGACTTGTGAATATCGGAACTTCGATGTTATGCCAGTCAATATAGACCCTTTTCAAACATTGTGTAGAGAAGTGTAGAGCGTATCGCTGTAGGTAGTCATCGAAATGTATCCCAAAGACTAAATAGTCGTTCCAAGACATTTTGAGTTGTTTAACCATGTAAATTAATAACAAGAAAATATCTCCTTCAAACGCCGACAGACTGCATCGGTTTTAAGAGAATAACCAAATACTGAACTTGACAACGCATTCTGTCACTTTTTGAACTTTTCAAATGGGTTTGTTGTTTTATTTATAAAAAACCGAGATTAGGAACGGTATTACTGCAGCGTTTTTGGAAGCCATTGATCTTTTGTCTTTTACTAAACTAATAAAAAAAAAACTTTTAAACTGGCCATTAACTAGCTTAATAAGTACTTGGTTACATGATAAAACATAATCGTGACCCGTTAAATTTACATAAGTAATAACATTTGCTGCCAAAACGGTAATTCGCAAAATGACAAAACGTGAATAGATTCGCATAAATTATTGTTCTCGTTTTGCAAATTACTTCCATACAAAACCTCATCATTTAGTCAAAAGACCTTTATTTGGAGCATGACCGTTGCCAAATTTAAAAAAGTGCTTTCATTAGCGATTTGTTGTTGAAAATACGCAATTATACAGAATTAACGTCTGTCGGCGTCGATGGGAATTATTCTGTGGCTTCAGCTGTCATTATTATATAGAGTCTTTGATGTTTTGAAGAAAAACAATTGTTAATAGTAATTTATCTGTTGTTTTCTTTCATAACAACGTCATATAAGCTAAGACTGTATAACATAAATAAAATTGAAAATACTTACCCACAGGATTCCTTTCCTATATCGGTTGATTATACTTAATTAATAATTTTATATTTTCCAATATAACATTTTATTTATTTGAATTGGAATGGCTACATCATATTTTATTCATACTCGGTTCTCAGTAAGAAACAAAATGAAATAACAAATTAAAATTTAGATAATTAACTGGGGGCGAGTCTCGATTTTGATGATGATGAATTAAAATACTAAGTTACATATATATAAATAAATCAAGCAATAACATTGTGACTAAATAATAAGCTAACATTAACGTTTCAACTAAGTCATATTTAATCTCGTTGCTACGTCCTAAACGGCGAATTATACAATTTATTTAAATACATTCCAAGAAGACCCTACGCGTAAATGATTGTTTACTTTAGTTCTATTTATAACACTTAAATAGAAATACCGAAGTAAACTTCCCTATGGAAGTTGCTAGTTGCTACATCGTTTTTGAAAATAAAATATGTATGAATAGGTGGTATTTTGCCACAGGAACGAGTTCTTATAAATAAGAATTTACTCTTCCCAGGCCAAGGGCGGATCCAGGGGGTGGGGGTCATGGGGGTCATGACCCCCCCTCAGCAGGACTTGGTCTACTGGTATTATGTATTTTTAACCCCTGACGCGAAAAAGGGGGGGAGGGGTTGTATGACGTGACCCCCCCCCCCCCCCTGAGTCGAAAGCTGGATCCGCCCTTGTTCCAGGCAATAAGTAAGAGCTTTAAAATAAATAAAAATTGACTAAATCCGCGAAGAAAAATAGCTACTTGTGTATTAGTTTTTGAATTTACCAAGACTACACTAATTATCATGATGTGATGTGATGATCATCACCAATTCACTATCATCATCATCTGAGGCGAAAAATGGCATTCTACTGAAAGTCCTTCCACAGTGTTCGACAGCACTGTTTGGCAACCGAGTAAGGATTAAGAATGTAAAGATGCTAATTTAAACATTATTAGCACATTCAAAAGCAACTTCTATGGATACAAAGACGGTCTTAGTCGGGGTCTTGGAAATCTGAGAGTTGCTTTGTGACTCGTCTTGGTCCTGAAAATATTTTTTTTTTCAGTTATGGACAGTGGAGACTTCCCTGTATAGAGAGGACGAGTACTCCTTAAAGAAGAGCAGACTAGGCACTACCGCGAAAACCGCCGCCCTCATATACAAGGACTACATATATGGAGCGGTGTTCAATCTGATCATCCTCGAGGTGGTCAAGTGCGTGGTCGGATCTCCCCGGCCGACTTTCTTCGATTTGTGCGAACCTGAAGAAGCTAAGACGTGTACTGGGTAAGAAGATACTGTTGGACTTTTCATTATTTAAAATTGCATTAGCACGGCTAAAAAGTATCACGCGATTATTTAATTCATAGGCGAGGCACAGGCAGCAGCCTATGATAATTTTACGTAGATTGCCTGCTACAGGTAAGAGGTAAGTATTGTGCCAGCAATGTGCCACGAAATATCTGTGTCAATCAGGAATTGTTCCGTTTTACGACCGTATAAAGATTGGAGCTCGTTGGAATCATTCGGTTACGGCACCCAATTGTAACTACTACACTTACTTTTTCACTGGAAAATTTTAAACTGAGCCCTCTTGTAATTTTCCAGTGAACTAGTCACGTTATTTAGGTTTGCCCTAAATATGCCCTTTATGTTGCAATTTTGATAATGGCCGCCCTCTGACCCGCGGTTTCTCAGATTTGAGCAGATGTTGATGTGTAATTAATACGAAATTATGAACAGTCTACTAAAATTATTCTAGTAAAACGTTATTCATTATTTTGTATACCTACATGAGTTATCAGTTAAGTACTTAAAAGTAATTGCTAACTTGGCTTAAGATCGTAATGACCCTATATCCCTCCAGTGAGGTGATGAATTTTAATCTGCTTGATTTAGACTTTGCTTCTACGTATTCCTTCTTTGTCGACGCCATTGCGTTTTTAAGTAATTATTGGACTTTCTCAAAGAGAATATTTGCAATATTATATAATTGACTTTTATAATGAAAATTTAATATTATAGGAACCTGTTAAACGCGAGATAAGCCATATGCAGGAGTGTTAAATTGCTGCAACATAAAATAATAACTCAATACATAATTAGCAACCATTTAGCAACACTTTATAAGGCACTAAAATTCAGAAGTCCTTCGTTTCCGTCCTCGTGGAGTCTTATCGTCGCCGTGAGGAAGCCCATAGTCGCAGGATATTTTGTTGTTGTATTTTTTTTTCCTGTTTTGGTACCCATGTTTTATTTGGTGAAATTTGTGAAATGTTGCTAAGAATTAATTATTAGGATACATCAGTATACCCCACATTTGTTTCAGATCGGAGTTCGTCTCGACCTATCAATGCACATCGAAGAAGTATTCGCGGTATCTTCAGATAGACTCTATCAGGAGCTTCCCTTCTGGCCACTCCTCCCTCGCTGTCTATTGTGGACTATTTTTAGCAGTAAGTTACATGGAAATTAGACTAGTTTCATAAGACTACTACTACTACAGCCTATTTGCGTCCCACTGCTAGGCCCAGGCCTCCTCTCAACGCGACAGGGTTTGAGCTATAGCCCCCACGGGGGCCCAGTGCGGATTGGGGACTTCACACACATCTTTGAATTACTTCGCAGATGCGTGCAGGTTTCGTCACGATGTTTTTCCTTCACCGAAAAGCTCAGTGGTAAATTCCGATTGAATTTCGCACATAAGTAAACTTAGAGGTGCGTGCTGGAATCGAACCCCCGACCCTATGCATGAGAGGCGGTTGGTCGAACCACCAGGCCACCACGGCTTCAGAAGACCGATAAGACTTATATATATACTTCAAAGTCTTGCAAGAACCTCTGAATGTACTAAATAACATCACGAAGTAGGTACAGATTTTTTACGTTGTGCGATTATGGACGTCACGTGCCGTTGCTACAGTTTTAGTGTAGGCAGCGTGTTCCGACAACTTTAATGTTCTTTCATTGAAATGGTTTCCGGTTCGTAATCATACCATTTTATAGCTACCTTTTTTAGGGTTCCGTACTCAAAGGGTAAAACGGGAGTCTTAGAAGACTCCGTTGTCCGTCTATCCGTCTCTCACCAGGCTGTATCTCATGATGAACCGTGATAGTTAGACAGTTGTTCACAGATGATGTATTTCTGTTTCCGCTATAAAAACAGGTACAATGAAAAACGTTGTAAAAATATGTAATAAAAAACAGAATAAAATAAATATTTATTTAACAGGGGCTTCCATGCAACACACATGATTTTTTTGCCATTTTTATAGATAACTAGCCGATGCCTGCGACTTCGTCCCGCATAGACTTAGAATACAAACACACTTTTACATTTATAGATAGTACGGAACCATTCGTACGCGAGTCCGACTCACACTTGGTCTGTTTTTCTTATACCTATTTTACGTCACAGTGATACTGGGTTATAGGCCTGCAAAACCGCAACTCTGAACTGTAACTATAACATATTACGCTTGAGCTAAAATGATCATGACGGTTTTTTTTATTTATTTATTGAGTACAAGGAAAAAATTACTTCAAGTAAACTACATCTATCACAAGAGGAATAAGCCATATGGAACGTGTAAATAGGCTGTTGTTGTATGGTGGTGAATGTAGCTAACTTCTGCTTCCAGTGGTACCTCCAACGACGAGCCTTCAGCTGGCACAGCCGCTCAGTGCTGCTGGTTCCACTGCTCCAGGCCTTGTGCCTGGTCTACGCTGCCGTCTGCTCGCTCACCAGGATATCCGACCACCGGCATCACTGGTGGGACGTGCTGGCTGGCGGGAGCATGGGGGCGATCAGCGGTGTGTACACGGTGAGCAAGATTTTATTGTTGCTATTAATATACCTAGATGATAGACAGATACACAGGCAGACGACTTAAACTGACGAAAACTGGTTACCGAAATAGGAATTCTCGAAATGCGTTGCCGAAGTTTTTAAGGGAGGCACTGGAATCCAGTATCTAAAGAGTAGTATCCTTTTTTGGTTTTCACTGGGGAAATGGATTTAGTATGCCACCCGCCCGGGGGGGGGGGGGGGGGCAGGTGGTTATGTGGGACTCGCCGACCAGAAAGGCCGGAATACCCACTAAAACCCCAGCGATTCTCCTCCGCGCTGTGTGCGCAAGCGCTGCGGAATCGCTCGCGTTGTCGCACGAACTGTCGAAGTGAACAAAATAAGCTGAACGCGATTCTAAGCAATACAGAAAAACGCCGAGCAACTGGTCAAACCTTGGGTTATGACTTATCAATATTCCATCTTAACACTTCTTTAGTACTTTTTAAAGTTTCACGTTATAAACGTCTATTTCCGAGAAAATCCAGCTCGAACCAACGTTTGAGAACGCGGATATCACGTTTTACTACGTTGCTAATCTTGATGGGTTAGTTACAACCAGTTACGAATTCCACTAATGAACCATATTCGCAAGTTTCATTGGCTGGCATTACTTTGTTCTCTATTTTTGGCTTGGTGCTGAAAATCAGTAGTTCTGTACCACTGTACTTTATGTTAGAAGCCGTGGTGGCCTAGTGATTCGACCTACCGCCTCTCATGCAGAGGGTCGGGGGTTCGATTCCGGCTCGCACCTCTAAGTTTACTTAATGTGCGAAATTCAATTTGAATTTACCACAGAGCTTTTCGGTGAACGAAAACATCGTGAGGAAACCTGCACGCATCTGCGAAGTAATTCAAAGATGTGTGTGAAGTCCCCAATCCGCACTGGGCCCGCGTGGGGACTATAGCCCAAACCCTCTCGTGATGAGAGGAGGCCTGTGCCCAGCAGTGGGACGCAAATAGGCTGCAGTAGTAGTAGTAGTACTTTATGTAGGAAAGTTCCACTTTCGAAATTAATTCAAATCACAATAAAAAGTTAGCTTCATTATGTGGTACATTCGCTATTCGAAATTCAAAAACAGTTTTGTATGCAAAAATCGACCCCCATTGCAAGTGCCGCGTAGTTACGTAAAAACCCTTTTTTGATTTAATTATTTTGATGCGCCTGACTAAGTATAGGAGCAATATTTTTTTGCTCGTCTTCTTTGCCTTCTATAAACTGTTGAACCGAGAAACATAATATATTTTTTTTTAGTTTACAACATTATGCATTCACGAACCTACGAATATGTTGAAAACGTGTTAAAAGAATACACTACGGTATTACAATAAATACCAACAAAAGCCTCTTCATTTAAATGTTTCTGTCTTCATAAAACATTTTACATATGAAGAGAGAATTTCTTAAATGATTTGAATAGTTTAGCGAAAAAATTTCAAGTAAAATTGTTTCCATCTCTTGTAGTAACCACAGTCTAGTTCTATTATATATAATAGCCCAGGTTCTCAAAAATGTCTGTCCACTATTATTATTTTTAGCATCTTAAGGCCAGTTTAGCTCACATGTCTGTGGACTTTACCTTACTAAGTTACTCAGGCGAGAGAAGACTGGTTTGAACGGTTAGCTGGAGATTATGATTTTAGGTATTCGATGGTGAACGGAAATAGCTAGAAAGGAATGTAGTTAGTCTTAGGCACGATTGTAGTGGGATATGAAGTACCTATTCATCAGACTACCCGTGTTTGAAAGAGTCTCACTAATAAACTGTAAAGAATGTGCAGGTGAAAATGTTAGGATAGGACTCTTTGAGCACTTGTTTAAAGCGAACATAATTTCTAAAGGTTAATCTCAAAGTTTATAATTATGTTAAACTTGAACATTCTAGATAAGTATGTAACTTTCTGCTTTCCAATTTGGCAGAGCTTGCCAATATTTTTTTTAATAGTTTTTTTTTAGTAGATTAACGAAACGTTTCCTTTCACAATTTAACCTGGTCAAGGAACGAAATTAGATAAGATAAAGAAGAAAATATTCATATGACATACGCATACAAACATCATACAAACGACATTCTTAGAGAACATACAAATAAAACCAACAATGTGACATACCGCAACTGAATAGGTTTCCATTCAGCATGAACTGTTGTCACACGGAGTGTCACAGCAGCGCTGGTTTTCTGTGAACCCTTCAGATGGTGCGGGACAGCATACTGGATATATATTAACTCCCGAGCTTTGCCAGCCAGCCAGACCGGGAAATCCATAAAACTGCACGAAACCATGGACCAATAACCAAAAGTCAAAACTGGTATCCATTAGGATTCCATTCATTTCATCTTCTGTTGTCATTCCACACTCGTCTCTCGGAGTTTTCAGTTCAACAATAACAAACGAGTTAAACGGTTCAAGTAAAGTATCTTTGACATCTTTGTAGGTAAATGTTCGAGAAACCTCTTATTCAACTGGTGATTAATGATTGAAGTCTTTAAAACATTATTTGTGACAACAGCGACTAAATTCAATGACTACAAACCGAGGGATATTTGGAGTCGTAAATTAGGACGTATTATGTAAGTAACTGACAAACCCGTCGGCCAAAGTGGTAAAAAGAACCTCACTTCACTCTCTCAATTGAGTTTTCGTCGTTTCGTTGAGTAAACTTGTTCTAATGGCGACTTGGAATGGAATGTTTCTGAAACCTTGTTACAGACGATTGACGCTTTTACATTCCACTGGTCTAGTTTGAGAATATTCAGATTGACAGATTTTTCAACAAGGCGGAATAAACGTGGCAGAATGTGATTAGGAACTAAAACTGTATTGCATTCATTGCTTAGGATTGGTATGCCGGTGACGAACTGACCAACATGTTTGAGATGCTGTTTCCAATTTTACAAGTTAACAAAATTAAATGCTATCCTCAGATTCACGTAGGTACTTGATCAGTTGCTTGCCATAAGCAGTCTACGTAGCACGTACAGTCAGCAGCAGAAGTAGATAAGCTGTCCAGGTGTTCAAAATGACCTACACACGCCCTTAACGTCTTAAGAATAAGGTCGTGTGTAGGTCATTTTGAACAACTGGACAGCTTATCTACTTCTGCTGCTGACTGTACCATTATATCTATTTAAATTTGTATCTTTGGTGCAAGGCCTTTCATCGCGAAATTAAATTGATTATGAACCAAGCAGGCTTTCACTTGCATCTTTCGCAGATGCTTGACGGTTCAAGTTGTTTCCCATTGCCGTAACACTCGGTAAATTTTGTACATCATATGTCGCATACGGTAAACTTTGCTTAACCACAATTCTAATATGCATAAGAACCTCAAACCAGTGGAATACTATTATTTTTTTGTCAACCACAACTAGCCTAAAAAGTTCCTCTGCGAAGCACAGAACTCATTTTAAATCAAAAGGGGGTTGACTTAGATCTTGTGATGACATTAGGATATGTTTATTGGCGTCTATTTGATCATGAATCTCTCTTGTTCTCAGGTTCTGGTCCTTTGCAAGAACTTCTCCCAGCCAGCAGTCGTTAGCACAAGTGACATCTCCAGCAGTGACGGAACCCACCACAACCCTGACACCAAGCTCCTACCTAACCGGGTCATCATGCCCTAGCCTCAAGCCGTGTAAGCTACCGCTTACTTCAGTTTATATTAAATCTGAAATAAAGGACGCTTTATGTGACATCTTAGAAAAGGATAATCGAGTCTGCGCAAGTGAAAGGTGTAGACAGTGTCCATGAGAAAGTTGTGCAGTGAATGTAGCTTGAAGATTATTGTGACTGGCCATCTACACACTTGAAATACGATAGTGGTACTCTATGGTAGAGGTTTTTTTTTAATATTTAAATTAGGAATCATACCGTGCCGTATCGGTATAAAGTATAAAGTATGTGGGTTGCCTTTCAAGAATGTGACTTTTGAATGAATCGAGAGTTCGAGACTTATCGATCGAGCTTAGGTAGATGATATTTTACGGAAAATATTCACGGTTTTTATTTATTGCAACAAAAGTGATTGTGTTATTTTATTAAAATTGACAAAATATACGGAAGAAACGGATAAATATAACAGGGCGTTTTCAAAAATTGTTGTAAAAAAGTATCCGAATATCTTGGGTGTATACTATTCAGTATCGATAGCTCTACCAATCTCAATACAAAAAAAAATGACCCGAATTATTGTTGTATTTCTACGAGGGTGACGTAAAGGAAAATATTATTTCAATAGTAAAATCTGGGACACTTTTTTTTTTTTAACAGGAATGAAGGACAAACAATTCTGAGTAAGAAGCACTCAAAAATTTACAGATACAGAAAATAAGTTTTTTAGAACTATTTTTTAAAACGCTTAACAACGCGACGGATAATTGTGACATGTTAGTTGAAAGTAGGGGATTCAATTAGCTTTTATTTAGATCGATAGGTAGGCTTCGTTATTTGACTTCGTAATGTTAAAAACCAAGTAAATCTTCTTAGGTGAAAGTTATTAGCTAATTTAATTACTTACATAAAATTGAGTTTTTTGGGACAGAAAATATATTCAATTATATTTCTTAATAAAAGCAATTATTTTTAAAATACTACTAAATATGGCAGCTGTTATAATGTTGTACATTGTTCGGTGTCGTCTCGTGCAACCGTGTTCAATTATTTACTGTTATTATAACAGTCACACACAGTATTCCAAAACACCTCCACGCACGACGATTCGTGTATTCACTTTTGCTGCAGACTGTAGTAGCTATGATACTTTTTAAATAGTACTTTTTCCATAATGAGATTATACGAGACTTAATATTTTTTAATTATAATATTTCTTTAATGGATGTAGTCATCGTAAAAAGAAGAATTAATTCTAAAAAAATGGGAATCTCGGTATTGCATATGCTGCATTATACCCTTCATCACTTATATTATCCCATATAGAGGGTCCCAACTATTTCAAAGAGTTTCCACATACCTTCATGCTTGACTGAATACAATGTATGAGATTTTCATTATAATTTTAAGGATGCTATGCTCTTTCGTAAATTTAATATGTACAAATTATAAGCGAACCAGTGAATACAGTAAATAGGATAATTTTTTACCTATTTTATGACTTTGTTAACGTATCTGAGTCAGAATCGGAACTGTAATAACAAATATTAGTAATATTAGTAATTTTAGTAATATTAGTATTTTTTGTAATATTAGTAATATTAGTAATATTAGTAATATTTGTTATTACAGTTCTGATTTTGTAATATTATATTACAATTAGAGGAAAACCTGCGTACCCTTGTAGACTGTTTCAAATATTTCACATACCTATATTGGCTCCGCTAATTTGATTTCGATTCATTTTGTGAACCCTTCATTTCATTTCATCGTCATCAAAATCATCTAACATTTGTAAAATAAAAAATATTTGTAAAAATATCAATATCATACAAATATACGGTAAATTGTTGCCAATTATTATACAACTTGTTAAATTTGAAGATATAGTGATCAGTTGGGGGAATACTAATAGGTAGGTAATTAGTGTGTGTTTATATATTTAACACTTATAAAACCGAATACGTATAAAACATACTGGTTTGACAAATGCAACGATTTCATGAAAACATGTCTAATTCAAAGTAGTGTTGCTATCAAGATGGTAGCAATATTAGTAACCCAACGATGAATTTTAAAGCAACCGTCTACTTATAATAAATTATTAATTATTATAATAACAGACAGTATTCACTGTACAGTACCTGTCTAGTCGTAAGATTAAAATCGTACCCACCTAGAATTAATGTTTAGGTAGTTCCACATATTACATAGTTTACAATTATGTATGTAAAAGTTACTTGGCCTCAAAAACTCTCGCGTTGTAAAGCTTGATTCTTTAGTAAACTGTCAAAATAATATGTATGACTATTATTTAAGTTGTGCTTTAACTACCTATACTATATGTATTAAAGGTGTTTAGTATAGTAAAGTAGCAGTTGATCGACCATCGATCCTAGAGCGTCGTTCGTTTATCCAATATATGTGAGCATCCTTAAGACAAATCTATTGATAAATCGATCTTAAATGGCCGACTGTCTATTTATCGTCAAGAAACCAGACCAGAATGTAAAATTCGTGAGATCTTTCGGAAATAGGTACAATTTTCAACTGCCAAGTAGCTTCCTATTTATTTTAATCATTGACATTTGAACATTCCCGGCATTTAAAAGGTTTAGTTAATAGTGTTTTTAATTTTGTAAATATTAGTTGTAAGATTAGATTGCGTGAATGTATGTCTTTGTCGTTGAATAGACGATTTATTTTAAAATTATGTTTCATTTCCCTTACCCCTTTTATATTTGACGGCCGGATTGGTCCAGTTGGTAGTGACCCTGCCTTCTGTTCCGATGGTCGCGGGTTCGAGTCCCGCTCGGGGCAAACGAATGTTTGTACTCGAGTCATGGATGTTAGTATTTATATATGTATGTATTTCTCTATATAAGTATTTATATCGTTGTTTAGCACCCATAGTACAAGCTCTGCTTAGTTTGGGGCTAGGTCAATATGTGTGAAATGTCCCAAGATATTTATTATTTATATATGTAGTCAATGAAATACAAATACCTATTATGGACGAACAGTGCCTTACAGAATATATGGAGCAAACTGACATTCGGGCGCCAAACGGGTGCCCGAGTTGTTCGGGCACCCGTTTTGATGGGCCATTTTTCTTCGGCTGATTGTGAATCCTTACTTATCCTTACTTATAGATCAATGGGACTGCCGTCACAAAACATCAGCCGTGGTCGAGGTGACACACATTATTAAGGCCCTACAAAACTAACTTCGCAGATACACGTGCAGCTTTCCGCACGATATTTCCTTTCACTGAAAATATTGGTGATGAAAAATATGCACAAAAGTATCAGACAAGCGAGTCGAGATTTGAACTGTCCGACCGGCTGTCTGTAAAAACATGTTTTTTACCTACCTAATTCAGTAAAAATCCTAACCATGGTATGTGAGACGATTGAAGAGAAATATTCAAGAAATTCCATTACAAGAATTTAGGTAAAATTCTTCGTTCTCCAGAGGCAAAGTTCAAGAGAATGCTTTGCGAGCGAACCCGCAGCAATGGCTATGTTTGTTCGCGTAGGATGCCCTGAGTTATGCGGCTAGCTATTTATAGGCTAGGTAGGCTAAGTTAGTGCACGTATTGGAATCAGTATACTCATCGAAATTCATTGAAATCATCTAGATTCTATAGGGGTAAGCTTCGTCGCCAAAGACAGTCAAAAAAATACCTACGTGTCAAACTTCTCCGTTTAGCATTTGAGGTTAAGAGTCCCCTGACGCTCCTTTCTCCATACAAACGTAGTTACGTTTTATTTCGCAAACTATTACCTACTTATCAGACACCAAGTTTTACAAGTAATATCTCTCTGCTCTACTATTAAATAATTTCATTGTGTTCTATTTTACCACGACTTTTACTAATTTCGGACATTCACAATAATGATTTTATTATCTGTACCAAGTTTCGAGTCAATCTGTTTAGTAATTTAGGAATAAAAGCGAAACTACATTTGTATGAAATTTGAGAAGCGCCGTGCGTACTGGGGACTCTTAATTCATGTAGAACCTTGGAAATATCCCTAAAAAAACTCAACATTTTCTGCAATTGAGTAATGGAGAAACAGGGAAATGGAGTATCCCTGATTGGAGAGTATAACACTGATATACCTGCAATCTCGCTAAATAGAAAGTGTATTATTATTTCGGTATATGGATGCTACATAGCCCTACTATGTTTGTAACATTTTGGATAGAAATAAACTTAAGGAATCGAAAAGTGTAATTTACTGTTTTCAGAGCATTTGCTGTGAAGCATTAACAATGTAAATATACGAGTACGGTAGTGCAATTGGGTTAAACGGATCAGGTCCGTGTGTTTTCTTATAAGCACCTAGAATTACTGCGTTGAAAGTTTTGACTTATGGATTAGACATTGAAATTAATGTCCGCTTGCATGTCGGGGAGATGATAGAATTATCATAACTAAGAAACTTATGTTCATGGTGTAAGAGTTGAAAACGAAAAGGTTAAAAAACCAACGTTGTCGATCTGTGTCTGATGATAGTGATAATGAATGATTAAATTTATTTTTGTTTTTAAGCATTTTAGTTATTTTTAAGTAGTTTTGCTTACTTACCTATAACAAATACAATTATAACTAACTACCTATTTAAAAACAAATAATTAATAATAATAATAATAAATAAACTAATTATAATAAGACATGGCGCTTACCCCTAGCAAAGGATTTCGTTAACAATTCAGAGAGGTAACGCCGCCAGCGTTATGGGCACCATGCCGCAAAATGAACTTTTGGAAGGGGTGTTTTTTCTATAGTTTTCTTTAATTTAAATTGTTTACATTTCATATGTCTTATTAAATTTATTGTAAGTACGAACTGTGATTTCAAAAGTTCCATAAGTCCACCACGTCGTCTATTATACAGGGTTTTGGAAGTTAGGTATTGATGATTTCTAACCGCAATTTATCCTTAAACTGTATGAGAGATTGATGAATCACCAAGTGCTACTTAATCACATTTTGTAATACGCGGTAAGATTTGTATGCTACTCGGTTTTCGTGTCGACTGAAACTGTCATTTTTGCTCTTTAAACT
Source organism: Aethes cnicana (assembly GCA_963971205.1). NCBI lineage: Eukaryota > Metazoa > Arthropoda > Insecta > Lepidoptera > Tortricidae > Aethes > Aethes cnicana. Next base: position 10,244,490 of record OZ020290.1, on the reverse strand, counting down.
TTTTCACTAATTAATTGTCAGTATACAAACTAAACGACACGTACAAAATTAACCTGATGGAACCCGAAAATCAGGTATCTACATTTTGTATGGGAATTGGAGGCAGACAAAACGCATGCGCTGAAATGTAAAAAATGAAAGCAACAAGTACAACAACAACAACAATACCTACTCTTTATTGAAAAACATAAATAAGCACAGAAAATACAGAAATAATACATAGTAAATAGCCTACCAACCTAGTTTGTTTTTCTTCATCTCCACTATCCAAAGGTTGTCTGGTAGAGATCGCTATTAAGCTGTATGCCATACCTTTTTGTGTAATTACATAATGTCTACTGTTCCTTGATTGTGTGGTGTTCAATAAAGTATATTGTATTGTATTGTAAATAGGTAAACAACAAGCGGTCTTTATCGCTAAACAACAATCTCTTCGATAAGTACAGTCAAGCGCAATATAAATGAATCAGCCAAAGCGCCAAAATGTGCATAAGGAGAGCGAATCTATGACATAGTCACAGGGCGGGCACGGCCTGTAAAAGGATGATTTCGAACACTTTTCGAATGAAATGTCAATATTTGCGTGCGAGGTCGTCAGTGTGCGCGCGAGGACGTCTGTTCTAAATACTCTTGTAAATGTATGTACGCGGGCCAATGATTCACTCACCATCTCCGGATGAAACAAGAAACAGTTAGGCGAGTTGGGCGCGAATTGCGCGCGGGCTAGATTCGGGCGGGTGATTCCGTGGCCATTCTGTATGTAGTACTGTTAAATACTTTGTGACATACCTAGCAAAAGAGTCGCTGTAGGTAAACATATTTTGATGCTTTGGCAGAGTAGCTATATTTGCACTTGACTGTACTTACCATTCGAATTCTTTGACAACCAGGCACAGTTTTTATTACGCACATAAACTGCAAGATAAACAAAATAAAGTTAAACTCCAACTCGATTCAAAGTCAAATGTAAAGCGTCGTTCCCATTGACAATAAATTTGCACACCTACGATTTAAATCGTATCGTGTTATATCCTACGCTTAAGCGTAGGATACAACATTGCATTGCTAAATCCAATTTCCTATTTAAGGATTTTATACAATGACGTAGGTGTTGATTTCTAACCTAGGCTAGCTAAGATTACTAGATTTCACAAGTTCCACTGGTACCTATAACAAATATTATTATTATAGACTAGATACATAAAAGTAAGTACTGTGGAGACTGGCCCAGTACAATCGGACACATTTTCTTTCAAAAATAGGTAATTTTAAGCGTAGAACTGTTTTTGTTTAATATTTTTAGTCTTTTTATAGCCATTGTAAAGAACGCATCTCTCAAAATATAATATCAATTCAACTTAAAATCTATTATTTCATAGTTAGGACAGTGTTAGGACAGTAATAGGGCCAGTCTTCAAGATTTAGATATTTTAATAAGTTAGACATCGTCTTCGTGTCTTCGGATTCCACCGCTGATCTCCGTGCCTGCAGCATCTACCTGAGCTAACATCAACCCCCCTCTACAGTACCTATACTATCATCTGAGCTGAGCATTTTTACAAAGGTGAAAATGTTTGATTTATTTAATAATAACGTTAGTATAGGCTCCGCGACGCGACTCAGCTTTGCACGGGTTAAATTCCTAAAATAGAACTTTCCCAGATATGAGACCTAAAAGCTAGATCCATGTTTCGTATTCGTAGAATCCAACATAATTTCTTCTAAAGCAATGCACCCGTTTCTGAGATAGTTGTAATGTAATAAATATAGGTGCAAGATAAGTAATCTTAAAGTATAAAGTTTAAGCGTTCGATATGAATGAAAATACGGATAAGGACCCCACAGATTTCTCTAAAATGTGTTAGGTATAAGTAATTGAAACATCCTCTAATTCGGTATTCATTATTCATTCTTGTCTAAAAGACCCGTAAACAACGTGTGAGCAGTCAAAGAAATTCAGTCGATTTTTTTAACACTTAAAGTGGTTTTTCTGTCACGTGACAAGGGTCACTGAACCAAAATTGCATTGTTTGCAGTTATTTATAGTGTTATAAAGGGGTTACAAGTGGCCCTAAAGATGAGCAGTGGAGATAACGCGCGTGTGGTCTCCCCCTTATTTACAGACCGTATTTCAGCTGGCAACACCATCGAGTTTTGTTTGCGATGACGTAAAATTTACATTACCCTCCCTCGTGTCCTAGGAAAAAAGAAAAAGGCTCGGTGGGCGTTTTGTGTTCTTTATAACCCGGCGGTGGATTTACCAAGGCCTACGAGAGCAGAATAGGGGTGCCAATAGTCATATGTACTATGCGTTTTCCAACCTGAAATAATTTACTACCTTTTTCAGTGTGTCTTTTTATTTACCACTTCTTTGATTTACTGTCTCCTTCCGCGGTATACCCAACAAGCGTAATATGCAGTGTGAAATGTATCTTGGTAAGGAGCGCAATCTGATATGTCGAAACCTTCGAAAAAGTGTCTAGCGGATTTGATAAGCAACAAAACAAAACACACTCGCCTCACAACCGTTTTCGCCTCAGCAGCGCCATCTGAAGACTGCAGACAATCCGCCTAGGTGGCTTGACTGGAGTGACGACCGCAGCGCTTTCAATCTACTCGATTTGGTGTCCACTTTTGGAACTATAAAGATTGCGCTCCTTAGTTCAACCCTCCATAAAGCGTAAGGTCACAATCCAGCACGAAAATTGGGATAAATGTATGTTAGGAAAAGAGTTCTCTACTGTTGAAAGAGTTTTAAAAATTAATTCAGTAGCTTTTGAGTAAGACCATAGCTGAATAAACTACAGTAAGAAATATTGTACCTACATTTTATTGCAAAATAATCAGCACTGTTAATGTAACAGATAAACATCGAAAGTAAGTTGGAACCATTGGAACAAAACGCGTAGTCACGAGTCGCACCATTCGTGACTAGCACCGCCTCCCGGCTTCGAATGTCTTGGGATGTTACAGTCTTACAAAATTTATTGGTCTCTGTAATTAAGACTCCAATACCTAAAAGGTATTTCGTAACTTGGAGCCTTATTCTAGTCCAGGTAGTCTAGGATATAGGATTTCCCATATCGCAAATATGATAGGCGTCTCCCATTTTTTGCGTGAGAGCAAATTACTCGTACCTAAGAAGCGTAATTTATCCACCCGTGCCGAATGACGTTTGGACTTTAGAATCTAGTGACTCACTCAGCAGACAGTTTTAATGTCTCGAATACTACTTAGGTTCCTATTGAGAAGCTATAGGGATATTCCTTTTCCGTTCCCTACAGAATCACTTCGAGGAGTCGAATAGACGCCCTGAAATCTGAATTATCCTTCGATAGGTATTGTGAGTGGAGACACACCCCTTACAGCTAAATGGGGAGATGATCTTTGTAGGACTTTTGGCAGGAACTAGAAGTAAACAGCAGCTGAAGGCCAAACCCCTAACTTTCCCTATACATAAGGTACTTTAGAAAGTAAGGTTTTCGCCTTCTCTATAATTTGATTAAAACTAGTAAGTAATCCTAATTGCATTAATGCGCTTCCGTGCGTCTGTTTGTGTAGCGGTTAATATCGTTACGACTTGGCTTGGTTCACTTCACGGTCCATGTTTTTGTGCAGCGAGCGCCTTAGTCACTACATACTCGTAGTATAAAACAAAGTGGCTTTCTCTGTCCCTATATCCCTATGTATGTTTAAATCTTTAAAACTACGCAACGGATTTTGATGCGGTTTTTTTTAATAGATAGAGTGTTTCAAGAGGAAGGTTTTCGTATATAATTTGTTATAGTTTATCACTCTATTCCCGCGGGAACGCTACAACCGAATTCCACCCGGACGAAGTCGCGGGCAGAAGCTAGAAATTGATAAGAATAAGGTTCCCTTAGGGATTGTCATATAGCTTTGATTATAATTAATACTTTCCGTTAGATAAGGTACATAAGAAAGTCCCCAATGCGCACTGCAATGCGCTCGCGTGGGGACTAGGTATAGCCCACACCCTCTCGTGACGAGAGGAGGCCTGTACCCAGCAGTGGGACGCAAAATAGGTGGTTCAAAATGAGCACAAAATCTTTACTTCGTTAGATGGCACTAAGAAGAAGAAGAAGATGAAGAAATTTTGGAGAAATGCGACACATGTGGTGGTGACAATAGCGTGAGAGAAGAAAAATACTTATAAGATGCTTACTTAAGATCATAATATCTAATAGGTAATCAGCCAATTACGAAATAGAAAACGATAATCTTATATATAAAATTCTCGTGTCACAGTGTTTGTAACCAAACTCCTCTGAAACGGCTCGACCGATTCTTATGAAATTTGAAGTGTATGTTCAGGAGGTCTGAGAATAGGACGTAAGCTATTTTTCATACCCAAGGCGGTACGAAGTCCGCGGGGTCAGGTAGTCTATCTATATAAAACAAGAAACTGACTGACTGATCGATCAACGCAGAGCCGAAACTACTGGTCTTCGAGAGCTGAAATTTGGCATGCAGGTTCCTTAGGGAACGTAGGGGAGCACTAAGAGAGGATTTCCCAAAATTCCCACGGGGAAGGAAAAATACGGGATTTTTCATTTTAATATTTCTGCGCATACGAAGTTGCGGGGAAAGCTAGTTTTATTTAATTTAATGCCGTGACTTGGATTCAAACGTGCGAGTAAATGCGTGCCAGAGCGGTATGAATAACAACAAAAGGGAATAACAGTGGAAAGTGTCCCACCACAATACAAAGCGTGAGTGCCCGCGATTACTATAATTCACCCGTATCAGTGCCGTCTTGGACTGTTGGCTACACAAGTGCATAATACTTTTACCGTACTGTACACTATAACTATAAATACGGAGTAGACACGTAGGTACAAATGTCTTCTATAGGTAGGTTTACGTACCTACGCAACCACGAAGCTAACATACTGCGATCGAGCTTTGCTCGGGTGAAAATACCTGAAAAAAAATAGTTTTCCCAGGTACTTATGAGACTTTACTAGATCGATTTGCATCACCACCCCCACCCCTAAATCCCTAATTATCTTTCAAATTTCGTCTAAATCGTTAGAGCCGTTTCTGAGATAGTATAAAGTATAAGATACCTATCTCGTTATTTTTGCTATAGTCATACTTATTACGGTCCATTTTTGGCAATATACCGCACTTTAGGAAAAAAGCAAGCCGCTTTGCACAGTGAAAGTAGGGACCAAAATAAGCGATTTGATCCGAGGCACCCTCTGATTCGACCCTTAGGAACAGAGATGGCGCCACTTGTTCAAAATTTTATTTAAAAATTTCTAAAACCTGAACGGATTGTCCGATCTTGACGATTAAGATGTCAATCGAAAGGAAATGAATAGTTCTATTATAAAAAAAATAATGAAGTGCTAAAAAAATATGATAAATACCAGAAAAACCTGCATGATTGAAAAAAAAAATTTAGTTTTTTCGTTTTTTTTGTAATTTTATGAAAAAAATGTATGAAACTTGTACATTTTTATATATCTATTATATTGCGCAATTCATTGAGCACTTATTACAAAAAACCGCACATCAATATCTTATATAGTTCCGAAGTTATTAAACAATACACTACACGGTGTCAGTGCGGTGCTGCCGCCATACGTGCAATTTCGATACCTTACCTTGCCTGCCCGAAGTGCTCAAGGCCCTTTTTGTTCAAAATTTGCTATATGGGATAATGGTACGTCGTATTTGTCAAACAATTAATTTAATATTTTTATTAGGTATCTTATTTAAGCTGCGGTGGCCTAGTGGTTCGACCTCCGCCTCGCATGTAGAGGGTCGGAATTTCGAATCCGGCTCGCACCTCTAAGTTTACTTATGTGCGAAATTAAGTTTGAATGTACCACTGAGCTTTTCTGTGAAGGATAACATCCTGAGAAAACCTGTACGCATCTGCGAAGGATGTATGTGAAGTCCCCAATCCCCACTGGGCCCGCGTGGGGACTGGACTATGGCCCAAACCCTCTCATGATGAGAGGAGGCCTGTGCCCAGCAGTGGGCCGTTAATAGGCTGTTGTGGTGGTGGTAGTGGCATTATCTTATTCATTCTTCCTCTTCAACGCTGGTCTTCCTGAAAATGAAATCGCTATGAAATATAGCATATGTTATGTCTGAAACGCTGCAGGAATTACAACAGATATTGGACGACCTAGCTCATTCATCCCAGCGCATTGGTCTCCGGATGAACTTGGTTAAAACCAAGGTCATGTTCAACGAGCACGTTGATCCGGGACCGGTCTCCGTAGATGGGATCTCTCTTGAGGTTGTTTCGGAATATGCTTACCTAGGCCAAATCAACTTCAAGAAAGAAATCAAGACAAGAATTCGAATGGGCTAGGCAGCATTTGGGAAACTTCGGCGAGTCTTCTCAGCGTCAATACCACAAAACTTGAAGACTAAATTCTTCAATCAGTGCGTCCTACCGGTAATGAAATATGGAGCCGAAACGTGGACACTCACGGTCCGCCTGGTCCACCATCAACTAAAGGTTGCTCAGCGAGCTATGGAAAGGGCGATGCTTGGTTTATTTCAAAGGGATCGAATCTGGAACGAAGTAATTCGGTAGAGAACCAAAATTACAGACATAGCCCAAAGAATTAGCAAGCTAAAGTGGTATGGTCCAGTCACCTTTGCCGAAGTACCGACGAACGCTGGAGCAGACGAGTTCTCGAGTGGAGACCACGAATCGGCAAAAGAAGCGTAGGACGCCCTGTGGCTACTGGCTAGATGGAGAGATAATTTTCGCAGGGTTGGTGGCAGAAACTGGAAGCTAATAGCTGAATACAGAGATAACTGGCAACCAATGGGAGAGGCCTATGCCCAGCAGTGGACTGATGCACGCTGATGATGATGAAATATAGCATTACTATGATCATTAGGATTTCTGAATCTGTATTTTACTTTGGCATTTGGCCTTTGCATGTTTTGCACTGTAATGTATTAAATTTGAATCAATTAATCCCAAGTCCGTCTTATTGGGGATGGACAGACGTTGAAGGCAAATGGACTCCTCAATAGTTGAAGTTTACTCCAATTTGGCCATAATTAAGCCTCCTCGACTATTGTGGGTGGATGCAAGTCAGTTGGGCTGTGACACAATGCGTTGTGGCTGCCGACGCGTTGACCTACCTTGCATCCACTAACCACACCACAACACAACAGCCCATTGACGTCCCACAACTGGGAAGAGGCCTCTCATCACGAGAGTGTTTAGGCTATATTTCCCACGCGGGTCCAGTGGAGACTCTACCTTGCACGTTACAGTGCAAAACATGCAAAGGCCAAATGCGAAAATAAAATACAGATTCAGAAATCCTAATGATCATAGTAATGCTATATTTCATCATCATCAGCGTGCATCAGTCCACTGCTGGGCATAGGCCTCTCCCATTGGTTGCCACATAGCTCTGTATTCAGCTATTAGCTTCCAGTTTCTGCCACCAACCCTGCGAAAATTATCTCTCCATCTAGCCAGTAGCCACAGGGCGTCCTACGCTTCTTTTGCCGATTCGTGGTCTCCACTCGAGAACTCGTCTGCTCCAGCGTTCGTCGGTACTTCGGCAAAGGTGACTGGACCATACCACTTTAGCTTGCTAATACTTTGGGCTATGTCTGTAATTTTGGTTCTCTACCGAATTACTTCGTTCCAGATTCGATCCCTTAGAGATAAACCAAGCATCGCCCTTTCCATAGCTCGCTGAGCAACCTTTAGTTGATGGTGGACCAGGCGGACCGTGAGTGTCCACGTTTCGGCTCCGTATTTAATTACCGGTAGGACGCACTGATTGAAGAATTTAGTCTTCAAGTTTTGTGGTATTGACGCTGAGAAGACTCGCCGAAGTTTCCCAAATGCTGCCCAGCCCATTCGAATTCTTGTCTTGATTTCTTTCTTGAAGTTGATTTGGCCTAGGTAAGCATATTCCGAAACAACCTCAAGAGAGATTCCATCTACGGAGACCGGTCCCGGATCAACGTGCTCGTTGAACATGACCTTGGTTTTAACCAAGTTCATCCGGAGACCAATGCGCTGGGATGAATGAGCTAGGTCGTCCAATATCTGTTGTAATTCCTGCAGCGTTTCAGACATAACATATGCTATATTTCATAGCGATTTCATTTTCAGGAAGACCAGCGTTGAAGAGGAAGAATGAATAAGATAATGCCACTACCACCACCACAACAGCCTATTAACGGCCCACTGCTGGGCACAGGCCTCCTCTCATCATGAGAGGGTTTGGGCCATAGTCCAGTCCCCACGCGGGCCCAGTGGGGATTGGGGACTTCACATACATCCTTCGCAGATGCGTACAGGTTTTCTCAGGATGTTATCCTTCACAGAAAAGCTCAGTGGTACATTCAAACTTAATTTCGCACATAAGTAAACTTAGAGGTGCGAGCCGGATTCGAAATTCCGACCCTCTACATGCGAGGCGGAGGTCGAACCACTAGGCCACCGCAGCTTAAATAAGATACCTAATAAAAATATTAAATTAATTGTTTGACAAATACGACGTACCATTATCCCATATAGCAAATTTTGAACAAAAAGGGCCTTGAGCACTTCGGGCAGGCAAGGTAAGGTATCGAAATTGCACGTATGGCGGCAGCACCGCACTGACACCGTGTAGTGTATTGTTTAATAACTTCGGAACTATATAAGATATTGATGTGCGGTTTTTTGTAATAAGTGCTCAATAAATTGCGCAATATAATAGATATATAAAAATGTACAAGTTTCATACATTTTTTTCATAAAATTACAAAAAAACGAAAAAACTAAATATTTTTTTTCAATCATGCAGGTTTTTCTGGTATTTATCATATTTTTTTAGCACTTCATTATTTTTTTTATAATAGAACAATTCATTTCCTTTCGATTGACATCTTAATCGTCAAGATCAGACAATCCGTTCAGGTTTTAGAAATTTTTAAATAAAATTTTGAACAAGTGGCGCCATCTCTGTTCCTAAGGGTCGAATCAGAGGGTGCCTCGGATCAAATCGCTTATTTTGGTCCCTACTATCACTGTGCAAAGCGGCTTGCTTTTTTCCTAAAGTGCGGTATTTTGACCGTAATAAGTATGACTATGCGGCACGGCACGGTACGGTGATAACACCTTGTTGAAGAATTATAGACCCATCTCACTTCTGAGCCATGTTTACAAGCTGTTTTCGAGAGTCATTACGAACCGTCTCGCGCGCAGGTTTGACGAATTCCAGCCTCCCGAACAAGCCGGTTTCCGAAAGGGCTATAGTACCGTAGACCACATACATGCGTTGCGGCAGGTTGTACAGAAGACCGAAGAGTATAACCTCCCCCTTTGCCTTGCATTTGTGGACTACGAGAAAGCCTTCGATTCGATCGAGACTTGGGCTGTGCTGCAGTCTCTCCAGAGGTGCCAAGTTGACTACCGGTACATCGAAGTGTTGAAGTGTTTGTACGAAAATGCCACCATGTCCGTCCGACTACAGGACCAGACCACGAAGCCTATTCCACTGCAGCGGGGAGTCAGACAAGGAGATGTGATCTCTCCGAAGCTGTTCACCGCTGCATTGGAAGATGCTTTCAAGGTGCTGGACTGGAAAGGTCGAGGCATCAATGTTAATGGCGAGTACATCTCTCACCTTCGATTTGCCGACGATATTGTAGTCATGGCTGAGACCATGGAGGACCTCAGTATTATGCTCGCTGACCTCAGCAGAGTTTCCGATCGAGTTGGTCTTAAAATGAACATGGACAAGACGAAAATTATGTCTAATGTCCATGTTGTGCCAACTCCCGTAATAATCGGAGGCTCTGCGCTCGAAGTTGTTGACCATTATGTATACCTGGGACAAACAGTCCAGTTAGGTAGGTCCAACTTCGAGAAAGAGGTCAATCGTCGAATCCGACTCGGCTGGGCAGCGTTCGGGAAGCTTCGCAGTGTCTTTTCGTCCAAATTACCGCAGTGTCTCAAGTCGAAAGTCTTCGACCAGTGTGTGTTGCCAGTGATGACTTATGGTTCCGAGACGTGGGCGCTTACGATGGGCCTCATAAGAAGGCTCAAAGTCACTCAGAGGGCAATGGAGAGGGCTATGCTCGGGGTTTCTCTGCGTGATAGAATCAGAAATGAGGATATCCGCAGTAGAACTAGGGTCACCGACATAGCCCGAAGAATTGCGAGCCTTAAGTGGCAGTGGGCGGGGCACATTGCTCGCAGGACTGATGGCCGATGGGGCCGGAAACTTCTCGAGTGGCGCCCGCGAACCGGGAGACGAGCTGTCGGTAGGCCTCCAACAAGATGGAGCGACGACCTCGTGAAGGTCGCGGGAAACCGGTGGAAGCAAGTAGCACAGGACCGGTCTGAGTGGCGAGCCTTGGGGGAGGCCTATGTCCAGCAGTGGACGTCTTTCGGCTGAAATGATGATGATGATGATGATGAAGTATGACTACTACCAGTACATGCCCACATGAAATTAAAATATTTACTAAAGAATTTTGAATAAGCCAAACGTGTCATCCGTGCTTACTGATGAGAGTGATGAGTACGTTCCCTCTGTTCCTCTCTTCTCTATTTAATTTTCACACTGACTTAGGTACTTATTCACCTAAGAACGTCATAAAATCTGAGACTCGGCCTAGGCTTTCTAGAGTGAAATTTGCGGCGTGTCTTGAAGCAAGGTGACACTGAATTCAGAGAAAAATAGCATTAATTATCAATGAAATTGTGCGAAAATCAGTTATGATTATGACCTATGCCTGTTCAGCGTATACACGCTCCCCCTTCTGTTGACATGTGAAAGTTAACTAAGCATAAGTAATTATAGCTAAGGTACTCAATTTCTTTGAGATGTTACTTGGACACTTTTGTCGCTACCTGTACGTGGCTTTGTGGTCGCAGCAAATCTACTGTCAAATGGTACAGTCTCGAATGAAAACCGCATACCAAGATCATAACAATCCAAACATGTTACCCTCTTTCGATAAATTCGGAATACAAAGCCTTTCTCTGCGTCAATTTATTCGATGTGGGCACAGAATAGATACTTACTTTAGGTTAGGTTTGTAGGTTAGGTCAGCTATCTTGAAAGTTAGGTACATACAAGTCAGAGTGTCAGGATTAGTCATATGGAGCGTTCAAGTAATACGGTCGTAACGAAATTGCGGGGAGACCCCTCCCCGCAAAACGTTAATCTTTTTAAAACGTTACGATGCGTTACAGGGGCGTTACGAAACATTGTTTTATTTAGTTCTGGTACTTAAAAATGGTCACTTGGTAGTTACGTAACGTTTTACTCGAGGGGAAGGGGGGCTACAGAAAAACGTTACGGCGCGTTATATGGTTGAAGGGGGGGGGGGGGGGGAATCTAGGCTATGGCTATGGCTAGTTTAAGTTTTCCGCAAATTTTGGTTCTAACGCAAATCTGAGCTTAAGTTTCGTAACCATCTAGGTAGATTAGAAAGTGAAATTTCTTAATCACTTCGCAGTTGCGTGCAGGTTTCCTCTTCGTCGTTAACAAAGTCGTAAATTTCTAAATTACGTTTCACATATAATATAATCTTACCTAGGGTACCTACTCCATACTTTATTGCATATATCTAATACTGGTGGTGAGGTAACTCAGTTCTAATGAAAGTTGCCAGTAATGTAAGTTCGATTGTTTCTCAACTTTTCATAAAAACGTATAACTACGTTTTATTCCCAAGTGACAACAGATCAGGTAAGTATTAACTCGAAATTTAGCACACACAATCGAGTCATCATTATGAGTAACCAATATTTTTAACCGACTTCAAAAAAAGGAGGAGGTTCTCAATTCGTCGGAATCTTTTTTTTAATTTTTTTTTTATGTATGTTCACCAAAAATAAATAGTAAACGTGAACCGATTTCGATGATTCTTTTTTTGTTCGAAAGGTGGTACTTCCAAGTTGGTTCCATATTAATTTGGTTCATTTCTGATGATGGGATTCATGAGAAAATGAGGGAACTCCTCGAAATTTGCTAGCACGTAGATGATTTTGGTGTCAATTTCGAGGACTTCAGAGTTACTTATGTACTTCTATAGTAATGTTTGGAAACTATAGCCGAAAAAAAAAAATTAAATAAAAAAATTAAAACCGCCTTCATACTGCGACAGACTGCGAAGTCGATGTCAAGTGAACCGACCCAAAGAAATGATAATCATATAGTGAACTTGACATTGACATCGCAGTCTGTCGGAGTTTGAAGGCGGTTTTTATTTTTTTATTTAAAAATTTTATACTACATGTTTAAAGTACCATTTCTATCATTCCCTAGGAGATGCAATCATTTGAAAGAGGGTATTACGTTATTGCCGATCGCTGATTACCGCGTTAGGCCTGGAAGTCGATCATTACCGTCATTAAAGTCATTGCGATGAAAGTTACGATTGCAGTGCTTGGATTGGTTGATGCCCTCGCGATATGCAGTAGCTTAGGGGCTTATTCGAGTTTGGAAAGATAAAACATCATTTAGGGACTTTTGGGAATCCCGTATCGATTTTTGCAAACTCTAATGAGACACCGGACAATTGATTGCTGAGATTATACAAAGTGCAGGAATCATATTTTTTTTTTATCGCGTGGGAATTTTCCACTAGAGGCGCTAGTGTCGCGTGAGGTCCAATAAGTAACATTCACTTTTCACTGGTTTTGGCGGGCTTCATGATATAAATTATAATTTCTTTAATTTACCTGTTGAAAGAAAAGTTATCTCCTTCGTGAAATTATCGCAAATATGGATTATTTGGCGATTAATGTGAACGCTTTGAAACAAAAAAATCCGAACAAAACGAAATTGCACAACATTGCGGCATAGCTACTCGATATGATGATAGTTATTTATAATTAATAAACTTAATGAGATTCAAGATTTAAAACTTTGTTTCGGCTCCGATCTTATAAAGTCGCCTTTGACAGCTATACCTCTGGACCTTAGTCAACAGTGGCGCCAACTGGTGAGCAAAGAAACGATAGTCCCCATTAGGAAACAAAAACAAATCCCTCTCTGTTATGAACACTCCATATCTGTCATGGTCATGAATGTAGCTACATTACGATTGGGCGGGGCTTATTTTGCGAAGCGCCAGTCTGAATCATCACAATATTAACCTATAGAGCTTTAGAGCGTTGGAAATTGAACTCTACGCTGTTCGTTACGTACAATTGTAAATGAATTGTTGTTGCTTGTGTCGCTTATGTGTGTTCTTGTGTAGATGTCTGGGGTTCCCTATCAAGGTCAGAGGCTGTTTATATTCAGTCTCGTATCAGAAATGGCGGGACGACGGTCGTTCAACAAGCTCGCAGCGGCATTTTGCAATGTGAGTGCTGTTTGTAAACATAATGGTGTAAATTGTAAATGTGTTTCACTCACCATCTCCGGATGAAACAAATGACGGTAAGGCGAGCTGGGCGCGAGTGGCGCGCTGACTAGATTCAGGCGGGTGATTCCGTGGCCATTCTGTACGTAGTACCTACCTATTAAATATGTGCTTCAGCCTAAGCTTAAAGGCACTCGATTTTCAGCTCAATCGGCCAAATTTTCGCTTAGCTTTTTAGAAAAAGCTCTAAATCCTCAGTTTTAGTTAAGTTTTATAAATTATATATAATTATAAGTCTGTGGTAAAACTCTTCTCTCTATAATTCCGTATTGTTCACAAGTTGTAAATCACAACATGTATCCATTTGCTGCGCGCACTCATCCATCCACGCTTTTGTTTTCTCTTGGCTCTCTTGCCAACATTCTTCATCTCGGAGCGATCCCCAAACCCTAAAAATCACCCTATTTCAAATACACTACCTAACATTTAGATGTAAATACATTTTGATGTTCTTCTTAAATCCTCCTTGAAAGACCACCTTCCTTGATTCTCTAGATACAAGTACTTATACCTACTTATGACAACCCTAGCTACAATCAAATTCTAACATTACTCCTACCATTTTAAAAGATTGATTACAAGCTGTATGCATTTATTCAAATATGCTGCGCCTTATCGACTACCGACAATGTGGTACCTACCTCTAACTTGAGAACGATAATTTTAATATGATGATAATTATAAAATGTCTGTTGGACTTTGAAGAATCTGGCAACAACATGTTGTCGTCTAGTTTTTTTTAGGTTTCCTAGATGAGAATATTATTAGTTGGATTTGGGAGGCCACGCAGTGAGGTTGCCGAGATGGATTTGAATACTAAAACGATCACGTCACCGCTCTACAAATTCACGACTGAATTTTGTAATGTAAGTACTTTATTTTTATATTGAAGACCAGAGACAGCGTATAATAAACGTGTAAAAAGCTTTGAGTTACAATACAGTTGCAAATCGTTTCCCATATTGAAATGAAACTACCGAATATATTTTATCTTGCCATCAATTTGAAGTTTTGAAATTTTACAGTATCCTCTGAAAACTTGATTAAATATATGCGTTAATGAGGATATCCGCAGTAGAACTAACGTCACCGACATAGCCCGAAGAATTGCGAGCCTTCAGTGGCAATGGGCGGGGCACATTGCTCGCAGGACTGATGGCCGATGGGGCCGGAAAGTTCTCGAGTGGCGCCCGCGAACCGGGAGACGAGCTGTCGGTAGGCCTTCAGCAAGATGGAGCGACGACCTCGTGAGAGTCGCGGGAAACCGGTGGAAGCAAGTAGCACAGGACCGATCTGAGTGGCGAGCCTTGGGGGAGGCCTATGTCCAGCAGTGGACGTCTTTCGGCTGAAATGATGATGATGATGATTTGTTAATACCTATAGTAGCCAGAATTATCCCTAACGTGCCCTAACTATGCACTACTACTACTCAACTCAACTAGGTACCTATTATTTGAATAGTAAAAACAATGGCTTACCTACTTCATTTCTACCAATTTCAGGAGTTAGGGAATAAGACTAGCGTCTGCTCCCCGGTGTCGGCCGAGATTGCGTTGGCGCTTCTCGCTCTTGGCAGCAGAAACCAGTCTCATGACGAGTTGCTCACAGCGCTTGGGTTTCCCGACGATGATGCTGTAAGTAGGTATATGAAATATTTTTTTATATCATAGGTATAGGCCATCGAGCGCACAGCCCACCTGATGGTAAGTGGTCACTACGGCCCATGGACACCGAAATCCTATGATCCCTCATTAGGAAACCATAAGATCTCGAATGCGTTGCCTACCTTGAGACCCAAGATGGATTGCCTCTGTGCCAGGAATTTTACCCCTCCCATCGGAACACAACAGTGCGAGCACTGCTATTTGGCGGCAGGTTAGCGGCGAAAGACGGTGGTCCAACCACTAGCGCCCAGCGCCCTAGCGCACCAGGCCCTACCACTAGCAAAACTCTAGATTGAGCAGATCGACCCGAGTTACCTCTATTATCCACCACCGTAAAAGTAGTTAAACCTGAAAGAGTGCCAAAATTTATGAATTGTGCAGGAAATCTTCCATCGATAGAAAAATTAAATCTTTGATGCTTCTTGCTATTAAAATGCTAAAATTTGGCCCGATTCCAGACACAGTTTCATATTGCATTCAATTTTGAATGATATTCAAAGCAGAACATAATAAATACTACTCGTCTAGAAAGTGAGGTTTACAATTTAAATATAGGGTCACGCATAATTTAGGTCCGTCCCTAATAATAATTGCAAAGAGACGATGTCTTCATCACATCAAATACTTGCTGTAGGCCTTCGCAATTTGTACCTAAATAATTGTTTGCGATGATCACAAATATTTGAACATTTTAATGTAAACAAAAAGATATTTTTAACTAATTCAAATGATGTTGCTTTCCTTCGTACAATAGCTAGCATACCTGATAAAATTTGTGGTGTCAATCGATCAAATTGTAATTTTTCAGATTCGTTCCACATTCTCGTTCCTGAAGACCAAGCTAAAAGCAATGGCGGAGACCTTGAAAGTGGCAACCAAGATTTACCTGAAAGAAGGAGAGTATGATCTCAGGAGTGAAGTAAAGAAGGACGCAGAAGAAGTTTTCGAAGCTGATCTAGAGCAAATTGATTTTGCTCAAGGGATTGTCGCTGCAGATCATATTAATGCATGGGTGGGTATCGCTAACTGTTGTTGATTTTGTTATGGTGCTTTATAACGTTTACAAAATGTGTTTGCAAGGATAGCATTTTATTATTTATAGTGTTATAGATTGTTATCCTATTATAGTTACATTTTTTATAACTTTATATAACATCTGTGTGGGAGCAGTAATATAAGTGCCTTGTTGAACATGCAACTTAACTCGCAGTTAATTTTCTCGTTTCTAATTCAATTTTCACAATTTTAAGGAGGGTTGGTACAATTTTTATTAAATAGTCATTTAAAAAAAAATTTAACACCAACTTCTGCATATTTACAGGTAGCTAATCAAACCAATGACAAAATAAAAAATATAGTGTCGGCTGATATGATGGACGAAACCACCCGTATCCTGCTGCTCAATGCAATTTATTTCAAGGTATATAAATCCATTCAATGTAATGAAAGTGGAAACCATGTGGGTTTATGTCATGTTTAGTTCACTCAACTGTAGGTTACATTTTTCTTGAAAATCGGTTCAGCAGTTAGAAAATTATCAGGAGCTCCTTTGTGATGTCGTATTGTTGTCGACGTACTTATGTCAAGATTTTTTTAATTTGCAATTTAGTGTTAGATTTAGGAAATAGAAAACGTAGAACGTATAAAGGAGGATTGAATAGACAGCATATATTATATGTACGTACAGTGAAAGAAAAAGTGTCATAAATTGTTTAAGGTTTCAAAGAAATAGTTACCTAAGGCAATGCTTATGAGGCCTCTGCAAAATCCCCACAACATCGTAACTGTATTACCTATACATACATAATGGTTTGACAAAGTTCATAACTATTTCCAGGGTGCGTGGCAGATACCCTTCAAAAAGGAGTTAACTGAAGAACTGGAGTTCCATGTGGATTCGCAGACCGTGACAAAAGTGCCGATGATGAAGATAACCAGAGAGCGATTCCGCTCCTTGAGCAGTCGGAACCTTGATGCGGAGGTAAGTAGGTTGATCAAATACTAGGCAAGTATCGAGCTTTCAAAATATTAGGAGAACAACTAGCTTTTAGGGACCTCGCCCACGGCGAATTTTTGTAGCGATGCTGCCGCGCTACTCATATCGCTATCCTTTTTAGTCTTTGATGTAAAAAAAGACTAGCAATATGAGTAGCGCGGTAGCGATGTCGTGGGCGAGGGCCCTTATGTTATTACTTATGGTATCAGGTGTATATAACTAATAGGTCACTTATTAGTTTAGCACAGTCAATATGGCGCGTGAAATGAGCATTATGCGACGTCCGTGACTTTTTTTGTGCTTTTAGGGCTTTATTAATCGTGTCCTGCTGTGAGGACCTATTGGTCATAGACTAGAGATCCTGAAGACTTCTTAGTCGGGCGACCCGCTCTGCCACTGCTCTTAGGGTTTTATATATAAGAAGACATGTTGCCACGGTGATTTCTGCAGCATGAACTTGCTTGTCACGCAGCCAGTCTAGTCATGCCCCCGCCACGTAATTGGCAGCATTCTTTCAATGCACAACTTCACTGATGCGGCGTCTTCAGGATATCTAGTCTATGGTATTGGTCTGATTTAAACTGTTATTCAATGCTTTTCTTAGATTAACTCAAAGATTATTGTACAAGTATCATTAGTATTGTTTCATTTATTTTTCAGATATTAGAGCTCTCATACTCATCCAATGAAACCAGCATGGTAATCGTACTGCCAAACTACGTCGAAGGTCTACCAGGTGTGTTGCAGAAACTGGCTGCCGGACATGACCTGATGTCCGACCTGGAAGCCTTGCACTTGAGAGATGTCAACGTCATCATCCCCAAATTCAAAGTCGAGTCCACGATAGATCTGAAGAAAATTTTGCCTAAGGTATTTTTTGCCGTTTTTATGGCATTCTATAAGAAGCTAGCTTTCTTCTTGTCATTGTCCTATAATAACATATGGACGAACAGTGCCTAACAGAATATGTCAAAATATATGGAGAAAACTGACATCAGAAAATACGTTCCAATATGCTAATAACGCCTCTTTATAATATGTGTCAAGATAAATATTTTGTACAAAAGTAAACCTAACACTATAAGAGAGACTTAAGTGTCAAATTTACTGAGCGCCAAACGGGACATTTTTCTCCGGCTTATTGTAAATCCTTACAATAGATCTTATAATAGATCAAAGCTAGAAGTTCACAATTTTACTCTGCATAAACCTCAGAGCAACATGACATGGGACCACATGCTACATACAATTTTAATAATAACATAGAGATCTACTCGTGAGAATTCTGATTTCTGATTCAATTATCCCTCTACAATACCCTCCTCTTCCTTTTGGGCGGGGTTAGTTTTTAGCAGGTTGGAACTGCTTTAGAAATTGAACATTGCAAATTTTGATGCAGTAGACAAAGACTTCCCAAGTGTTAACAAACTAGATATCCTCAAGGATACGTTGGTAAACTTGTTAAAAAGTGTACCAACGTATCCTTGTAAGCTTTTTATTATTTAGATTTTAATTTAATTTCAGCTCGGAATTAAATCCATTTTCAACAGCTCAGCTGACATCGACATGCTGACCCCAAGCTCTGCGCTTTACGTGTCTGACGCCATTCAGAAAGCGTACATTGACGTGAACGAAGAAGGCACAGAGGCAACCGCTTGTACCAGTAAGAAGGATCTATTGAAAAAATATTATTATTTGTTATAATCTATTATAGTCAAGAATTCTGAAATCGTAGTTGGATGGCCAATCCAATCTTACAATCTTATCACAAGCCGTAATTGGCTACTGCTAGGCTTGACTTACCGATTCTTGTTCTTAACTAACATTTAATCATTTACCACCAAGCTATTTAGTGGAGGAACAGGTTACGAGAAACCTCTAGGTACCTGAAATGAGTCAAAGAAATGTATGAAGTCCCCAATCCATGCTGTGCCCGCGGGGATTAAACCGTCTCGTGATTACCTTACCCGTGACCTAAGGCTCAGCAGAGGGAGTGAAATAGGCTGTTGTGGTGGTAATTGATGGCTTACCAAGTATTGCAGATTTGGTGACACCTGGTATGACGGTAGATTAAAGGCCTAAAAAGAAAGGACATAAGCTACAGAAATTTCATCATCATTTCAGCCGAAAGACGTCCACTGCTGGACATAGGCCTCCCCCAAGGCTCGCCACTCAGACCGGTCCTGTGCTACTTGCTTCCACCGGTTTCCCGCGACCTTCACGATCTTCTTCTTGTTGGAGGCCTACCGACAGCTCGAAACAGCTACAGAAATTTACTAATACCTAAATAACATCATTTACAAGTATGGCCGGTCTTTGTTCCAGAAATGAGGATCAGAATGAAGAAAGGGCCCCGAGAGTTCACAGCAGATCGGCCCTTTCTGTACATCCTGATGGGTCACCAGATCCCGTTCTTCGTGGGAACCTACCGTGGGACCTTTAGACACTATGACTTATGATAGCATATTTTTATTTCGGTCTATAAAAGAAAATAATAATAAAAATATTTATCGTTTACTGATGTTTTATTTCATTCGTGCATTTCAGGTTATTATTAGTGCCTGAATTCTTGTACGGATCTGTAGCAAAATTTTGTTGTCAAAGTCTATGGGGTCAATCATGGTGTTATTGCTGTTCCATAGTAAAATTAATCCATAAAATATAACTCTTAAAATGAAACTAGTTTAATTACAAAATTTGTAACGAAAATCTCGCCATATCATTTTCTTTCTACTGAAAAATATAAAAACACCGATACTTGTATCATGTTTTTGCCCATAATAAGTAGGTAAAGTCGAAATGAAATCCAACTAATATTCTAGGCAATAGAATTCCATTTCGTCTGCCGATCACTGCTGACTCTGATGACGCGGCTCAAGGTTTGTTTACAAGTTCGGTCGATGCCACTTTACCTACTAACCTGAGTCTTTTTGCACAAACTCAAAGTCCATTTCCGATTACGTGGCTGATAATAATAATACTTTTACATTACGAATTCACAACACAACATATTTTTTTTTACTTTTAGGAGGAAAATTTCACAAGCATCGGCTTGTACTTCAAATTACAAAAACTTAGTCTCAAAAAGTCTCCAACTTCATGAAATTTCACATTGCAAGAAAATTCAAAATCATTTCTCTAAAATAGTTACTACATCCCAAATGTCTACAACATGAGGACAATATGGAGGACATGGAAGATAGATTAGAAGAAATAATCAAAATGAAAATAATTGAACGATTGATGAAAATAATAAATCATTGCATCACAACAATCTAGCCATTCGACCTTGAAATTAAGGGAAATACCTAATTCAATCCTAAACAATACGGAATAACCGATGGATACTGCTGGTACAAAATTATGCAACAATGAAGACATTGCATTCTCGGTTTTGCTCTAAACCTTAAACCATTTTACCAAGGATCCATCGTATGCGGCTTAATGTGGCTATATATAAGACTCAGCCAGGATTCCATCCAGTCAGTGGCACTTCGATCATGGATCCGCAAGTATCTCACTCTTTAACGAAATTCGCAGTTAATTTTTGCAATGTTAGTATACCGGTCACGGTGAAGGTCGTTTTGTTTGGCAGTGGGTAGGGGGCGACGCCCGATAGCGTCATATCTAAATTTAGACTACATTGGCTTCGTTGCCTGCCTTTCGTTGAATTTTGTTGTTTTGGAATCTACTTTATACTTTTATCTTTTACACTGAGACCGTTCATTTTGCAGCGCGATATATCGCGTGGCGTAGTACTTACACCAATGACAGAGAGTCTACTATTGCTAACCCATCCCAAGCGCCATATTAATTTTGCTTCGCTTGTGTTTTAGATCACCTCTACTCGTTGTGAATTACCTAGTTCCCGCACTTGTATCATAAAAGTATATTATAAGTTTCAAATTATCAGGGTTATTACCAGGGTTTTAACCTTCGACCTCTACTCTGTAACGTTGCAGGAATTGGGAACGGACAAAACCACGGTTTCTTCCCCGCTGTCCGCTGAAATACTGCTATCAATGCTTGTTCTGAGCTGTAAAGGGAAATCTCACGAAGAACTACTGAAGACACTGGGTTTTCCAGACGACGAAGCTGTAAGTTTCAAATTACTTTATCTATTTCTGATGTAGACTCTTGATTTTCTATTAACATCCCCAATCAAAGACGACATTGATTGACCACCAAAATTGTTTTTCGATTCAGGTACGTTCTTCCTTCTCATACCTGATAACAACACTTCAGTCTATAGAGGGTGCTACATTGAACATGGCCAACAAAATCTACCTGAAAAAAGGCTCCGAACTTAACCCTGAAACCAAGAGGGATGCCGAAAAAGTATTTGGATCTAGTTTCGAACAGCTGGACTTCAACGAGGGAGAGGCCGCGGCAGGTCTCATCAACAAATGGGTAATCACCTTTCTTGTTCTTGAATAATTTTAATAATTGATTGCAAGAGATACTTACTTATCAAAACTAATCTTAAAATGCTGTTTCATTGCCTACGACAATATCTAGAGATATTTCTTTTAAGTAATATCTTTATTTTACCACCGGATTGGCTCAGGTGGTTGTTACCATTTGAACAATGTTTCCGTTGGCAGTGGATGGGTTTAACTTTGTGTGATTATCACAAAATTACTCCACTCTTTATGGATGTTTAATGTTTAGGTATATATGTATTATTCTATGTCAGTATTTATTCTTTAAACTTATAACAATTTTCATTGATTTAGATTTCCAAAAAAAAAACAAACCTTACAAGGATTGCTGCTAGTCTCAGATAATATGAAGTCTGTTGGTGGTAGGATCTGATGCAGGGTGCATCCGGATGGTTTTTTTTCAATGGTATAGGCAAACGAGCGCACCGCCCACCTGTGGTAAGTGGTCTATGCGGCCCATGGACACCAAAATCCTAAGATCCTCCATTAAGAAATTATTTTGCTATAGCATACTCTTTCAGGTAATGAAGGAAACAGATGGGATGATAAAAAAAACAGTTTCCGCTCAAATGTTTAATGAACAAGCTTCCCTGGTCCTCGTGAATGCTATTTACTTTCAGGTAAGCCTTACATGATTTAGTATTTTAGATAAATCCATCTTTATTCACTAATTATTATTCTAAATTGACCTTATTTTCAGGGAAACTGGGAATGGCCATTCAAAAAACGACGAACAAAGATGAGAGAATTCCACGTTAATAGCACAACAAAAATTAATGTTCCTCAAATGTATCAGACGAACTTCTTCTTTTACGGCGTCATACCAGAATTAAAAGCAAAAGTAAGAGAACTTACCATGATTACGTAAAGAATATTTTTTTAAAGCATTGTTTTATGAGAAACATTTGTATTAACACTGTCCAAAGAAGGAAATCAAGTTTGTGTCTGTTAATTACGTGAGAAAAACTTGATATAATTCCTGACCGATCACAGCGACTATCTCATACATCATTGACTTCTTGTACCTATGTTGCTGTTCATCATCATCATCATCATTTCAGCCGATAGACGTCCACTGCTGGACATAGGCCTCCCCCAAGGCGCGCCACTCAGACCGGTCCTGTGCCACTCGCATCCACCGCGTTCCCGCGACCTTTACAAGGTCGTCACTCCATCTTGTTGGAGGCCTACCGACAGCTCGTCTACCGGTTCGCGGACGCCACTCCAGGACTTTCTTGCCCCATCGGCCATCAGTCCTGCGAGCAATGTGCCCCGCCCACTGCCACTTAAGGTTCGCAATTCTTCGGGCTATGTCGGTGACCCCAGTTCTACTGCGGATATCCTCATTTCTGATTCTATCACGCAGAGAAACGCAAAGAAATGTTGCTGTTGCATCAGTCTATTAGTGCGCTCTAAAGTGACTGGCATAACCATTACGTTAACAAACTCGGGTCAGGTCTCATCAACAAATGGGTAATCATCTTCCTTGTTCTTGATACTGTAGCAGGGGGTTGGTGCACATTTTCGATCGCAAGATATACAGGGTCGAATGCCACATAGAAGGCAACTACAGTCAGCAGCAGAAGTAGATAAGCTGTCCAGGTGTTCAAAATGACCTACACACGCCCTTAACGTCTTAAGAATAAGGTTGTGTGTAGGTCATTTTGAACACCTGGACAGCTTATCTACTTCTGCTGCTGACTGTAGTTGCCTTCTATGTGGCATTCGATCTTTCCACTCTGTATATAGAGTAAGCGTAGGCCACGGGTGTTCGGGCCTTAAACTCATCTCTGTTTTTGACTTTTGTCAAGCGCTTCAAGATGCTTTACTACCAAAGCATTAATCTGCTCATGGATGATACGTCCCCATTTAGGTCGCTGTCAGCAGTCCCCGATAATCATCGTTTCTTCAAGAACAATTCGTTCCCATTTTTGTTTGGAATCTACTCATCAATATTCCTTTTCCCAGATACTGGAGATGTGTTATCAAGGCAAAAAATCAAGCATGGTGATAGTACTTCCTGACGACATTGAAGGTCTAAGCTATGTAATGGACAAACTGACGGCGGGTTATGATTTGGTAGCGGATTTAAAAGATATCAGATACACCAAGGTTGAAGTCACGGTCCCAAAATTCAACGCTGAAATTACCATCGATCTGAGGACTTTGTTACCTAAGGTGAGGTCTGCTGTTCTTTTTATTCTTATGCTGATTTTCTTTAATTTGTAATGTAACTTCGATTTTATATTTGTCAATTACGATCCTAGGTTGTAGGTTGATTTACTCTTAGAGTGAGAGATTTTAAAAATATAGGTAATTGTTTTGTTTCAGTTAGGAATCAAATCTATATTTACCAAGGATGCATCACATATTAACATGTCGACTTCAAACGAGAGACTTTTCGTGTCTGAAGCCATTCAGAAAGCTTTCATCGTCGTGGATGAGATAGGCACGAAAGCCGCAGCAGCTACTTTGAGTAAATAGTTTTACTATGTTCTTTTAGATTATCATCGTTGTGTTTGTTACCGTCATCATCATTGTCTTTATCATCATTATCATCGTCATGATAGCATACTTTGACCAGATGGCACAAGTCAGCTGATGGGTCAGTCTGTTATTTCCATGAAAACACGATCTTAGCAATTATTAACGTGGCTCACTTCTGGTTTGGATGAATACTATCTGCAACTGAACTGCTATCAGTTCAGTTGCAGATAGTAGATATCAGAAGCAGCAGCAACAAGAACTGTGTTGTAATACATGTTATCTTATCTATGGCAGTTATGATCTGTGAATAGAGTGAATTTGCAACTACAATGATGTCTTTTAATTAATCTATAAATACTACATGGTGACAGCGGTAAATCGGAAATTTGATAAATATGGAGCAAAAAGGAATTGGATCTTTGATAATGGAAGGCGATATGCACACAAATTGGAAAATATTTAAACGAAAATTACTAACCTATATCGATGCATATTTCACGGACATCAGCGAGAAACGAAAAATCGGCATATTACTACACCACGCCGGGGATTATTGTCAAGACGTCTACGAAACATTTGATAAGCCAGCAGAAGACGAAAAAGAAGAACTAGCAAACGTTTTGGCTAAGTTTGACAAGCATTTTATCCCCAAGACAAATATAACCTACGAACGATACTGCATCTTCAAAAGAAAGCAAGGACCACAGGAAACTTTTGAACAGTATATGACCGCTCTTAAAAAATTGAGTCAGTCATGTGCATTTGAAAAACTAAAGGATGAGCTTGTACGAGATCTATTTATTTGTGGAATCAATAACCCTCAACTGCAGCGCCAATTGTTGGGAATGGCAGATCTGACATTGGACAGGGCTTTGACGGTGTGTACCAACTTTGCTGTGGTGGAAGGACAAGTTGCACAAATGGAAGATGTGGCTGAGTGCAAAGTAAAAAAAGAATATGAAATAGATATGTTGAAGAAAAAGAAGACAAGTTCCGAGAACAAAATAAAGAAGACCGGGAGTTAACAGGCCATAACCCGCGCCTTCAGCCCCGTCAGCACAGCCGATGACCTGCTTATGAAGCACGTTCCGCCGATCTTGCCATCTTTCATATTTTACTTTATTAAATGCTAGAATTAAGGATTTAGTCTTGTATTCGCTTTCATCTGAATTACATCTAAATATTATTAAATAAATTGTTTTTTTAAACGACTTCCCGACCGCCGATACATAACTGGCGCAGTCGTTTAGTCTTCGCGAGCATTCCACCCGGACTTCTTCTCAAATCGGAGATTTCGGCTGTTGGAGTGTAACGATCTCTATCGCTCATCGCGGAGTCAAGAACCTACGTCGGCCGTCGGACGCCACCACACGCCGGACAGCGAGCCTGGAGCC
Source organism: Aethes cnicana (assembly GCA_963971205.1). Lineage (NCBI taxonomy): Eukaryota > Metazoa > Arthropoda > Insecta > Lepidoptera > Tortricidae > Aethes > Aethes cnicana. The sequence continues at coordinate 10,219,112 of OZ020290.1, read as the reverse complement.
ACCCGGACGCAGAGGAAGCAGTACAAGCTCCGGCAGGGGATGCAGAGGCTACAGTGAGTACTCGTCAAAATCCGAGTGATCCTTAACCCTGCTCTATTTCCTGTCGTTATTCTAGAGTATTTGGTCTCTTAAGCTAAGCATCGCTATAGGTCAAATACCCGTCAAATAGTTTTAGTCTCAAATGCGTACGTCGCAATAAAAGCAAACACGTAATTAATATTACCGCATTTTTGCCTACAAGCTAAAATCGCTATAGTGCAAATAACGCGAAGTTTTTTATAAACTAAATAGTAATAAATTGTTCACGATCATTTAAGGAAATGGTATTTTAATCTATGTGCTCAAATCGCTATAGGTTTCATACCGCGCCTTGTGTAAACTCATCCAGAGAATATTGTGTCTTTAATTTGGATTGAATATAAAAATCCTGTAATATATTAGAGTATTCAAGTCCAATATGCTAAAATCGCTATAGACTTAATACGGAATATTTATATATAAGTACATATACTTAATTTAGAAAGTAGTCATTTTTGACTTTATCGAAAGTAGGGTAGGTATTTGTTTATGTGCTAAAATCGCTGCAGACTCATTACCGTACAACTACAAGTAGGGCTATTATTCGCAATCTATACCTATTTATATATACAAGTATTAATAAATTACATGCATATATTTATTTACCATTATATATTTATTTATATACTTATGAGTACAGCAGCGAATGAATAGTTGGTGTTACCGGTAATTAGTAGGTAACTAGGCCAAGTGTTCACATCGCACTAAACATAGTAAATAATTATGTCGCTAGCTGACACTGACGCGTCACTTAGATGGGCGTCAGATTTAATACCCCGGTACGAAGGAAATCCGAAAATGGTAAACTATTATATTAGAGAAACAGAAAGTATTTTAAATACAATTCAGGCTACCCGGGGATCAATCAGTCAACCTTCATCGCACCCCGCCTTGATATGTCTTATTAAAAGTAGGCTTAGCGGCGCCGCTGTCCCTGCAGTGGCAGGCGAGGAGAGGCTCAATACGTGGGGCACTATTAAAAACGCCCTGGTGCGAAGATTAGGTGAACCACGTAACGACATTCAAAATTTTCTTGAGCTTTTTAGGATGGAACGAAGAACCATTGAAAATTCACATGTTTTCGGAAAGCGAGCAGGAGATATATTAGGAACGTTATTTATTGTATGTAACAACAACTACAGAACGTATTACGAGAATGTGGCTATCGAAATATACGTTAACCAGCTAGAGTTTGAAGTAGGAGTAGGGGCGAAGATAGCAAACCCAGAGACACTGGAAATAGTTGTCGCAGCGGCCAGGCTAGAAGAAGCTAGGCTTGCATATGTTAATTTTGACGAGCCGCCTAATTTCATGATCAACAGCGACTCAAATCGAGTGGAAATGAGACCCCATATTTGAATATACATAATTGTTCCTATTTCGGTTCTTATGAAAGTCCACGTAAGAATAACATAGATAAGTAAATAATATTAATTACTAGCTTATATATTTAAATACCTACCGTTTTATAAAATAAATAAATAAAAACACTATCGTATTACATTTGAATGTTTTATATTATATATAATTTCACCTCCCTCGTCCCACCGCTGGGCAAAGGCTTTACCCAATATTTCGTGTCTCAAAATTCTCATGGGAAATACCTAATTCTTATTATGCTATATAAATTAAAATATCCTCGTATGTAACTATTAATCCATTTCAGTAAAATCGTTAAGTATGACATATTTTTAAATCCATAAATAAAGTTTTGATAAGTAATTTAATAGCTCATATATAACATACTATAAAATCAAATTAAACATAAAATGGAATCATATTATATTATAAGCTAGCATATTAGTCTGCATTAGTACATATATGTATATAATGAATAAATAATTTGAATTTTGACATGAAGTTTATTTATAACTATAATGTACTTTTTCTCGTCGTAGGTATATATTGATTTAAAGAATATTTAATTTATTTAGGTTAAAAGCGAAGTATAAGATTTCTTATAAACTACGAACAATAGGTAAACAAAACATCCGACCATAGTCAGCATATGTAAAACTTCAAAACAATAAAATCAATTATAAAATAACTCGGTCAGCAGTCAGACTTACACAAATAATTATTTGCTAATTAGCAAAATTTTGGTTCATTAGCATTATACAACGTTTATAAAATTTACTTACATAAGTGATGCCTACACCTACGGCTTCCAAAACAGACGTCTCAATAGCTGGGCCCGTTTACTAAGACTGCTGTAGCCGAGGGTATAGGTGGCGATAAACTGCAGTCACACAGCAACGCCTACAAGAATTGGTGTCTGCGAAGGGGTCTAAAATTTATTTGGTAACAATGATAATTCAGTACTTACAGCCGTGACAGCAATACAGGCCTCTGTTGGCAAGCGCCCAAGGGCCGTGAAGGGTGTGTATCTGTAGTGTGTAAAGTGTAGGTCTGAATTCCCTTCACCGGCCTGCTCGTTCCGCCGGGCCGTTCCAACGTTTTCGCACGCAAACAACCGCGCTCCCAACGGATTACACAAAATGTCAAGTAACTAATCACAATTCAAGCTTTCTACACTCAAAACGCTCGTACGCGTTGTAGATTACAATTTATATCTCAAATATCTCAATAAACCACGCAGCGTCTCAAAAGGTTATTCTTACAAGTTTTTACAAAGACAATATGACGTCTGTCAAAATAGTACCTCAAAAAGCCACAGCTTCGCTAGTATCTATCAAGGGCTGCGTTCCGAATCGCGCTCAGTATTCGGTTCCGAACAATCCCCCGCTCCAGTCAGATCCATTCTGACTGCTAATAAATGGGGAGGCGGGCTAGGCTCGCCACCGCTCGTTTCAAAACCGAATCTCCGACCATGACCTCAGCAACTCTGGGAATCCCGTCAGGCCCATAGAACAACTCTACAATGCGTCCACGACGCCAATACAAGGGCAACAAATTTGATTCCTTAACCAGAACAAGATCTCCAACTTTGGGAGGATCAGTTTTGTCGGTCCACTTAACGCGCTGCTGCAGAATATGCAAATATTCCAGCGACCAACGATGCCAGAAACTATGAGTCATCTGCTGTAGCAATTCAAAACGGCTCAAACGTGATGATTTTACTTCCCTGATGGGATATTCAGGCAGGGCGTTAAGGGGCCGACCAATCAAAAAGTGACCAGGAGTCAATGCTTCCAGGTCATTTGGGTCTGACGAGATTGGGCAGAGAGGTCGCGAGTTGAGGACGGCCTCAATTTTGCAAAATACCGTTGCAAGTTCCTCGAACGTTAATATCGTTTCGCCAATAACTCGTCGGAGATGCGTCTTTGTAACCTTTACAACGGCCTCAAAAATTCCACCCCAATGGGGGCAAACTGGGGGGTCAAATTGCCACCTAATGCCCATTCGGGACATTGCAATCCTCAAAATATCCTTATGACTATTCAAATAGTTACAAACTTCGTTCAAATAACGATCAGTGCCCTTATAATTAGTGCCGTTATCAGAGCGGATCAAGGACGGTAGTCCCCGGCGAGATACAAATCTACCTAGCGTCGCAAGAAATGCTTCCGTGCTGAGGGCACTTACCAGTTCCAAGTGAACTGCTTTGGTGGCCAGGCAGACAAACACACACAAATATGCCTTGACAGACCGAGCGTTGCGAAGCTGAGAGGTCTTCACCAAAAAGGGGCCAGCAAAATCGGTACCCACGCACGCAAATGGCCGACTCTCCGAGACTCTGTCGGACGGCAAATCACCCATCATCGGCTGTGTGGGTGCGGCCTTCAACCGATAGCACGGCATGCACTTAAAAATGACGCCACGAATAGTGCGTCTGGCCGACAAGATCCAAAATTCACGCTGCAAAATGGCTAGAAGGGTATGGCAGCCTGCGTGAGCGTTAGCAATGTGTCGATCTGACACCAACAAATTCACAAAGGCTCCTCCTTTAGGGAGCAACAAGGGGTGGCGAGCCCCATACGGCAAATTCGAGTTTCGAAGTCGTCCACCGACTCGAAGCAGACCCGACTCGTCCAGGAATGGATTCAAACGAGCAAGGGGACCCTTCACAGGCGTTCCTCTTTTCAGGGATTCAATAGTCGGTTCAAAGTGCTCTGTTTGCACTACACGAACCCAAAACATCAAGGCCTCTTGGCGTTCCAAGGGCGACAAAACTGACGTCAAGTCCTTATTCAGTGGGTTCCGTCCGTTGCGTATGAAACGCCGGATCCAACCGGTAACCCCAATTAATTTTGACAGAGAGCTATATCTGTCCAACAACAGATTCAAATTGTACGCAGGTTGCGTCTCCACAACGCCAACACGCAAGCCTGGTAATTCCTCTGGAGAGGAGAACCGATTCTGGGGCCAGGACGCCTCAGGGTGCGTCAACCAATCTGGTCCCCACCAAAGAGAATGGTTCACAAGCGCAGGAGCCTCGCAGCCTCGCGAAGCGCAGTCCGCGGGATTCAATTCTCCTGGCACATGTCTCCAGATCAGCGGGGTCTCAGAGCTCTGGATCTGTGAGACTCGATTCGCAACAAAGACCTCCAAGTTATGTAGCGAGGTGCGAAGCCAACAAAGAACGATCTCACTATCAGTCCACGCAAATACTTCCGAGATCTCAACGGTACAACCCAAAGTACCACAAACATGATTGAGAAGCCTAGTAAGGAGGGCTGCTCCCGACAGTTCCAACTTAGGAATCGTCAACCTAGTCCGAATAGGGGCCACCTTACTTTTGGCCATCACCAAATGAACTCCCACGTGACCGGATGAACTAACAGTCCGCAAAAATACCACGGCCGCATATCCTCGTTCGGATGCGTCACAGAAACCGTGGAGACTGACTCGACACTTGCCAGCCGGCAAAAATAATCTAGGCAAGAGAATCCGGTTCACGTCCGGAAGTGAGGACACAAACGAACACCATTCTCTCAACAACTCTCCCTGGAGAGGTTCGTCCCAAGGCACTTCCGCAATCCAAAGCTTCTGCAAAAAGCACTTAGCCAGAAAAATGACTGGTGTGATCCATCCATTGGGATCGAAGGTCCGAGCAGTAGTCGACAAGACCGAGCGTTTCGTCCAGTTCTTCGGGAAGTCCAACTCCACCTGATAAGTGAAGACATCCTGGACGGGCTGGTACTGTATACCAAGGACCGCAATCAAGTTAGGGTTGTCAGCATCTTCAAACAGGAGAGGGTCCTGTTGATGTTCCACTGGAAGATCACACAATAAGTCGGGGCAATTTGACAACCACTTACGCAATTCGTAACCTCCCGACTTTAGGATTGCAATCAACTCGTCCCGCAAAATCAAAGCCTCCGCGACGGTAGAGGCCCCAGTGCAGACGTCATCGACGTACACCGAATCTCCCAAGATGGCCGCCGCCCGGGGATAGTTCAATCGCTCACGATGAGCCAATTCCAACAACGTTCGAATAGCAATGTAGGGACTAGACTTAAGTCCGTACGTGGTAGTGTTCAACTCGTACACTTGCATCGGATCACAAGATCGCTCACGCCACAAGATCAATTGGTACCGCCGGTCATCTCGGTGCACCACCGATTGTCTGAACATCATTCGGATGTCAGCCACAAAGACAATTTGATGACGGCGGAAGTTGGTGAGGATATCCGAGATGTCCCTATGCAGTTTGGGACCGGAATGCAAACACTGGTTCAAAGAAACCCCATTCGAAGTAGGGGCCGAGCCGTCAAAAACTACTCTTATCTTCCCACCGGGAGTCTTCAAAACCGCGTGGTGAGGCAAGAAGTAGTGCTCGAGCGAGCGCCAATCAATGTCGGAAGGGGACATATGTCCCAAATCCTCATACTCGCGCATAAAGTCAATGTACTTAGTACGAAAGTCCGGATCCCTCTTCATTCGGCGTTCCATGGACAACAACCTTTTTTCTGCCAAGGCATGAGACTGACCGAGAGGGGGGCGTGCAGCCCTGAAAGGCAACCGAGTGACAAAACGACCATCAGCGCGGCGACCAGTATTATTCTGGTACGACAATTCACACTCTTCTTCCGCTGGGTCGACTCTGGGAGCCTTGGGGGGCTCTTCGACCTCCCAGAAACGCTGGACTGCGTCAGAGAGTGAGAGCCCTATTGCAACAGTTTGGTCTTCAACCCGTGGGACAGTACCCCTCAACACGGGACCACAAAAACTATATCCAAAAATAGTGCGTAACGCAATTAACCCGTACGGTTGCAAAACCCGCTTTTCCCCGGACAAAATCAAACCCAACACGTCTACTCCCAGGAGTAGGTCTACGGGTCCAGGTACAAACCACTGAGGGTCAGCGGGAGTCAAATCCGACGTCAAATTTACCACAGCAGGGGAGATAGTCACCTGCGGGTTTCTGCCCAAAATATCATTCAGAATGACCGCCTTGGCCACAATGGACGGCCCACAATTTACAGGCGAAAAACAAACCTTGACTTCACCCTTTGGTCCTTCCACCTGAAGGCCACCAATGCCGTGGATCACTACAGGGTGAGGTCTACATGGGAGGCCCAATCTCTCCACCAAATAAGAGGACGCAAGACAACCCTGGGCACCCGAATCCAAAAGGGCACGTACAAACAGGGAGTCGCCCTTCGGGCCCCAGACCCTGACACAAACAGTCGGCAGAAGAACTGTCTCAGGTTGGGCGGCGGTGGTGGGAGAGAGGGCGGCAACTACCTATTGGGGGGCATCGCGTGATGGCGATGTCCGATACGAGTGGAGGTAGTGCTCCACTGGTACCTCATGGCGTCTGCTCGGCAATCCTCGGCTCGGCGCGTAGTAGGCGCTACTGCGACCGAACTGGGGCGGGCGGCGTTCCAAACGCCGTCTCTCGCACAGCGGTGGGGAGAACCGCGGAGGCGTGGTGCGGCGCTGAACCGCTGCAAACCTCTCCTGCTGTTGAGGAGAGGGGGGAGGGGTTCCCCCGCCCGTGGGCGGCAAGCCCCGACGAGACTCCCTTTGGGGATGGTGGGGATGCGGGCCCCCGCCCGTGGGGGAATTCCACCCCGCATCATCAACCCGAACACCACCATTCCTATTGGCACACAAAACCGGGTGGTGCTTCCCCTGGCAGTTCGGGCACGGCTCTGGCCGTGAACAGTCCCGCTGCAGATGCTGCCCCAAGCAGGAGTAGCACCACCGGCGATCATTCGCAATGCCTCGTCGATCTTTCACCTTCCTATTGAGGAATTGAGGACACGCAGAAACAAAATGGCCGTCAACATTACAATATACGCAACGAGGGCCCTGGGCCGTTGCGTATCTGAGGGTTGGGCGGCGTGACTCAACCACCCCTCGAGGGGGGGGGCGAGCGACAACACGACGCTGTTCTGGAGGAGGCCGCGCTGGGGCCGGGGACGGGCCTTCAACGCCAGCGTTGTCCAACAAGCGGCACTCCTCTTCCAAAAACGCCAACAAATCTGCAAATGGCGGCAACTGCGTGGCACTGTCACCACCATGTTTTTGCTCAAAACGGACTTTCAAGTCCCTAGGCAAACGCGACAAAACAATGTGCAACAACATAAAGGACCATTCATCGATAGGCAGACCGAGCCGCCGCAAAGCATTCAATGCCACCACCATGGGGTTGACCAAGTCCACTCTCAAAGTGGCAACCCTATGGACGTAGGGCAACGACAACAGCTGTGCAACATGGGTATCTGCCAACCGCCTAATGTTGGCATACCGCTTCACCAATAGTTCCTTGGCAGTGGGGTAGTTTTGGTCGGTGACCGCCAAATGTGAAACAAGACCGAGGGCCTCTCCCTTTAATGTGGAGAACAAGTAGGCCAACTTCTGACTCGGTGCCAAGTCCGTCCTAGCATCTACCAGACTGGTGAATAAGTCATGGTAGGCGGTCCAACCTTTCAAATCCCCATCAAAATGTGGCAAGTCAAGAGTAGGTAAACGCCCTAAAAGAGCCATGGGTGGAGGTGTTCTGGTTTCCTCAGTCAATGCACCCCGCTCTACCCTGCTGGCGGCTTGGGCAATACTGTCCGTCAAATCATAAAACTGTGTGATGTCGGCCTCCACACAGTCATCCAGCTTTGGATCCTCGGTGTCCAAAAGCTCCGTATAGCAACTTTGTACAATTTTGCTCCGCTCCGTCAACTCTGCCGATCTTCGGAGCAAAGCATCAAAACGATCTGGTCGATCTATCAACGCAGCAGCTGAAGCCGCCCATCTCAACTCCGCTTTGATTCGGGCAACTAATTTTGACATACTTGTCCAAACCAACAAACAAAGCAAAAGGTATATAATTAAATTTAAATTCTATTGTTCAACAATCTAAACCACAAAAAAAGAATTAAATTTAAATTATTTTGTCAGCAACGGAACCCTGCAAAGTTGCCTGCAGATCCCTAAATCAATTGCTATTACAGTGAGAACCTACAACAATTAACAATATTAGTTCAAAACTATAATTGATTTAAACTATAATTTAAATTATATTAATTAGTACAGAACCCTATTTTAATATAAAATTAACTAGGAATCCCCAAATTCAACAACTAAAATATATTTACAATACAAAGGTGTCTATTAATAGCAAAGGCCAAACCAATTCAATCAACTAGAGCAACTACTTCCATATGCACGAAACTACCCTGTTTTTTCATATGTATCAACTACCTACCAAATTTGACTTTTATCAATTTACATTGAAATTCACAAAAATAGGTGAGATTATATCTCCTCAACAATCTTTAGTGCAAACTAGTTACTTAACATAGAAATATCAATCAATTTTCAACAATGATTTACCAATTTTCTATCTTTGCCCGTAGCAACCCGAACATCAAAAAATAGATTTATCCAACAAAAGGTAAATTTAATGAACTGATTCCAACTGTGTGGGTTTATACCCATCAAACACAGTGGACTTGACTCTAAACAAGACTTCTAGACACCGTCGTGTAACAGGCAAACCCAAAAATTACTAATTAAATGCCCTGTTCTACGACTCGTGTGGATCTCAAAAACCCACGCTGTGCTACCAAAAATTATGATGCCTACACCTACGGCTTCCAAAACAGACGTCTCAATAGCTGGGCCCGTTTACTAAGACTGCTGTAGCCGAGGGTATAGGTGGCGATAAACTGCAGTCACACAGCAACGCCTACAAGAATTGGTGTCTGCGAAGGGGTCTAAAATTTATTTGGTAACAATGATAATTCAGTACTTACAGCCGTGACAGCAATACAGGCCTCTGTTGGCAAGCGCCCAAGGGCCGTGAAGGGTGTGTATCTGTAGTGTGTAAAGTGTAGGTCTGAATTCCCTTCACCGGCCTGCTCGTTCCGCCGGGCCGTTCCAACGTTTTCGCACGCAAACAACCGCGCTCCACTCAAAACGCTCGTACGCGTTGTAGATTACAATTTATATCTCAAATATCTCAATAAACCACGCAGCGTCTCAAAAGGTTATTCTTACAAGTTTTTACAAAGACAATATGACGTCTGTCAAAATAGTACCTCAAAAAGCCACAGCTTCGCTAGTATCTATCAAGGGCTGCGTTCCGAATCGCGCTCAGTATTCGGTTCCGAACAATAAGTTTAAATAAATGCCATTTGTTGACATACATTAGCTATCGCGTAAAATTAGGCAACTCAACGCGAGTATAAACAGTAATTGATATTCTTTAAAATAAATTCAAGTGTTTCATAGGTAAATAGATCCGCTCTTTACATGTCAGTAACTTTCATATTGATTTCTTTTCCATACCTATTTAATCCATGTGTTAATTTTTTCCTTATTTTTTCAATAGTTGATTTTGATAAGGTATTTATTATTCAGTAATTTAAAAGTCAATAGATGCAACAGCTTATTAGAACGAATTATTCTCATTCTAACCTGAAAACCTCAAATATCCTTCCCCTGGAATCATTGAAGTTGATCCTTAAATCCTTCATTCCTATAGCATAACCCAATATCCTTAACTTCAAAACCCTTCACTCGGAAACGATGAGTACTCTTTCCTGGACGATGACTACAGAAGACACACCACGGATGCCACCATCGCCAGCCAGATCCCAGATTCAAGATCAATAAGAAACACAGACGACTATATCCTGTTCCTCAATAAACATAGAAGATCCAACTGTATCCTGACACACATTCAACACAGAAGAGCCCACTGACCCCTAACGAAGACCGGCCTAAGGGACCAACCAATACAGGAAACTCACAGCACCAAGAATCATCAGTTTCACAAACTACCAAGAAGACTCCAGACCAACACAGACATCGGAGGCGTTACAGACGTCATCTCGCCGCCACCCTAGGAGGACTTCACTCATACAATTTCACTCAATGTCAAAGACAACCAACGCATAAACAACCCGAGCTGATCCAGAAGAATGCTACCACAGATCTACTTGAAAGTCTCAACGCCGCCAGAATCGGGAACAATAGAGCGAGGACGCTCTTGGAAGCTGCAGGACGCGCTTCCATCTTGAGGAGGGAGGAGTTAACAGGCCATAACCCGCGCCTTCAGCCCCGTCAGCACAGCCGATGACCTGCTTATGAAGCACGTTCCGCCGATCTTGCCATCTTTCATATTTTACTTTATTAAATGCTAGAATTAAGGATTTAGTCTTGTATTCGCTTTCATCTGAATTACATCTAAATATTATTAAATAAATTGTTTTTTTAAACGACTTCCCGACCGCCGATACATAACTCGGGGAATGTGAATACTGTGGTTATGTCCATGACTATGGACGGTGTCCTGCATATGGAAAAACATGTCTCAATTGTAAACGAAAAAATCATTTTGCAAACAAATGCAGGAACAAAAAGATAGACTTACTGGAAGACCATGATGATGACAGTGACGAGTACCAAGTTGCAATTTTGTCATTAGATAAGTCTTGTGCAAGACAAGCATGGTATGGTGCCACATTAAAAATTAACAATTTAAAGGTTGAATTAAAAGTAGACTCAGGTGCACAGTGTAATGTGCTCAGCAAGGGACAGTTGGAAAAATTGGGAATTAACTTGAAATCATTAAAATCAACAAATGTAAAAATAACATCATTTACCAATGACAAAATACCAATAATTGGTAAATGTACTCTGGAATGTGAATACAAGTCGAAGAAATTTCCCATAGATTTTTTTGTTGTGAATGCTGAGTGCTATAATATTCTGGGTTTGGAAAGTTCTGAAATGCTAAGATTTATTAGGAGAGTAGACGAAATAAAAGAACCTTTGATGTCAGTCATGCCGTCAGTGGTGGCAGAAGATTACCAAGATTTATTTGATGGAAGTATTGGATGTGTGCCGCATGTTGTGAAGCTGGAAGTTGATGAAAATGTGAAGCCAGTTGTCTCTCCAGCTAGAAGATTGCCTTATAGTTTAATGCCTAAAGTGAAAGAAGAATTGGATCATTTGGTGGAGAAAGGCATAATTAAACCAGTTACGGAACCAACAGACTGGGTAAGTCAAATGATAGTTGTTCAAAAGAAAGATGGCTCGCTTAGGATTTGTTTGGATCCACGACCATTGAATAAAGCATTAAAAAGGGCACATTTTCCATTTCCCAAAATTGAAGACATAACGGCTCGCCTAGCTAGTGCTAAGATTTATTGTAAGCTAGATGCACAGTCCGCATTTTGGATGTGTCCTTTAGATGATGACAGCTCACGACTGTGTACTTTTCAGACGGCTTGGGGAAGATTCAGGTTTTTGCGATTACCATTTGGTATTTCACCTGCACCGGAAATATTTCATAAAGTAGTCTGTGATACTTTTCAGGACATTGATAATGTGGCTACTTTTCAAGATGATGTGCTGTGCTGGGCAGAATCAGAAGAGGAGTTGCAAAAAACTCTATGCAAGGTACTTGATAAAGCTAAACAAAATCATATAAAATTCAATCCTCAAAAGTGCCTGTTTTTTGTAAAAGAAGTGACATTTTTGGGGCATATTATTAGTGAAAAGGGCATAAGTATTGACCAGGAAAAAGTGAAAGCTATAACAGAATTAGAACCACCAAAAGATAAAAAAGCATTGCAGCGGATACTCGGAATGTTTAATTATTTGTCTAAATTCATTCCAGGATATGCAGACATCACAGCTCCATTAAGAAATCTTTTGAAAACAAATGTTGATTATAGATGGGAAAATAATCATAACCAAAGCTTTGAAGAACTGAAGAAACTTATAACGAATGCTCCGGTATTGGCCTTCTATGATGAAAAAAAGAAATTAACACTTAGTGTGGATGCTAGTTCAGTTGGATTGGGTGCTGTTCTGGTTCAAGATGGATGTCCTATTGCCTATGCTTCTAGAGCATTAACTGATGCACAGACAAGATATTCTCAAATAGAGAAGGAGCTGTTGGCCATATGCTTTGGAGTGGAAAAATTTAAGCAATATTTGATTGGAAATCACACAGTCAAAGTGGAAACGGATCATAAGCCAATACTAGGAGTCATTAATAAACCACTGCCTAAGGTGCCAGTAAGATTACAAACAATGATTATGAGATTGCAACCATTTAGGCTAAATGTTGTGTATACACCTGGAAAATACTTATATATTGCTGACACTCTATCAAGGGACTTTTCACTCAGTGGCTGTGATCAAGAAACAGCCCTGGACGATGATATTGAACTCCAAGTTTGCTTACTACTGCAGAATCTACCAGTTACTGCAGAATGCTGGAATAAAATTAGTTTGGCTGCCGAAAAGGATCCAATCATTTGCAAGCTCAAAACTAATTGCCTTAATGGGTGGCCAAAATATTACAAAGATATTGATGAAGAATTGAAACCATATTATCAATTTAGAGATGAGATAGTTTTGATTAAAGATTTGTTATTTAAAGGTGACCAAATTATCATACCACAAAGCTTGAAAGGTAATATGCTGAAAAGTCTTCATACTGGACATCCTGGTATTTCCAGAATGGTAAATAGAGCAGAAATTACTATGTACTGGCCTGGAATAGTGCAAGATATAAAGAAATTTGTCAACAGTTGTGATACATGTCAGAAATATCAGGATAATAAACAGAAAATGATTTTAAATTACAAGAAGGTTCCTAGGCTGCCATGGCAAGAGGTGGGTTGCGATATATTTGAGTTTGACCAGAAGCACTATATAGTAGTAGTAGATGCATTATCAAACTATATTGAAGTTGAAGGCTTGAAGGACTTGAGAAGTGCATCTGTGATCCAGAAATTGAAGACAATATTTGCAAGAAATGGCATACCAGTTATATTATTTTCAGATGGAGGACTTTGTTTTGATTCTGAATTATTCAAGTTATTTGAGAGAGAATGGGGGTTTTTGCATATGATGTCCAGTCCACATTTTCCAAAGTCTAACGGACTAGCAGAAAGTGCTGTAAAAACGGTTAAGAAGATGTTTAAAAAGGCTCAGAGTAGCAATGAAGATCCTTTACTTGCGCTCCTGAATCATAGAAGCACACCCAGAGGTAAGGTTCACTCACCAGCTTCGATGTTGATGGGTAGACAGCTGCGCACTAACATTCCCTGCTCATTTGCGACGCTGGTTCCCAAGCTAACATTTATGAAGGACAGAAAAATACTAATGAAACATAAGGAAGATACAAAGAGTCACTATGATAAAACTGCAACTACAAGACAAGAATTCAGAGTAAATCAGACCATTCGATTTAAGAAAATGCCAAATGACAAGACTTGGGTGAAAGGAAAAGTAGTGCAGAAAGCTAATGGACCCAGATCCTACATCGTAGAAAATGTGGAAGGCGCTAGATATAACAGAAATGAGATTTTTATACGGCCATGTGAATTGAGGGTTAATGAGGAAATGATTGCGGAGCCCAATCCAAAACATGTCACTGATGCATACCACAATGAAACATCAAAGGTTACTGTTTCGGATACCACATTGCCAACAGAGCTTCCAAACTCAGATCAAAAAATGACTAGATCAGGTAGAATAATAAAGTGTCTACAAAAATATACTGATTAGGAACCTAAATAATTTCTTGTATAATTGCTAGATGTGACTTTGGACTTATTTCTTATGCAGAGATAAGTTAAATTGCAAAGGTGTTAATTAATTCTCATGTCATTATTGTCTTGTTTTAAGTCTAATTAATATAAACTCATAAAAGTTACATTTAACTTAAGGGGAAGATGTTGTAATACATGTTATCTTATCTATGGCAGTTATGATCTGTGAATAGAGTGAATTTGCAACTACAATGATGTCTTTTAATTAATCTATAAATACTACAAACTGTATTTGATAATTCGGTATTTAGCAAGACAATTCTTCTACAGTTCCAGAATCTCAGTGCTCCGCGCGATACCCTCGCTTTGCGGCCGACCGGCCCTTTCTCTACTTGTTAATGGCTCACAAGGTCCCCGTCTTCATTGGTGTATACAAAGGCAGCGAATACGCTAAAGTTACATAAAAACAGACGGAAATAAAGAAGTTTTTTTTCATTTTTTTTTTTTTTTTTACTAGATGCCGACGAAAAGAATGGGATCATACTCACTAGAGCTCTGCTCGGCTCGGATTTGGATGATTTTTGTTTAGATCATTATAGATAGATGATTTTATTATGAATTCACTGTAATTTTTTTTTATTATTTTCTTACTAAAGTTAAGTCTTAAACAAAAACAAAATTTTACCTAGAATAATTATAGAATGGAAGTAAATCATAGAGGAATAAAATTAAACAAGGGTTTAATGTTTTACACCTTTGTATATTATTTATGATATCATCATCAATTGATAGAATCTAAAATCATCGTATAATGTCGTACAAAATGGTTCAATAACACCGACTTGAAATATTTTAATATAAATATTGTCAATCAATCTTTAATAATTGATCTTAATTACTTTAAGAACTTATAATGAAGGTTAATGTAGATTCCTCCTTTTATAATAGATCGTTCCAATATAGTCATTTCTTCAACCCTGTGGTCCGTAGTAAGTACCGACGAAGATCGGAATACCTTTCACAAGCAGCAGATAGAGGAAGGGATGGTCAGCAATGAACTGCTGATTTCTACTGCGACACAACTCCTTCAGCACTGGTACTGTAAGCAGAAGATAAGGTTGGGCAACATTGAGAACATAAACAATGAATCCTTAATAATCCCTGTGCTGGTGGTAATAAAGATGATGATGACGATGATAACATTGGGAATGATTTACTTACTGCTGGCAGCCGCAGCTTCGGTCCCGGCTTCGTTGACATCAATTAACGCTTTCTGAATGGCTTCCGAAACAAATAGGCTCTTGTTTGACGTCAACATATTGATTTCAGAAGATTCTTGGTCAAATATGGATTTGATTCCCAACTGAAATATTAAACCGTAAAACATTCAACGTCCATTACCTTCTTGTTTTAGCTAATATATTAAAGGGAACCGATATCGTGTTTCAAAAGAAATACCTTAGGTAAAATGTTTTTCAGGTTAATCGTCATTTCTGCTCTGAACTTGGGTATCGTAATGTCGATTTTTGTACATTTCAGGGCTTTAATGTCTACCATCAAGTCATATCCTGAAGCCAGCTTTTGGAGTATTCTATTCAGTCCTTCGATCTCGTCTGGTAGCACAATGACCATGCTTGATTGGCACCCTCTGTACTGCATTTCAAGAATCTGTGAAATAATTGAACTTAATCCGGCAGTCTTCGATAATCGATACAAGGTCGGAAGGGTCGATATTTAGGCCATTCCTTACTTTCGCCTGTAGCTTTGAACTGACTCCAAAATTCATATACACGTAATCTTGATACATCTGAGGCACAATTATTGTTGTTGTCTTGTTTACATGAAAGTTTCTGTCTTGTGTCAATTCCTTCATAAATGGTATAACCCAGTCTCCCTAAAAATAAAAGTATAGATTAGCTTTTTTAATTGTACAATATAACAGTGCAAGTTTGGTTTCTATATGAATCTACCTTAAAGCGTATTGCGTTGATCAATACCATTGAGGTCTGTTGGTCAAACATATCGGCATATGCTATGTCTCTGATCAAATTGTTTGTCCGTTTTGCTATCTGGAATTATAAGTAAATAAATTATAAAAATGTAAACTCGGTGTATGTGTGTAAACTGCAAGCACAAAATGAGGCCCTCTTACCCATTCATTAATTAGCTTAGCTGATGCCTCTTTCTCTTCAAAGTTCAATTGCTTTAAACTGGTATCGAAAACTTTTTTAATGTCTGTTTTGATATCGGCCTTTATGGTTTCATTTTTCCTTAAGTAAATTTTATTTGCCATGTTCAATGTCGCTCCTTTGATAGACTTAAGAGTCGATGTAATATCTCCGAATGATAAGCGAAGCTGCGTGAATGAATTACATATTTATTTTGTAAATTGTAATATTAAGCTTTATACTAATTTATGAAGTTTTAAAATCTACTTACAACTTCCTCGTCGGAAATATCCAAAGCCTTCACTATTTCCGCGTGGGTCAGATTTTTGCAGCCAAGAGCAAGCATAGCCAGGACTATCCCGGCGGATAGGGGCGAGCAAATCATAGTCTTATTATGTTCCAATTCCTGAAACAGAAATTAAGTCAAAAAATATCAGTACTTATCATGCATTCCATAAGCTTCCTTGGCTCAGCAACAATCTTACAACTTTGAAATTTTAAACAAAAACCGAACCACTGACGATATTATTGAGCGACGTAAGTACTATTTAAAAACGTACGAATTCACCCCGACAAAAACAACATAAGAATACTCACATTGCAAAATCGTAATGCAAAATGAAATAAAGAACGCGATACTTTCTGATCCATGGTTCCTAACAGACTGGTGCAAAATACGACAGCTTGTTGCTTTTATATCAATCCGAAGTCTTAAGCGAACTTAGTCGCAGGGAATCCCAGCCTGACAATGAGAAGAAACATTATGTCTGCTAAAAAACAGGTACACACACTGGAATAAGGCCTCTGGAGTTGATATGGGGTAATGCTAATTTATGTTACCTAGCTCAAAAACTTTGGTTCCATTAATGTTTGACTTTTTTCCTTGGTTTTCTTGAACCGTTTTTTACAGAATCAATGAATGTGGTTACACCCTTTAAGTAGGTTCGATGAATTGGATCACCCCATTTAAATCCGCTCGAACGTAACTACATTTTTCAATCATCAGATAAAATTTACGCAATCTTCGAATACTCCTAAGAAAATTTGAAGTTATTCCGGAACAAATGCATACTTTGTATGGATTATTCGAAGACTATTTTTATTTGACCTTTGAAAATTCAGCCCTTATTCTGTTAAAAATAAATAAAAACATGCGGTAAAATTCCAAAACATTTCTTTTTCAACATACATACTGTTTTACAGCCCGCGTCAATAATTTATCTGCATTGTTTTTATTCATGATCAATATCATCAGCGACTTCAATAAGAAATTCAACTGAAACTCCATTCAATAGAATTATTTTTCGTTCGCCGATAACTGGCAAAGTGGTGACTCTCGGGGTTTGTTTACAAGTTCGGTCGTTGCCTCGCCCACTAACCTGAATTCTGTTGCACCAGCCCAAGGTCCATTTTGGTGTAATCGGCCGTCATGTTACCTACGTATATTGGGCAACAGAGGCTAAGACGTAGATTCTTGGAAGCGAAAAAGGAAAACTGCAACAATTTTTACGCAGCATTAATGATCGTCATGATACCTAAAACAGTTAATTCTGGATCAGATAGGTAAAGATAAATATTGCATTGCATTAACTTTGATGTTAAAACTATATAGGTACTTAAATAAACATTTAAAGTCCACTTCTGGACATAGGGATTGACATATTGACTGGTAAGTAATTTTCGTGACGAGGCAAAATATCAAGTCCCCAGTACGCACGGCGTTTCTCAACTTTTCACACAAACGTAGTTTCGCTTTTATTCCCAAATTACTAAACAGATTGACTCGAAACTGGGTACGCATAATAAAATCATTATTTTGAGTGTCCGAAATTAGTAAATGTCTTGGTAAAATAAAAGACAATTAAATTACAGCCAAAAAACTGAATTTGGAAGTTTGTATGGAGGAAACTAAAATGGCCCTAGTTTCTTTGTTATTCAATTTATTACAACCAAAGTGTATGTTGGCCACTAATATCTCTGCTCCACTATTACCTGTAAAATTTGGTGCCAATCTGATAAGTAGTTTGCGAATTAAAACGTAACTACGTTTGTATGGAGAAAGGTGCGTATTGGCACATTGGGGACTCTTGAGTACACTGCGCATGCGGATGAAAACCAATGTTGACGATAAACAATGTTGTCTGGGTCTGATCGGATCTGTGGAATGCAATAGCCCATGTAGGAATTACAAAATTTTCTGTAAGTAGTGGTCATAATCCTTCCTGACCACACTCCACTGATTACTTAAATAGTAGGTAAAAAGTCAGTCGCTAACCAGCTGGACATGCGGCGATGCACCAGGCCGAAGATCGCTGCACACGGAAGACCATCACAAGGAGTATGTGCCGGAGTCACGATCCTCAGCAGTGAGGGTACAAATGAGAAGGAGGAAGATGATAGCAAAAGTAAAGTGAGGTGCAGACCCCACTTCCTCCGGCTTTTGTTTGGCTTTTCGCGCTAAAGCGATTCACGCTAACGCGCTTCAAGCGGAGCAATCACCATCATCATTTACTACTGTCAGTCATGTCAGTACTGATCGAAGGAAGCTGAAATTTGGCATGTAAGTTTCTTGAGGAGTGTAGGGGAACTCTAGGAGAGGATTCCCCGAAATTCTCGCGGGAACGGGAAAAAATCCGGTTTTATAACTTTGTCTTTGGCTTTTAGTTGTGGACGTTGTGTGTTATGTCATTTTAGGGTCAAATGTCTGGCTTTTTTCTGGGCAGAGTCCGGCTTTTTCACTCTAGGAGATGGCAACCCTATATACCCGTGAGGCGAGCACGTCTACGTACGTACCTATATAAGTGCGGACACAAGCTCTTCCACAGCCAATAGTTCGTGAACATGGAACCGAAGCTGTCGTATTCTTTGGCGAAATTCGCGTTTAATTTTTGCAATGTGAGTCATTTATGTTATCGACCAGAGCCGTCAGCCGAGTGAAGGTCAATGTCGCGAACACGTTACCATATATCTATACTGTACCAAAAACTGACTTATACTCCGCATTTACATTAATAACAGACACTATTTTGAATTCAGTCTTAACTTCTTCAGTCTTATTAGTGTTATATTATTATTATTGGCGATATGATTCACATGACGAATTTATTTTGATCCCAGCTTATGCCCGCGACTTCGCCCGCGTGGAATTCGGTTACCGCTTTCCCACGGGAACTATGCGTTTTTGCACGTGAATATTGTATTCTTCATCTCTCTCTCTACTTTACGGAGTGTTAATGTTTATTGTTTTAACTTTTCAGGAACTGGACAAAAGTAAAACGACTATTTGTTCACCATTATCAGCTGAGATAGTTTTGGGCATGACGGCTCTCGGCTGCAGGGGCCAGTCCCACGCTGAGCTGATGCAGGCTTTGGACATTCCTAATGACGAGGCTGTGAGTATTTTTAAATCTCTATCTTCCCAATCATGTTTTTTTTATAGGCACTAGAATATTACAATACGGTTCATTTGCAGATCCGTTCATCATTCGCTTACCTCACATCAACTCTCCGGGGCATCGAAAGCGTGACATTAAACATGGCCAATAAGCTATACATAAAGAAAGGGGGCGAACTAAAGCCCGGGATCAAAAAGGATGCCGAAGAAGTATTTGAATCCAGTCCCGAACAACTGGACTTTAATGAGAGTGTGGCTGCAGCAGGAATCATCAATAAATGGGTGAGTTGAGATGAGACTGAACAATTACAAAAACGAAAAAAATATGTATATACCCACTCATAATGGCATGTTATACAATTCTTCTGTCGAATTACAGGCAGCAGAGAAGACTAATAATTTAATCAAGGAAGTTATTTCTGCTAAGCAGCTGGATGAGAAAACCCGCTTAGTACTTGTTAATGCTATTTATTTTAAGGTACGTACATAATATATTAATCTTAACCCGTTTTGAAATGGTTCCTCGTTCTTTAGTAACAGCTTATTTATCTTTCAGGGAAATTGGAAAATACCTTTTAAAGTAAAGAATACAGATAACAGAAGTTTTCATGTTAACTCTTCCACAGAGATAAAAGTACCTATGATGTATAAAAGTGGCAGCCGATTCAAATACAGAGGGGTTCCACAACTGAAGGCAAAAGTAAGGTCCCAATATATGTCGTCATCTTATGAAATGTTTACATAAGTACATATACCTATTTATATGGTCAAGCAAAACGTTATGACGATATATGTATGAACCACAGTATCAGCTATCGATTCTAAGCACGTTTTATAGTTTTTTTTTAGATTGCGTGAAATATTGTATTGCCCAGTATGGGGTTAAAGGTGTGAGCAATGATACCTGAATCCCATACATTATTTTTTTACCAATTCGAAAAAAATGCCTAAAAACAAGCTTAGGATCGATAGCTGGTTCTGTTGGTAAAATATCGTCTAAATACCTAAATGCATTTCACAGATACTGTCCATGGATTATAAAGGTAATGAGGCTAGTATGGTGATCGTGCTGCCAGAACACATTGAGGGCCTGAACAGCGTTATTCAGCTGCTGGCGGATGGACATGATCTGATGGCTGACATCGAAACTCTCAAAGAACTCGTCAAAACGAACATCATGATTCCAAAGTTCAAAATGGAGATGACGATAGACCTGAAAGACCTCTTACCCAAGGTAAACAAAAGTTAAATGTTTGGACTAACTAGAATAGTAAGAGCCACCACACCAGACCAGATAGGCAATATAGATAAATATTTGTGTGTTGTTAACTTCCAGATGGGAATTAAGTCAATTTTCAGCGAAGATTTATCAGATATCGATATGTTGACATCGAACGAGAGGCTGTTTGTGTCGGAAGCGGTCCAGAAGGCTTATATCGTCGTAGACGAGACGGGAACTGAGGCTGCAGCGTTCTCCGCGAGTAAGTGCAGATTACTGTAGTCTAGCTAGTTTTCACTGTGGCTAATGACATCTTATTTTGGTGACTTTTGGCTGCAGTGGGTAATTTAGCGAACATCATCAGTTCCCGCCCCACGCCATAATACCAAATTGGCCATATTTCATTCGCTTCGGCCGTCTACAGAACCGGAGTTTCAGAACTGGTTCCGTACGAGGCTTTTAAATTACTTGTATGGAACTGGTTCCCTACGAGGCTTTTTTTTTACCTGTATGGAACTGGTTCCGATCAAGTAATTATTATATTTCATCAGCCGTGTACGGAACTATTAACTATCAACTATCAAGTATTAAAAAAAACGGAGCGGTTCACGTGGTCTAATTCACTTATTGTCCATTCCTCAACCGTCTATTCCCCGAATGTCTGTTCCCTGAAAGTCCATTCCCTTGAATGTCTATTCCCTGAATGTCTATTTTCCCCGAATGTCGACTACTAGTTTACCGGTAAGGGTCCACTCAGTCCGTGAATATGCAAAGACTTAGGAATGTGACTGGGTCGACGGGTCCCCGCTACGCGGGGCCCCTATTTCTAGGTAGTTTGCCCTTCGGGCGTATATAGATAACTAACGAACCTAACCTACATTCACACCTTTGACCTAAGTAAGATATGTATGTATAAATAGTATAGGTACATATAAAGTAGGTAATCGGAATCAGTTACCTACAAATTACTTTATGAAGTCATCGCATTTATGAAGTCGGTTACCTAAAAGCACAGCAAAAGCCTCGATCGGAACCAGTTCCATACAGGTAAAAAAAAGCCTCGTAGGGAACCATTTCCATACAAGTAATTTAAAAGCCTCGTACGGAACCAGTTCCGAAACTCCGGTTCTGTAGACGGCCGAAGGTATTTCATTACTATAGCTTTTTCTTAAAAACACTGTTAGCACTGTTTCTTATTTCGAACAGGCCTTTCTTCCTTCTTTACTTTATACTCTACGAGGTGATGATTTTAAGCCTTGAAATGAATGACGTTTCCTTGAATTTTTAAGTAAGGATATGGAACTAATAATGATCTTTTCACCTCAGCAGCTCGAACAAGTAGACTTTGCTGTCAGAAATTAGTGAGCAAAATCGTGTTTGTTTCACTCAGTGAGACAAAGTATTTTTTTAATTTGATTTTTTTAAATCCTTTTATCCCATCAGACAATCGCATCAGGCAAAGGCAAAGGCCTAAGCCTTGCAGCCACAGTTAAAATCGTTCCCGCGCTTTTTCTTTTTTTTTTAATTTGATTATGCGAATGGTCATTTCATACTGCAGCATCTAACTAGTAACTACTTCTTATACCAATCATTCAAACTATCTCGATTTTATCAGCTCTCTTCTTTTCATTTCTTTAAGAAAAGAGGTAGGATTATACTAGGCAAGTCTTAGTGCGAATCTATTTTCGTAGAAAAAAAAACTGAACGAGAAACGTTCGGATACGCGCAACCCGCCGCAATCAGTACCGCCGTATTTTTAGACATTAAAACTTCATTAAAATTATACGTTGATTTAACTTCTGAAAATCTTACAATTTTAAATGACTTACATTTCATATAATTATGTTATTTGTAAACATTTTAAACTACAGTTTTAATTTAAAGTAAACTAAAAGTTTTCAAACATTACCGAATAAATTCGAAATTTATCATTGTACTAGTTTCCGAACATACGTTTAGAAAATTGCCGCCATTCTCTCATGTCAAATCATGTCTTTCTTTTTAATTTTCGATACCTAACTTTAAAGTAATTCTTTTAAAACATGAAATTCAAGTAATAATTTGAGTGAAAGGAGTGAACAAGAAATGTTATTTCATATTTTTCGTGATGTAAGTATTCTTTGCAAGTACCTTTATGCTCTCGCTACTGATGTGAAAAATTGTATGTGCTACTCGAGAGCAATTTCTTTTACTTCTCGTGCCGTTGAGTCCTTCGCTAGCTCAAGATTCTAAACTAGAATCACTCGCTTAACGCTCGTGATTCAACTATAGAATCTCGCTAGCTCAGGACTCAAACATGGCACTCGAAGCAAAAAACAATTTTGCTCTCTTGTTGCACAAATAACTATTGTTCTAGGTCTCGGTGATAGACAAATGATACTTACCATACTTCCATACTATCCATACTTCCATAAGTGTGTTTGTTTGTTTGTCCTTCTTTCACGTCGCAACGATGGGATCGATTAGAATGAAATTTGGTATGGAGATAATTTGAACCCCTGGGAATAACATAGGATACCTTTTAATCCCGACATTTCCACAGGAGCGGGTTTTTCAGTTTTTCAATACTTCTATAACTATAACTGTCTATATGTATACCTAGTATCATCGGGTACGCAAATTCGAAGTCTACGCGGGACGAAGTTCGCGGACATCGGCTGGTAGTTTATATTCAACATCTATTTTCTTCTTTTTTCAGTGGATTATAAGTTGTGCCGTGCCAGGAAACCGAAGCCTCCCGAGCTCTTCATCGCCGACCGACCCTTCCTCTTCCTGCTGATCGTGCGCAATATTCCTGTCTTCGTCGGCGTCTACGAGGGCAGCCAGTTCAGTGTTCCTTCGTAAATTCCATCCACCAAGATCTACTTATTATGACTAAATATCATAGCCATAAATAATACTTCGTATGGACCCGGCCTAACGTAGATACATGTCATGTTTCCCCACTTCATTGGTGTCCAATCCAAAGTTAAACTTATATCGTGACACTAAAGCTGGGTCACATTTTTTCAACAACGAGACGAGTTTTTAGATACTGAGAAACAGTTTCGAAAAAAGTTTTTTTAAAAACGCTTATTTTTAAAAAAACGCGTGACAGCGCGCTCGGTGACAGAACTTTGGATTGGACACCGTGGAAGTGGGGACATATTACGTGTACGTTAGACCGGGTCTATATTATTTACGTCTATGCTAAATATTTAGGTAGTGTAAATATTATAATAAAATCTTATAAATAGGTATCGTGGTTTCTTTTCTGTTTCGAACACGTCCCTGTGTGCTCAGTATTTTGGGTCCGTTTTTTTATTATGCGACATCTTCAGTGGGTAATCTAATCTACTACTACTACTACTACAGCCGATTTGCGTCCCACTGCTGGGCACAGGCCTTGGGCTATATATTTTACGTGTCCGGCGTTTACCCACGTTTCGTCGATATAGTAAATGGTTCTATTAGCGTTTCTATATTCTTTTATTTGTCTTAAGTATTTTCGCCTCCATAAAACAATATCTTCTCTTTCCACTAACAATGTTCTACTATCTTGTTTATTGAAATCAAAACCAAGCTCGTGCAGTATTTTGTGAAGTGTTGTACGTTTGAAAACAGGAATTTCTTCATCAGCTTCGCAAAGTGTCATTATTTTGTCCAATGTTGGATACTCGTTATTGAAATATAAAGAGTGTACTTTTCTCCTTATGGCACATTTGTCGAGTTCATCTAATTTATCGACCGTGGATAGTCGAGCTCTTTTTTTCACTGGTGATTTCAATATATTAGTTTCTTTTTGCTCTTTGATAATTTTATAAACAGTATTTTCGGACACACCGCATGCACTTGCAGTTTTAATTACTATGCTCTCCACAGTCTCATTTAAATCAGTCTTTTTGAAATACTTAAAAACATTGTAAATTACGCGTCTCTCTCCGCTATGTATAATTGATCCACTTTTATTTTTTTTAATGGGTGAGATATCCATTTTCCAAAAATTTTAACCAAGTAATACGCAAAATACACAACCGATCTCTTCGAAGGTCTGACTGCAACTGAGCACTGTGAACTCGCCTTACTAATTTCTAGCGTTCTAATTGGCTAGGGGGCGTGGCTTGGCCGGCAGTCGGTGATGAGTCACTATTTTCTTAACGCGAACAGGGTATAGTCTCCACGCGGGCCCAGTGCGGACTTCACATACATCTTTGAATTATAACACGACACAACTTAGAAGGCGCGCGGTGAAGCACTTAAGCCGTTGACGCAGAGTCTATTTTTGCTTAATCCACGCGCCTTCTAAGTTGTATAAACCTGTACTTATTTCGCAGATGCGTGCAGGTTTTCTCACGATGTTTTCCTTCGCCGAAAAGCTAACACCGTGTTTTTTTTTCATGTCATTGGTATAGGCAAACGAGCGCACAGCCCACCTGATGGTAAGTGGTCACCGCGGCCCATGGACACCGAAATGCTATGATCTCCCATTAAGAAACCATAAGATCCCGAATGCGTTGCCTACCCTGAGGCATAGATGGAATGCCTCTGTGCCAGAAATTTCACCGTCAGCCTTAACCCCCTACCGGAACACAACAGTGCGAGCACTGATATTTGGCGGCAGGTTAGCGGGGAAAGACGGTGGTACCACCCCGGACGGACCTAGCACCAGGCCCTACCACTACGATTACCTATTCATGGGAAATAGAACACAAAGTAACGAATGGTAACAACATAGGGCCTACCTACAGAACATATAGTAGAGCAAAAAACCGGCCAAGTGCGTGTCGGGCCACGCGCAAAGTATAGGGTTCCGAAGTTGACGATGCCCACAGTACCTTTCTAAGACTTTAGCATCTAGCTAGCCTGTGGTATGACGTGCCCGCCCGACGCCCCTGCCGCTCGAGAAATATCATTGGTTTTTTAACCATTTCATAAGTTGGTCGACTATGACTCGTAAATAAGTACAGCCTACTTAGCTGTGATAGTTTTCCTTTCAACTACGTTACTTATATATGCCACAATCGTGATTTTTTTCAGCCATCCAAATACCACCATTTAGCTGGCAGGGGGGAGGGACACTCGACTCTAACAAAAAATAGCACTTTAAAGCTTAATATTTCACAAACGCATCACTTAATCAAAAAATGGTTATAATAAACCCACAATATTTTTATAAGACCTATTCAACGATATGTCGCACCATGGGGTACGCACGAAAAAAAAAAACATCCCCACTTTACGAGTAGAGGAGGTACCCTATAAAAAAAAAAAAAAAATATTGTACCACTTTGTCAGCGTAACTAATATGTATATTCATGCCAAATTACAGCTTTCTAGAACTAAGCATCTCCGAGCAATAGTGCGGACAGACGGACGGACGGACATGGCGAAACTATAAGGGTTCCTTGTAGACTTCGGAACCCTAAAAAGGGCACACACCGCTACTATCCTTTTCTCGAAGCCATTCAGGCCATTTTCTATAGGTATTACCGGTAACCAAATACCAGTTGGTTGGTTGTAGGTAAGTCGAGTTTACATTTTATCATATTAAGCAGTTAGTAGGTACATATATAATGACATCATGTTTTTGCGCATAAAAGTTATCTCTATATCAAAGTCAACTAAAACTCTAGTGCATATAGAATCCAATTTCGCTCGAGGCTTCGCTGCCAAGTGCCAGCGGTTTCTCTTGTCTCAAGGTTTGTTTACAAGTTCGGTCGTTGCCACTTCGCCTACTGACCTGAGTTCTGTTGCATTGTTTCAAGGCCCATTTTTGCCTGCATATTTATTTTTTTCAATTCTCGTTCCTGGGAATAGGGATGACGACAGGGTGAAGAAATCGAAATTCTAATTAGTCCGTCAGTCAGGTAATAAAAAAATATTAGACACCTATTTTTTGTTTTATCAAATTAACAAAGAATGACCAAGTTAAAACGCATTAAAGTTGGAGAGTGGGGGCTAACTACGTCACCGTTAGGTATAAATCGTACCTAACCGTGACGTCACGCGACATTTCAACTCAATATATCTCCGTATAAGTTTGATTACGTGAAAAAAGAAAAATACGTGTCCAATACTTTTCAATAATCTTCCTGATTGACTAAGGAAAAAAAAGTTGTCGTCATCCCTATTCCAATAAATTCCAACTAACGTGGTAGTTTGCTGGTGGTGAACCTGGGGCTATATTCGAAGTCTTAAATAGGGATCTCGGTTTTCCCTATAGGATCGCTCACGTGTCAAGCTGAACTTTAAATCTATAGATTGCAGCTATAGCTCCTTAAAGATCCTATAGGGAACAGGGAGATCCCTATTTTAAGATTTCGAATATTTTACGCTTTACTCGCTAACCTACCGCCTACTCGAACTGTTGTGTTCTGGACGTAGTACCTATTATCTATACAGTGGTTCCGGTAAGGGGGCAGCAGATGAAAATAGTGGCACAGGTATTCTATCGTAGGCCTCAGGCCGCTCAGGCGCCCTCAGGATTGGTGGGATTGGTAGCGCATTCGAAATCTTATGATCTTATGTCCATGGTCCGTAGTGACCGCTTACCATCAGATGGCCTGTGTGCTCGTATGCCAACCAACCAACACCAGAATTTAATTTCATAAAAAATGTATTGATGACATCTTTGTTTACAAGAGATTTTAATAGATCAACTTCAGTAATATTATATCATTACTATCATTGACTTTTTTTATTTACTTTTCCAAAAAAACTTACATTTATTACACTGAAATATAAATAATTAAATTAATTAATTAATTTACCCGCCAAACTGTTACGTTTGATGGCGAGACGAGCTCGATTTTATAATTAAATACTTAATCTATTTACTAAACAAATGAATGACTTATTTTTTTTATCTAAAACGTATGCTTTAAAAAAAAAGATATGCTGAGGTATTTACCCCTTTAATTTTGATTTCAGTACATTTTTACTTAATTTAGGTGTCTGTCTACATTAATTTATTTTGTGTACCGTTTTAGGAACAACACATTTGGACGTTCATTCTAAATATATAAAACTCAAAGGTGACTGACTGACTGACATAGTGATCTATCAACGCACAGCCCAAACCACTGGACGGATCGGGCTGAAATTTGGCATGCAGGTAGATGTTATGACGTAGGCATCCGCTAAGAAAGGATTTTGCAAAATTCCCATGGGAACGGGAAAAATCGGGATTTTACTTTTTAATATTTCTGCGCATACGAAGTTGCGGGGAAAAGCTAGTTCACCATAGTAATTTTTTGCTCTCGGTTGAACTTTTTTTTTCAGTCCCAGTATTTAACTTATTTTTTATATCTAGGTATTTTAGACTAATTACTATAATAGTACCCAGTATAAGTAGTGTCATGGACTCATGGTGTAACAGGTCAACCCGACAGATAAGCAAATTCCATAGCAAACCCCATAAAACGTTATCGCTTTGAACCACTTTCCTCTTCATTAATACTAATCCGAAAGCCCACTCTATTATCTATTGCTGCATTATACCTACCTAGTTGTAAATCAAGCGGAATCACGGTTAACAAACCAAACGTAGTCACTACCTACCGTAGGACACGGAACCTCATCACTTCTTGGTTATCAAACAACTCAAAGGTATGGAAACAAAAGTTGGAAAAAGTCAGATTGCGTTATACAGGTAATGTTTTAGGGATATAAATACGTTTTTTTCCCACAAGGTATGAAATGCGTACCTCTACAGGATTCTGATTCCATATCCTTCAGTTGTTTTTCGATTAAAAACCGAACTAGGTAACAATTTGAACTGAGAATCGAGTCCCCAGTACGCTCCTTTCCCCACCTCTTCTCTCTCCTCCTTCGTAGTTACGTTTTTATTCGCAAACTACCTACTTATCAGATTGGCACCAAATTTTACAAGTAATAGTGGAGCGGAGATATTAGTGTCCAAAATACACTTTGTTGATTGTAATAAATTTAATAACAAAGAAACTAGGACCATTTTAGTTTCCTCCATATACAACATGAACATACGGCAAGCGTATTATCATCCGTAGACTAAATATAAATTCAGTTTTTTGGCTGTAATTTAATTCTGTTTTATTTTACCACGATATTTACTAATTTCGGACACTCACAATTATGATTTTATTATGTGTGTACCAAGTTTCGAGACAATGTTTAGTAATTTTGGGAATAAAAGCGAAAATACGTTTGTATGAAAAGTTGAGAAACGCCCAGCGTACTGGGGACTCTTAAGAGGGTTTACTCCGAAAGTTGGCAACGTCGCAAATAGCTGTCAAATATTTTCCTATTTTCATTAATTTCTGAATATTACTGAATGAAAACATAAATTATCGCTCTATGGTTGAATAAAACATTAAGTATGGATTGCGACAGTAATCATAGGAACACGAAATTTTTAGCATTATGGAGGTAATAGCTTTTGAAAACTTTCCATCGCAGTTTCCATGCATTTTAATGAAATCTTATCATTTGAATGCCTAACCAACAATACAAAACGAATTGCGTCATTCAACCATAGAATGATATCTTC
Organism: Aethes cnicana; assembly: GCA_963971205.1. Classification (NCBI taxonomy): domain Eukaryota; kingdom Metazoa; phylum Arthropoda; class Insecta; order Lepidoptera; family Tortricidae; genus Aethes; species Aethes cnicana. The sequence continues at coordinate 10,189,825 of OZ020290.1, read as the reverse complement.
CTTTTTAATTCAGCAATATTGAGAAATCAATAAAAACAGCGAAACATTTGACAGCTATATGCGACGTTGCCAACTTTCAAGACAACAAAGTACAACAAAGACGCACAAGGATTAAATAGGTACACTGACCACACACGATGTAAAAATAAATTAAAAAGTTACAATGCGGCATTTCGTGGCCTGGGTAGGTAAGAGGTAGACTTGAGGTTTATCAATTATCATGATTGATTCAAATCGATTGTTGTAATTTATTGTGTAATGTTATGTCTTTTGTTAATTGGGGTCTCATTTGTTTTCCCTTAAAAGATTTCGTTAACTACATTATTGTTTGTATTCAACCAGCAATGTTAGGTAAAATATTGCTTTTGAAATTTTCGTAGGCGTTTCAAATAAATGTTTAAAAATTCAATAATTTCATTCAATTTCATGAAATCAACCACTCTGCTTCCGCGTAATAGCAACCGATGTGGTTGGTAGATGAGATGTGGGCAGATTTCCTCGCGATGTCTTTTTTTTTTCACCACGAATCTCAGTGATTACCTACATTTTTAAATCATCATCATCATCATATCATTGCCCACTATCCCACATTACGTGCTGGCATACAGGACAGGTTGGTACATCACGACACAACTCAGAAGGCGCGTGGCGAAGCACTTAAGCCGTTGACGCAGGGTCCATAATTGGTTAATCCACGCGCCTTCTAAGTTGTGTAAACCTGTACAACATGTTCCTTTCTTCCATTTCTATCTGTCAGCAATGCCACATTCTATTAACAAAATTATTTGCCATTTTCAAATGAATTATTAAATTACTTCACTCCTCTATTTTTGGTACTTTCAAACTTTCCCTTAGACCCCTTATCCTGTCCATTATTGTTACTACACACACACATCCAACCATTACTTACCAAATTGTTGGATGATACTCCAACTATCTCCATCCATACTGAAATTTGGTATGGAGATAGTTGGTATTGGTATCCGGGAAATGGCATATCTCGGAAAATCACATAGTTTCCGCGGGAACCGAATTCCATACGCGGGCGAGGCGAAGTCGCTGTCAGAAGCTAGTGTGTGATCTGCTCTCTGCATATTCAACATTTAAAATCAAGCTAACAACAAATACTTATGTAAACTGTAACCTGCAATTTATACCACTGCCACTGTACCCTTTTTACAGCTTTTTACACGATAAACTTTACTGTAATAACAAAAAACGCCTTTAGCAAAGTTAACTTTGAAGTTTGAAATGAAAAACACCATTTCCACGTCATGTATATGTCACAGCTGACAGTTTCACATGACTCGTTCTGAAACTATTTTTTTTTCCGACGTTTATTCAAACTAATTTGATAAACTTATTTTTGTTCAATTAAACAACATAAGTATTGAGAAAGTCTGTGGACGGTCTTATCATATATTTGGTTTTTTATTTATTTATTCATTCATAATTTACTGTTATAATTACTTTTTAGTTACCTGTGAGTTTTATTTTTACGTGAGGCTACAACATGTTGTGGTATTGGAACGTTTTTGTTTTGAAAACGTCAATCAATGTCAGCAACTCAGCAGTAGGTAGTAGGCGCTCAACGCCGGCGAAGAAAAATCTGATAATTTCTTCTTTTTTATCTTTGATATAGTCACATAGATAAATATATTCGTATAGACCAAGAAAAACTACATATGCATTTTTTTTAATCGAGTCTAGTTGACTACGTTCAATAGACGACATTTCTATTCTTTATTAATACGGCTTCGGTCTTGGACACTTCGCCAATATCAAAGTAAGGGCCACAGCCACAGGCCACATTAATAAAATACAATTGGAGAGACTCAACAAACGTGGAGCCCCCACGACATTTTTACCTCTTCAAGTTATGTAAATACTTACGTCTTCCTGATTCATGATGACACAATACAAACGTAATTAATTGCACAAACATGAATTGCTGAGCGATTGAGTCACGAATGTAGTGTTGTTTCATGAAGGAAGCCTGGCAAAATTTAGCTCCCATTGTTTAAAATGGATAATATGTTGGATAAGGTGAAACTGTTCTGGTCCAAAACAAATCGGTGGCATAGAGGTTAGTGTGGTTTTTTTTAAGTAAAATGTGACTACTTTTTTATCTTGGAATTTTAATTATGATGCTTTTTTATTTCCGTTTTGAGGAAAGAAAACAGCTCGCATTTTATTATTATTATTACGTATGAATACACTAGCATCTGAAAGCTGAGGTGTCTATGTCACTGCACTATTTTAAGTTTATAATGTTTATCAAGTCTATTTCACTGAGGCACTAATACTGTCTCAGGTAGTTTCTTCCACTCACACAACATGTTTAGGTAAAGTGTTTTACGTCACACCAAGCCGAAAAGCGGGATTTACCGCCCTTGGGCACTACGAAAAATCCCTCTTCACGGCCAGGTGGTGACGTAAAATCGTATACTAACCACGGGCGGTCGTAAAGAAATTCTCAGACCGCTAGATTATAGCCCTCGCCTCCGGCTCGGGCCTCAATTATCCGCGATCTGAGACTTTCTTTACTTGACCGCCCTAGGTGTGTAATGTATTATTTTGTGATTGATTGCACTTTGAGACCGAGTAAGTTTTAAAGAATGACCTCTAAGGAACTCTTTCTTGCTCCTTACATATAGATTTTCCAGACTTGGTACATTATAATGATTATGTAATTTTTTATATATATATTTTAATTTTTTTTCCAAATAGAAAATACTCGTTTATTACAATAATTATTCGCCAAACTGTTACGTTTGATGGCAAGATGCGCTCGATTTTATCAATAAATACTTAATCTATTTATTAAACAAGTAAATAACTTCTCCCCGCTTCTCTTCAGCTGCAGTGTTTAAATAGGCGTGTCGGCAGACTAAATAGGATTTAAAAAAATTATTTATTTAATTTTAGACAAGCAGCAATTTGCTGTTGCGTCTAAATCATATTTTCACTGTTAGAGTTTATCTACTCTTTTTTTGAACTGGTTAACACTTCTAGAGTTCACTGTGTCGGCGGGTAGTTTATTCCATATGTCAACAATCCGGTTTGAGATAAAGTTCTTAGCCATGTTGGTGTTGGATCTTGTAATAGCCAGTTTGTCAGTGTGCCCTCATGTACACATGTTGGAGTTGTGCTTGAGTTTTTAGCTAGAGATCACACTTGTAAATTGTATTTTGAACTAAAATAAGTTATTTACAGAAACCTGTTCAGCGTAGGAATTTCCTTTTCAGTATTTGCTGTATTCCTGATAGTCGAGCTGCGGTGCATCCCCGGCGGCCAATGGGGATTTGAATGCAACGATCCTGCACTATCACACCCATTCTCTGGTGACACCATCAATTGGAAATGGCTGCTTACCACCACTGCCTTTTTACCATTAGCTGTTGTAAGATATTTTAACTATACGAAATGAAAGAGTTAAATCGTGAAAAACAACCTCGTCAAATTAAGAACCACCAAATTTTTTTTAGGTAATCAATCTAAGAAAAAACCTAAAATTACCTAAGTACACTTTTCATAAGCTTACTTAGTTTGCAACACCTAGATTATTAATATTTGATGGACATTATATTTTTATTCTCCGATTTAAATAAAATGGATACCTAGTATTCATTAGAAACATCATTTTTGAAAATTACTATCTGAATTATCCACAGATACTGCTGGTTGAAAGGAAATACCATAAAAATGAGAAATCGTCCGCCAAATCAAGAAAGCAGGCATTGTTCTGGTATAAGGAGTATATGTTTGGCTTCCTTCTCAACACTACTGTGGTGCAAGCCCTCAAGTGGTTTATCGGAGCCCCAAGACCTCATTTCTTTGACACATGTCAACCGGAGGAAGCAGTTAACTGTCAAGGGTAAACAGTATAGTATTCTGTTGTTGAAACAGTGACATAAATCTATTTTACGTCACACCTGGCCGAGAAGCGGGATTTACCGCCCTCGGGCGCGACGAAAAATCCCTCTTCACAGCCAGGTGGTGACGTAAAATCATATACTCACCACGGGCGGTCGTAAAGAAAGCCTCAGACCGTTAGATTATAGCCCTCGCCTCCAGCTCGGGCCCCAATTACCCACGATCTGAGACTTTCTTTACTTTACCGCCCTAGGTGTGTAATATTCTATTACATCACCCTTGACCATAAAGTGGGATTTTCTGCCCGCTACGCGGAGAGAAAATCTCACTTCTTGGCCAAGGCAAGACGTAAAACTTTTGACAAACCACGGGTGGTAATTCGTAAAGCCCCAGATCGCATATTTATGGCCCTCACCTTCGGTTCGGGCCACAGAAACCTGTGATCTGGGACATTTACGAATTCACCACCCTAGGTCTGTAATGTACTATTATATGTTACAGATTAATAATTACTTGTTTCAGTATGGAATATATACCAAACTACACGTGCACCAAAACCAACTGGCAGCACCAATCGGACAAGAGCTTTCCTTCAGGGCACACGGCTCTCGCGTTACACGCTGCAGTTTTTATAGCAGTGAGTCCCTCTATTAATAGGTATATCTAAATATATAAAACTAAAAGGTGACTGACTGACTGACTGACTGACTGACTGACATAGTGATCTATCAACGCACAGCCCAAACCACTGGACGGATCGGGCTGAAATTTGGCATGCAGGTAGATGTTATGACGTAGGCATCCGCTAAGAAAGGATTTTGCAAAATTCCCACGGGAACGGGAAAAATCGGGATTTTACTTTTTAATATTTCTGCGCATAAGTTGCGGGGAAATGCTAGTCTGTCATAATAGGGATGACGACAGGGTGAAGAAATCGAAATTCTAATTAGTCCGTCAGTCAGGTAATAAAAAAATATTAGACTCATGTTTTTTGTTTTATCAAATTAACAAAGAATGACCAAGTTAAAACGCATTAAAGTTGGAGAGTGGGGGCAAACTACGTCACCGTTAGGTATAAATCGTAGCTAACCGTGACGTCACGCGACATTTCAACTCGTTATATCTCCGTATAAGTTTGATTACGTGAAAAAAGGAAAAATACGTGTCCAATACTTTTCAATAATCTTCCTGATAGACTAAGGAAAAAAAGTTGTCGTCTCCCCTATTACAACAGAGGCCTGGAAATAGCGTTCCCGCGGCAACTATGCATTTTCCGGGATAAAAAGTATTCTATATGTTGAACAGTGTTATAAACTACCCCCATACCAAATTTTGTTGCAATCCGTGTTTTTTATTTCAGTAGTTTCATGTTAAATCCGGACATACAGGTTTACACAACTAATAAGGGGCGTGGATTAAGCAAAAATAGACTGCTTTCAACGGCTTAAGTGCTTCACCGCGCGCCTTCTAAGTTGTGTGGTGCTGTACAGTCAGCAGCAGAAGTAGATAAGCTGTCCAGGTGTTCAAAATGACCTACACACGACCTTATTCTTAAGACGTTAAGGGCGTGTGTAGGTCATTTTGAACACCTGGACAGCTTATCTACTTCTGCTGCTGACTGTACATACAGACTAATTTTCTAAAAATCGTTATTATGTTCAGTATCGTTTATATAGTCCCCTCGACTTGATAATTTCTTTTAATTTACAAGTTTCAGACGTGACTTCTTCTACAGACGATGAACCCTATTTCCAGTATTACCTCCACCGCCGTATGGCCTACTCCCGAGCGTCGTTAGGGCTCCAATCGGCGGCGCTGCTGGTGGCCGCATACTGCTCCGTGTCGAGGATGACCGACCACCGTCATCACTGGTGGGATGTGCTGGCTGGCGCGGCCATCGCAGCACCTATCCTACTTTATACGGTAAGCCTGAACAGACACAAGGTAAAATAGACTGACAGTGCCCTTATATTGCGTCAGGCTATACAGGCAGCCTTAAACAGGCTATAGGCAGCGACATCTATTTAACACACATTTCATTTTCACATTTAACACTTATTTCTTGTGTACGCTGATTTGTAAGGAAGGTTGTCATTCTGGTATACCTTACTTTTTCTATGGCCTGAATCCTTGCACTATGATTTCGATTCAGCCCTTACTAATAAGCCCCTTCGCGTATTTATTTATTTATTTAATTTTAGACAGGCAGCAATTCGCTGATGCGTCTAAATCATAGAGTTCATGTTAGTAAGAGAGTTTATCTAGTCTGTTTTTGAACTGGTTAACACTTGTAGAGTTCACTGTGTCGGCGGAAAATTTCCTCGATTTTTTTCTCATCTTGAAAGGTCGTAAGCGACAAATCACTTATAATTAAAAACTATAAACATTCTCGCAAAACGGAACTGTAGCTTTTAGTAAGTACACGACTGTTTTCACGATTCGAAATTTAAAAAAATCGGCCATTTATTCCATCTTATTCAACTGTACCATAATAAAATCTCTGACAGGTGTATTTTCGACTTTTTTTTCTCTGCTACGAAAGTTCCTTTCTTTTTAGAATTTCTATTTCATTTTATTTTGCTAATAAACAACTTTTTACCTATTTCAATTTCAATTTTGTCCAATCACTAAAAGTAATGTAGCAAATTGAAGTCTAAGTATAAAGATATTAAGAATGCAATTAAAAAAAATAGTTTTCTTAAGTTCCGTGACTAATGAGATTGTTTTTAAATCGATATCGCCTTTTACAGTTCATTTTATTTATTGTTACAGATCATAACTCTGTGCAAAAACTTCGAATCTCGTAACACGGCAGGAATGATGGAAGATCGAAAGCATTCCACTGCTTCTACAGAACCCAGTAATGTTACGGAGACTTTAACGTAACCAAATATGACGTACACCTAGGTTAATTATTTATTGATTTATTTATAAATAGGAGTAATTTTATACACACTAAACGCCGGGTCGTCACGCGATAATAACTCGAAAAAGGCTATTATCGCGTGAGTAGTAAACGCATAAACAAGAAAGTTTAAAAATAAGAATAATTTAATTTTTCATAACTATGGTGATATTGCCTAATTTAGAAACCTGCCAGCAGTATAAGTTGGTTACTTTACATTCCATGTTTTTTTTAAGCTTTGCATGTTAATTTATTCATCGGATTGATTGTGAACAAAATGTCAGCCATTTATGACACGAACTGAAATCAATTTGATCAAACGAAAAGTGACTTTAAGCATCTTTAAGTGTTTAACTATTCAAGAAAAAATATATTATTAACGTACTTGTAAGAATGCTTCACCTACCGTCGACATTATTTTTATCATGGAAGCTTAACAATTCATACTTCTTATTATATATTACGGAGACTTTCTTATTTTATTAGTCTAGTCTCGGGACATGTTGTTCTTAAAGTGAGATTATTTTGTGTAATAGTACATTACTACAGAGGCCGGGAAGGAGGATGTTGCAGGCCGAGTATTATATACGGCCGAACGTAGTGAGGCCGGATAGTTACGAGGCCGACAACTTCCGTTCCCCGCCGATGTATGTATAGTGCTTTTCTCAAACATGCAATGAAATAAGTAAATAAAATAATATTTTATGTATATTTTGCCTTTTTTACATAAATAAAACAGCGATACCTATGTAGCAAATATAGTTCATGTTTCTTTAATAGCTGTATTGGCAGAATGTCATAGCAAATCATAGAGTAAAATTGCTTGTAGCTTTTTTTAAATGGCGGAATGCCAAGATGCTGTGGCACAAATATATCAAATGGAAATAAAAAAAAAGTGAGTTGCCGGCCTAGGCCTGCAACGTTTGTATGAAATTTCATTATAAACCAATTGTCTAGCCGCGCCTGAAACGTGATACTTCCCAGGCTAATAAGAAGAACATAATATCAATATTTTATTGCATGTTTGAGAAAAAACTATTTATTAATATGTACTATTTATTTTATTTTGATATTCATTCAGATGCTAATAATACCCAAGTGCTCGGTATTTGACCTTCTGCGAGTCTGTATTGAAACAAATACAGTCTTATATATAGGGTGTGGACCATTAAAATGACGTTTAGGGAAAATCACTTATATAGAATATGGGACAAGAACACTGAGCGAAGGAAAAAGTCGATTTTAACAAGTGGCATGGCAATATCTCAAATGTGAAGCCGTGGTGGCATTGTGGTTCGACCTACCGCCACTCATGCAGAGGGTCGGGCGTTCGATTCCGGCTCGCACCTCTAAGTTTACTTATGTACTAAATTCAATTTGATTATACCACTGAGCTTTTCGGTGCAGGAAAACATCAAACTGGGCTCGCGTGGGGACTATAGCCCAAACCCTCTGGTGATGAGAGAAGGCCTGTGCCCAGCAGTGGGACGCAAAGGCTGTAGTAGTAGTAGTATTAGTAATATCTCAAAAACAAAGGTATTTTTACTAAACATGAATATTGTTATTTCGGGTCGTATTTGACCCCTTTCAGTTTGTTTTTGGGACATACTGTATACTCAAATCGTGTAAATGTTGCCTGCAAAATGCACTTTTATAAGTATTTATTTTTATACTGCCTGTGTGTTTGTGTTTAGATGAAATTAATAAGCAAGGAAGAAATAAAACTTCAAGCTATAAATAAGCATTTTATTCAACGACAAATCAACCTTATAGTAACCGGAAATATCTTGGAATCATACTTGTACAGAAAAATGCATTTTTAACACGCCTTTATTAGATCAATCTGTATGTAACTATGTAATGGAATCTTGCGAGTTAAATTTGACCCACTTTCCGATTTCCGATTGAGCTGAAATTTTGCACGAATATGTAAATCGTGTGACAATGCAATATTACTATGACGTGGAGCTGATCTGATGATGGAGCTGGAATGTGGCCATAGGAACTCCGTAATAAAACTACATAAACCCATCGAATTTGGGCTCGTTTGATTCGTCTTGAAGGGCAGATAAAGGATTTATAAAGAAAAGTACAGTAAGCAATAAAAACGTGTCCCGAAAATTCAATTTCGAAGAAAGATTCAACAATCACATCTTAAAGGATAAAATTCAAGTTTCTTCATTTTTTCAAACTAACTAAATAATTTACTAAATTCAAATGTAAGAAAGTACTTATCACCAATATTAAATAATTTAAGTTTATTCTATGACGCAGGGCTAAAAAAAATCGAATGCCTAATTTTATTTAGGTAACTAAGCATTATCTTCGCATGAAACAGTTATATCATGGTTATATCAGTTTTTCGAGTGGAGAGTGCAAAATAATAACAAACCCTGTCCGCAAGTCAGTAGAAAGACAAAGGCAACTTCTCGAAACGTAAACACTAAGTACAGTAAATATCATTTATCTATTATAAGTAAGGATTCACAATCAGCCGGAGAAAAATGGCCCGTCAAAACGGGTGCCCGAACGGCTGGGTCACCCGTTTGGCGCTCAGTAAATTTGACACTTAAGTCTTATAGTATTAGGTTTTGTACAAAATATTTATCTTGACACATATTATAAAGAGGCGCTATTAGCATATTGGAACGTATTTTCTAATGTCAGTTTGCTCCATATATTTTGACATATTCTGTTAGGCACTGTTCGTCCATGTGTTATTATAGATCAATGGTAAATATAAATTAAATTGAGCAAGTGCTAACGCATTGACTACTTGATTCATCAATGTTGGGACTCTAAGCAATGAGTTGGAGTAAGCCATATATCATCTCTTAGTGAGACAAATCATGTGTGTAAATCATTGATCTATTATAAGTCAGGATCATTGATCTATTATAAGTAAGGATTCACCATCAGCCGGAGAAAAATGGCCCCGTCAAAACGGGTGCCCGAGCTGTTTGGCCTTCGTTATAAAGAGGCGTTATTGGAACGTATATTTTCTAATGTCAGTTTGCTCCATATATTTTAACATATTCTGTAAGGCACTGTTCGTCCATATGTTATTACTTAATAGGTCAATGGTGTAAATGATATGATATGATAGCTAGTACTGAGACGGAAGCAGCCAAGGCAGTATCTCAAAATGACACGCTTTTATTCCCTAGATAGAAAATAAGACATTTTATTGGCGGGGCGACAGAATTTCAGGCTCCGTACAGAACCATCTTACCCGCTAGCCAAATCACAGAACATTTAATAGTACTACATACAGAATGGCCACGGAATCACCCGCCTGAATCTAGCCGGTGCGCAACTCGCCCTTACCGTTATTTGTTTCATCCGGAGATGGAGAGTGGATGGTAAGGGGATAAGAGAGCCGTGAAATTGCTGGCTTAGAGGCATTTCCATCCTCCATGGACTTCTGCCAAGTTCTATCATGACTAGTGGGTGAAAATTAGCATGCAAACTTTGTTACTTGGTGTGTTAGTTGCCTCACGATGTTTTCCTTCACCGAAAAGCTCAGTGGTAAATTCAATTGCCGGAATCGAACCTGCATGAAAGGCGGTAGGTCGAACCACTAGGCCACCACGGCTTTTTACCTGCACGCATCTGCGAAGTAATTCAAAGGTGTGTGTTAAGTCCCCAATCCGCACTGGGCCCGCGTGAGGACTACAGCCCAAACCCTCGTGATAGGAGGCCTGTGCCCAGCATTGGGACGCAAATAGGCTGTAGTAGTAGTAGAAGTGTTACGCAATAAAAGCGTTGTTGCCTTTGCCTTTCAAATGTTAATAGAGAGATCTCAAATCCGATCTCTTTAATTGACTTATCACATTGTCAAATTAAAATTCTCACTCAAGATCGCTATTATCTATTACTTCAACAGTTCACTGTCTTCAGCCAAGGTTTTTTCTTTGACGAGTGTGTTGAAGTGTTCAATGAGCCCCTCTATAGACATTTCGCCGTGGACTTTGTTGTCTCTGGTGCGGACGTTGACGGTGCCCGATGTCTTCTCACGGTCGCCTACAACTATAATGTGAAGAATTTTGTTTATTTATCATCATCATCATCATCATCATCATCATCATCATCATCGTCATCATCATCATCACCATCATCATCATCATCATCATCATCATCATCATCGTCATCGTCATCATCATCATCATCATCATCATCATCATCATCATCATCATCATCATCATCATCATCATCATCATCATCATCATCATCATTTCAGCCGAAAGACGTCCACTGCTGGACATAGGCCTCCCCCAAGGCTCGCCACTCAGACCGGTCCTGTGCTACTTGCTTCCACCGGTTTCCCGCGATCTTCACGAGGTCGTTGAGGAGGGTCGAGGAGGTATTGCACATTAGTAAAAACTAATACAAAAGGCGAACTTAATGCCATAATGGCATTCTCTACCAGTTAAACCTTTGGGCAAAGCAGAAATCGTTGTAGCGGTGCAACGAATGCCAATAAGTAGCTATTACTTACAACAACAACAAAAAAATACAGATAGGTATTAATAATAGTTATTTGTTATGCAAGGCTGCAAAGTTGTTGTTTGCTGTGAGTGCGTGATTGAGACCCGAGTGAACGAAGGATTCTAGGGTTGAACCACGAGCGAAGCGAGTGGTTCAAATATAGAATCCTGAGTGTAACGAGGGTTTCAAGGCACGAGACCGCAAACGACTTTGCTGCTGAGCGCAACACAAAATTTTTCACCTCACGCGCGATTTTTCTGGAAGAAGACTTAGTTCGGCGTCACGTACAGTTTGTGCTAACTCTGGAGGAGTTAAATTCGTATCTTCATCGCTAGAATCGCTCATATTTTCTTTATTACTTCGTATAGGTGTTCTAAATTACAAAACCAGCAATCTAAAACTTTTTTTAATTTTATTTTTTTAATGTTTTTTTTTCCGGAGGTTGCGTTCCAAATCACTCCTACTCGTACTTCAAGATTCAATTATTCATTGAATACAGTTAAAATATACACATATTTAAGTATTTTTGTGATAAAACATAGTGAAATAATGAAATACATCTGAAACGGTGTATTATTAATATAATTTTATTAATGATGATATTAAGTAAATTGAACCTTTATTTTAATAAAACTCTCACGACGAATTGCGTTTCAGAACGTATCGTTGTTTTTTTATTGTGACAGTGGCGTCATGCGTCGTTCGAATTTCAAAAACACTTTCCACGCTAGCGGATAAAAACAACTTTTGCGCTCGGATATCAAGCTGCAAAACGACCACTTTCGAGCCAGTGAGGTGAAAATGAATATATACATGGGATACAGATATATAAATACATATTTAAATAAATACATACATATAGAGATCTGAAGTCCCGCGCGTTCACGTTTCAAAACGCTTCAATATTTTTTTACACGCATAGTTGATGGCTGTCTCAGCACGCACACATGTGTTGAGAGTGTTGGTGGTGCTTTTTAAATACATTGAAGCGTTTTGAAATGTGAAGGTACGGGACTTTAGATAGTAGAAGATCTCTACATAGGAACATGCCAAAGATAAAAATAAAATAAGGGGGTACCGGGATGATCAATTTTGCTTAGTGCTTACATAGAATTTTCTGTTGTATTGCTGTTTGAGAAAATGGAACTCTTGAACGAGGAATAATGTTTTGAAAACTTGTTACCGCGTGTGAAGCGGTCGGGCAATGAAATCGCGGGCTTGCCTTTCTATTTAAACAAAGTGTGTTATCTCATTTAAAACAAATACAAAATCTTTATTGGACGACCGGATTGATCCAGTTGGTAGTGACCCTGCCATCTGTTCCGATGGTCGCGGGTTCGAGTCCCGCTCGGGGCAAACTTTGTGTAATGAACACGAATGTTTGTACTCGAGTCATGGATGTTAGTATTTACATATGTATGTATTTCTCTATATAAGTATTTATATCGTTGTCTAGCACCCATAGTACAAGGTTTGCTTAGTTTGGGGCTAGGTCAATATGTGTGAAATGTCCCAAGATATTTATTTATTTATTTTCCATAAAAGATACAAATATTTTACAATATGTCAGGCCCCCACACTAGGCGTTGCCTGTCCCATGTAAAAAGTAAGAAAGTCTCAAATGAGTATTTTATAAAAAAAAACTTCAGTTACTGACTGATGACAAGGCACAGCCAAAACTACTGGTCGTAGAGAGCCTGGAGAATAGAGAGGATTACTCGAAATTCCCACAGGAACGGGAAAAAATCTGATTTTACATGTTAATGTTTACGCGCATATGAAATCGCGGAAAGATAGTCGTACGCGTATCTATATGTATTATTATGTAGGTGTACATATTGATCCAGTAACCTTGTCGTTTGAAAGTATGGAGTAGTAAGCGCGAAATCCGGTAGTTCTGATTTTTTGAAGGCTTGTTTATGTTGTTGGCCGGTTCTAGTCTCATATCATAGCAAATTTAGTCTTCTTTAAAAACGTCCTGAGAAGGTAAGAATAAGAATAAAGTTTATTTAAAAACATTTCACTTGTTACATGGGTGATATTTAAAAGCAGTTTTCCGGTATTCAAGAGACAAATAGTTAAAATCTTTCCCTGATCTAATTTGCGTTAATCTTAGATAAACTAAATTACTAACACTTCTTTATTGACTAATTAATACACTTGACTAACCCTCAACTTAACTCATAAACGTTATCTAACTGTGTACACATAGTTTAGAGCTTCAGTCTAGTTCTATAAGAAATATCCTGCTGTATTATTCTAGTTACGACTGTTACTTGTTTTGTGTGCCTTATTAAATAAATAAATAAATAGATAGACATATACGAGGGGCGTTCAAAATATTCTCGGTATTGATATCTTATAACCTCTTTTTGAATTTGTTTTGTTACTGGCTGGTAAGGTTCTTTCTTTGACATTAAAAAAAAGTATAATTCAAACCGAGATGTTCTTTTGTTTTTCTGCAATTTCTGAACAAACACGAACACAATGAGTGAATTAACAATGTTAACGAAATTAGAACATCGTTCCGTAATAAAATTCTTGACGAAACAGGGTAAAAACCAAAAAACCATAAAAGAGGAAATGGATTGTGTTTACCGTGAGTCTGCTCCTTCTTTATCTACAATTCAAAAGTGGTCAAGCGAATTCAAACGTGGCAGGGAGAGTATTGAAGATGACCCTAGACCTGGCCGGCCTGTAGTAGCTACTTCACAAGAAAATATTGATCAGGTGGAAAACCTTATATTGGAAGATGGTCGAGTGAAGATAAAATCAATAGCTCAAGTAACCAATCTTTCTATTGGTACCGTACATGACATTATCCATGACCATCTTAATATGTCAAAGGTCAGTGCAAGATGGGTTCCGCGAATGCTGACTCGACTTCAAAAAGATGTGCGTGCAGCTTGCTGTTCCGATTTTATTGACCTGTGTGGTGAAAATCCTGATGAGGTGCTGCAAAAGATAGTTACTGGAGATGAAACCTGGGTTCATCATTATGACCCAGAGAGTAAACAGGAGTCCATGCAGTGGCACATTAAGGGTTCAGCTCATCCCAAGAAGTTCAAGGTCGTCCCTTCCGCTGGCAAGGTCATGGCAACAATATTTTGGGATTGTGAAGGAGTATTGTTGATCGATTATAAAGAAAAAGGTGTAAATATCACGGGACAGTACTACGCGAATATTCTACATCAATTAAGGGACGCAATAAAAGAAAAAAGGCGAGGAAAGTTGTCTAAAGGTATTCTGCTTCTGCATGACAACGCCCCTGTCCATACTGCTCATATTGCCAAGGCAGCTATTGCTGAATGTGGGTTCGGAACTATAACTCATCCACCGTATAGTCCGTACTTAGCCCCCACCGACTTCTTTTTGTTCCCCAATCTCAAAAAGGATCTGCGTGGAAATCGATTTTTTGACGATGAGGCGTTGAAGGCGGCAGTAGAGGAGCACTTTTATACCAAGGATAAAAAATATTTTTATGAGGGATTAAAAAAAAAATTGATCGATCTTTTAAGTGTATTAACATAGGGGGGGAGTATATTGAAAAATAAAAAATATCAAACTGTTCATACTTGTTTGTTTTCATTCCAATACCGAGAATATTTTGAACGCCCCTCGTACCTAAATAAAAATTGCACATTTATAAAAGGACCAAGAATGAGCTATCTTTCTTAACAGGGGTTCCCAAACTAGGCATGGCCTGTGCTTTGGCAACCTTATTAATTTTAAAAGACACGTTACACACATTTCTAGGGGAGAATATTATTATTTCATATAAACAGACAGGTAGCATCAAAAACTAGTCCTTTAGGGGCAAAATCGCCAAAATCTGAAAAACAGCCGAAATTTTCTCGTTTTTTTTTTAATTTTTGATAACGTTGCGTTCGGCGCTCGAGGTCACAAACTTGGATCATACATTAGGCCAACATCATAAACAAGCCTGCAAAAAATCAGAACTACCGGATTTCGCGCACACGCTGAAGTATAAAGTTACTGGATTATATTAGACTTCTTACCTAAGATGTAGTTGAACTGAGCCAGTTGAGCGTTCCTCACTTTCTTGTTGAGCGTGTCGCCCGCGTCGGTGTCCACTTCCGACATGAAACCGGCCGCGAACAACTTCTCGTTCACCTGGAATTATTAATAAAGAAAAATAAGCACAATTAAGTTGTGCCTATACAATTTTTTTTTTTAATTTATTTACTTGTTAAGAATAAAAGTTTTACAATTTTTTCATCATTTCAGCGGGAAAAAACTTAATCGTTTATCTGCCGCTGTGTTCGCTCTTTACAATTTAGTGAAATACCTACTTATTACAAGTTTTACACAGAGAAAAACCTCATCTGTAGCTTATGAACTATAATTAATTTTATTTTTTATTGGCATCCTGGTCCAGGACAGAACTGGTGATTGGACAGGTAGGTATGCGGCTTTCATAGTGCGCTTACATCGCTGTAAGTTTTCACAAACTTTATCATAAGTATCGCGACTTAGTTCATTAAGGATGTTTGGCAATAAATACTTCCAAGTGCGTTTGCCGTAAAAATTAGACATTTAGGTAGAACATATTTATGTAAATATTTTAATACGCGAAGGTGCTGCGCTCTAATATTAATTTTAAGGCAGTTAATCTTATCAATTTCGTCACTTACTATTAACATTTTAATTTTTTTATATATATATTAATTATTTTGCAGTATTTGAACAGATCATCATAGTCACTTATTTGTTTCTTAATAAAAAAATAAATTCAAATTTAATAATGTTTTTAAAACAAACATCAAATACTTTATTAGTACATTATTGCAGAGGCCGCCAAGTAGCGCATTGCCGGACGAGTCAGTTAGAAGGCTGAGCAAAGCGAAGCCTTCTATTAGTACGAGTCCGGCAATCGCAATTGCGGCCGAGGTATATATAATGCTTTTCTCAAACAGCGAGGAAATACGTAAGGTCAGTCGGGGCAAGTGCGCCAGGATGGGGTAAGTGCGCCTAATATAAATATATCGAAACCTATAAATATTACTCAACTAGTAGT
Source organism: Aethes cnicana (assembly GCA_963971205.1). Lineage (NCBI taxonomy): Eukaryota > Metazoa > Arthropoda > Insecta > Lepidoptera > Tortricidae > Aethes > Aethes cnicana. The sequence goes on along the minus strand of OZ020290.1, from coordinate 10,173,518 downwards.
TGGCTGTTTACAAGGTATAGGGGCGAAATAAATTTAGGCGCACTTACCCCACATCAGTATTTACTACTTCCATGATCATGGATGATTTGGCCATGGAAGTTGTACTTATTACCTCCATGGATTTGTCAGTTTCGGGGCAAGTGCGCCAGGATGGGGTAAGTGCGCCTAGCATAAATATATCGAAACCTATAAATATTACTCAACTAGTAGTTGGCTGTTTACAAGGCATAGGGGCGAAATAAATTTAGGCGCACTTACCCCACATCAGTATTTACTACTTCCATGATCGTGGATGATTTGGCCATGGAAGTTGTACTTATTGCCTCCATGGATTTGTCAGTTTCTAGAGGTGACTCAAATAGCAAGCGAATTAAAAAAAACACACACGACAATAATGTTTTTGCTGGCCATGGCCGGCAATGGACGGCCTCGCGTCTTCTTTTTTTGAAAGTAACACGAACATTTCCGAGCATGTTTGAGAAAAATAAATTACATATTGAATACACTTTTTACGCTCTCGAAAATAAGACAAATAGCATTTTATCCCTGACAATAAGTGCGCGAAAGACGATGTTGTTTCAGAAACTGACTGTGTCATTGAACATTTACGAGTGATATACTGAGTACGAATATGTCGCTGAGTATGCCTTTGCGTATGAATGTCACCGTTGAATATGAGTAAAATCCTGAGCATGAGTATATTACTCATACTTATTATGGTAAAATACCGCACTTTAGGAAAAAAGCAAGCCGCTTTGCACAGTGATAGTAGGGACCAAAATAAGCGATTTGATCCGAGGCAACCTCTGATTCGTCCCTTAGGAACAGAGACGGCGCCACTTGTTCAAAATTTTATTTAAAAATTGCTAAAACTTGAACAAGTATAGCTATATAGCTGAATATGATGCCGACTGAATATGAGTATGTTAATGAGTATGAGTATTTTATGAATATGATGCTGAATATAAGCAAGTGACTGAGTGTGAGTATGTCGCTAAATATGATTACGTTACTGTGTGAATATGTCGCTGAATATAAGTAACTAAAGATTTACAAATACAAATTCGTTTATTCTCCATATTAATATGTGCATTAATTTATTAGCTTAACAAATCATTTCGCTGAGTATGACGCTGAATTTGAAGCTGAGTTTGCCCTGAGTGTGAGTACCTAAAACGTGAACAAGTATAGCTATATAGCTGAGTATGATGTTGACTGAATATGAGTGTGTTAATGAGTATGAGTATGTATTGGAGTATGTCTCTGAATATGACTAAGGGCCGGTTCGTATATCCACGTAACGCCTCGTTTTGCCTACGGACGGTTAAAATTTGACAGATTCTCTATGGAACAAATGTCAAAAATCAACCGTCCGTAGGCAAAACGAGGCGTTTCGTGGATATAGGAACCGGGCCTAAGATGCTGAGTATGTGTCTAAATATGAGTATGTCAATGAGTATGAGTACCTGTCTGGCGTAGTCGTCGAAGGCGGGCCCCACGGGCACGACGCACGCCTGCCGCGGACTGAGCCAGAACGGCCACTTGCCCGCGTACGACTCGCTCAGGATCGCGATCATGCGCTCCACCGACCCGAGGATCGCTCGGTGGATGATCACGGGGCGCTTCTTGTCGCCGCTCTCGCTGTGAGAACGAGGGATCACCGTGAGACATTGCTTAGGCCGGGTAGCATTGACGCCGCTCACCTTTGGTTAGACTCTAACTCGAGTTAAGTTGAGACAACTAAACCTAAGTTAGAGGATGACTTGAGGGTAGCGGTTTGGTGCAAGCGAGCATGTCAATACGTATAACGTATTGACATGCTGTCAACTTTACGAAGCTTTGAAAAAGAAACTTTAAAGGTACGTACATAATGTAGAAAGTCATACTTTTGATATTTTGATTTAAAAAAACAGGGTTAACTTTCTTAGCTTTAGCTTCAAAATAGGCCTTTACCCTTTGATGGTTGTGTATTTTTTTTCCTTTTTTTTATTAGTCATTAATTATGGAGACCCATAACCTAATGAACTCGAATTACAGGTTATGGGCCCAGGTATATCTTTGTCGACTTTTTCTACACAGGGCCGATTCCCACTTTAAAAATCCGTCACTAACATCATTATTGCCTATCATTTCTTAATCACCTGATGTAGCTGAGGTTGAATCTCTCTGGCAGCTGGAAGTCCAGTTGTATGGTTGCACATTGGTGGGACCGCCGCAGAGCGTCCTGTATGGTGATGTCAATCTTCGGCCCGTAAAATGCTCCATCGCCGGGATTCAGCTGCCACGGCTTGCCGAATTTGTTCAGCGACTCTTCTAAAGCCTGAAGAAAACTTTGTTAACACTAGTTGTTGCCACCCTTAAGAAGAAAACTGTGATAACTTGTGATTCTGAGACGTGGGCGCTTACGATGGGCCTCATAAGAAGGCTCAGTCATTTAGAGGACAATGGAGAGGGCTATGCTCAGGGTTTCTTTGCGTGATATAAAAATGGGGATATCCGCAGTACAACTAGGGTCACCGACATAGCCCCAAGAATGGGGACTATCGTTTCATTGCTCACCAGTTGGCGCGACTGTTGACTAAGGTCCAGGAGGTATAGCTGTCAAAGGCGACTTTATAAGATCGCCGCCGAAACAATGTTTTGAATCTTGAATCTCATTTAGTTTATTCATTATAAATAACTATCATCATATCGAGTAGCTATGCCGCAATGTTGTACAGTTCCGTTTTGTTCGGATTTATTTTATTTTATTTCAAAGCGTTCACATTCATCGCCAAATAATCCATATTTGCGATAATTTCACGAAGGCGATCACTTTTCAACAGGTAAATTAAAGAAATTATAATTTATGTCACGAAGCCCGCCAAAACCAGTGAAAAGTGAATGTTATTGGACCTCACGCGACACTAGCGCCTCTAGTGGCAAATTCACACGCGATAGCCCCCATTGCGAGCCTTAAGTGTCATTGGGCGCAGCAAATTGCTCGCAGGACTGATGGCCGATGGGGCCGGAAAGTTCTAGAGTGGCGTTCGCGAACCGAGAGACGAACTGTCGTCGTCGGTTGTGATTTTATAAAATTGTCATATGAAGTTACAAGATCTAGGTATTTAACTGACGAAGTATTTAGCGGATAACAGAGCGTTTTAACTGTATCAAATTCAATGAACATAATTATGATGCTAGAGTGATTGTAAAATCCTACTTGTATAAACGTTTTTCTATCTTTTATCTATAGACGCATGCGGCGGTCTGTGGTCCCTGCCTACCCCAACGGGAAACCGGCGTGAGTTTACGTGTGTAGTTTACCTTTTCGGCTGTGTCCCAAGCGGCGAGGTCGCCCAGGTACTTCTCGGGCCTCGTGGACAGTTTCAGTTGGAACGTGAACCCGAATGTGGAGTACACGTGTTCGAGGAAGTTTAGACAGGAGAGCTGGAAATAAAATTTCGCCGATTTAGTAAAAAAAGGTGGCGCTAGGAGTATAGTGATTCTGTCAACGGCTTTTTGAGCAGTATACTTACATTACATACATACATGCGAGGTTTAACATGGAGCTTTTTGGGTGTTGCCCATTCAGAGTTGCCCATTAAAGTTAGGGACTATACATCCCTTAAATGTAATTTTAGTATGTACCTATATATGTATTATTATACATATTAATGTAAATGTAATGTGAATATCTATGTTTAAATTTTGAAAACAGTCCTTGTTTTCAAAATTTAAACATAGAGATTGCTGCTGAGTTTGTCCCGGCGCTTCTTCTCAAGCAATGAGTCTTGGAACCGCTGGTAAATTCATTTCTGTTAAATTCATTTAAAAGTGACGTGTAAAAGTGCCCAGATGTGGCTATTTGCTGAATAATTTTTTTGATTTTTGACAGATGAGGGTTCAAACTAAACGTTCTGACGATATTTTACCCACAGAATCAGCCATCGATTCTAAGCATGTTCTAACTTATACACGGTGGGTCAGAAAATATGGCAAATAATTAACCCACCGTATCGGCTATCGATTTTAAGTATACTGTGTAGGTCTTTAATTTTTTTTGAGTTTTCGAGTTGATAAAAAAAAATAGCATGGGATTCAGGTATCGCTCACACCTACAATCCAATAAAAAAAATATGAGATTCAATTTTTTTACTGACTTGAAAAAAAAAACTTAAAAAACATGCTTAGAATCAATAGCCGATGCTGTGGATAATATATTGTCACAACGTTTTGCTTCACTCACTCACTCACTCATTTCAGCCGAAAGACGTCCACTGCTGGACATAGGCCTCCCCCAAGGCTCGCCACTCAGACCGGTCCTGTGCTTGCTTCCACCGGTTTCCCGCGACCTTCACGAGGTCGTCGCTCCATCTTGTTGGAGGCCTACCGACAGCTCGTCGCCCGGTTCGCGGGCGCCACTCGAGAACTTTCCGGCCCCATCGGCCATCAGTCCTGCGAGCAATGTGCCCCGCCCACTGCCACTTAAGGCACGTTTTGCTTCCCTAGGCCGTATAGGACAGATCTGTGTCTCACCATTTCCTGCTCGATGTGCTGTTGCGTGCAGAATATGTGCGCGTCGTCCTGTTGGAAGCGGCGCACCCTCGTGAGGCCGGTCAGCGCGCCGCTGAGCTCGTTTCTATGAAGGACGCCGAAGTCCGCCATTCGCAAAGGAAGCTCCCTCCAAGATCGGGTGCGGTTATCGAACATTAGGCTGGAGACAAGAACAGTTACGTTTTCATGCGATCATGAGTCCTTTTAGTTGTTATAGAAAATTATACTATCGCACGTACGAGTATATCAAAACAAAATTTTTGAATATATTTTGCGAAAAAAATATAATAATACAGCATAAATACATAAAAAAATCAACACTCGTTTTAATTCTTCAGGGTTGGAATTTCAGAAAAATCCACAACAGTGCAAGCACTGCTACTTGGCGGCAGATTATCGGGTAAGATAGTGATTATCGGGTGGAAGCTATCCGGACCCGGATCTCTCATGATGAGGGGAGGCCTGTGCCCAGCAGTGGGACTCAAATAGGCTGTAGTAGTAGTAGCTATCCGGACGGCTGCATCAGGTCTTACCGCCAGCAACCAGCACCAAAATTAACAGCATAAAAAGAAATTGCCGTGTGTTAGTCTGGCTAAGGCTCGAGAACTGCTGGACCGATTTGGCTGATTCTTTTTTGTTTTATTCCCTGTGATTCAGGGAATAGAGAAAGAAAATAGAAAGTAAAAAAAAAACAGAAAATTCGCTTTGTATGGGAACCGGTGGTGATAAGAAGTTCACGGGGCCAATCACAATATTAAAATACACTCACCAATGCCCCGGGCAGTTCATAGGCTTCAGCGCGAAAGTTTCCTTCTCGACGTCGAAAGAGAACATGTTCTCAGCGTAATGCGCCCAGTGGCCCGACGTCTGCCACAGCTTGGAGTTGTAGATGTTAGGTGTCACCACCTCTTGGAAACCTCGGACTCTGTGGGGTCAAGATTGGTTGCTTGTAATGTGAAAAAAAGATAAGGGTAATGTAATGGGCGGGTCCAGAGGGAGTGAGCAGCCTCGCGGGACATTTGCCGCGCGAGGCAGTTTGCTCTGTGTGGATATGCTTCGGGTCGGGTGAGCGACCGAGCCGCCGAGGCTCTAGACGCACGCGTTTTTGTTTCTTGCCTCACTCGATCATATCGTTATTGATAAAGACCAGTGTTTATAAATACCAGACATTAACATAGAAGAAGAAGAAGAAAGACTTTTATTCGCTGCACAGAAGACACAGTTTACAGCAAAAAAACACGAAAAAAAAATGCATAAAAATAATATTACAAACACGACAAAATATATCTCTATGACGTGAACTAAGGCTATGAAACGCAAGTGATCCTCATTACACAAATAGAGTGCTTAGAGAAGATGCCTGGATTAGTAGCGGCAAAATTATTAAATTCATTAAGTATCAAAATTTCGTTTGTCTTCACTTTCTTATTATATTATTTAATAGGATAAAAGCAACAGCTGCCACCGCTCCACGTACGTGTCGCGAACTGTCGACACATGATGTCTTAAGTCTCAAATCTCAATGGGTCGGTCTAGCGGCGCGCAGCAGCCTCGAATGACAGCGAGGCTGCCTCGCTCGCTCGGGGACAGTTTCCTCGCGCTCGTAACAATAGTACATTACAGACCTAGGGTGGTGAATTAGTAAATGTCCCAGATCGCAGGTTTCTGTGGCCCAAACCGAAGGTGAGGGCCATAAATATGCGATCTGGGGCTTTACGAATTACCGCCCGTGGTTTGTCAAAAGTTTTACGTCTTGCCTTGGCCAAGAAGTGAGATTTTCTCTCCGCGTAGCGGGCAGAAAATCCCACTTTATGGCCAAGGGTGATGTAAAACATTGTTGTGTCGTCCTTAAATAGGTTACACACCTGTACTGCTCACGTATGAAGTTGACCAATGTGTTGTAAATGTGGGCGCCACGCGGTTGGAAGAAGCACGATCCGGGAGAAAGCTCGTGGAAGAAATATAGCTCTTGCTCCTAGAAAATAACACACATTATAGTCACCGACCTTCGGTAACGAAGAAGAACATAGTCCATCATCATAATTTCAGCCGAACACACTTTGGCCTCCCCCGAAAACTATACCACAGAATATTTATTAGTACTACGTATACAACGAAAAAATTGGCGTCTGCGATCGCGTCTGAAGCCGCTGACTTAGCCTAGGTTGATTCAAGTACAATTGGCGGACTTGTGGTCGTTAAATATGGCCGCCGAGCTGTCATTCCATACAGAAACGTCATTTTGTTCCATAGTAAAATATTTAACGTTAACTTTAACGGACGGTTTGAATCAACCTACCCTAAGAGGGTGCGCCCACGAGTGACTTTTGTCGCCGGCGGGCGTTTCGTCACTCGGTCAAGTCCGAGGAGATGTATCGAGATGCGCCAACCACGGGTGACTTTTGTCACGCGTGACTTTTTATTCAGTTTGCTATGGAGACGTGACTAATGAAGTGACAGAAACTTGGAAACTTTCTTAGGCTTCAGTTTGTTTTTTTATTGTTACTATTGACGACCGACCTTTTCAGTATTTTTGAGTAATTGTGACAGCTTCTGTCAAATGTCTGTTCGAATCTTCAATAAACGTCACGGGTGGATCGAATACACGTATCTTAACTACACGTGTCGAACGGGCCAGAACTTTGTCTGGAAACGGGGATCCGGCAAAGGGTACACCGAACCATAGAGGAATAAAATAAAAAGAGAAGCAGGGCCTATACTACAGTGCGTTCGCCGGAACGCGGGTTAACACTAGATCGACATCTAGCGTCCAGTGGCTGAACCCCGATTACCCGACCGTTTAGCAGTTGCTACCGCTACTTGAAGCTAGATGCCGAGCCGAACGCAAAGCATATTTTATTGCAACTTACAACCCGAAGTGTCTGTGTAATAAGAGGATTTCAAAAAAGAGTTCTAGTTATATTATTAGTTGTAAATTGTAATCGGGGTTCAGGCACTGGACGCTAGATGTCGATCTAGTGTTAACCCGCGTTCCGGCGAACGCACTGTAGTATAGGCTCTGTTACTCTTTTTATTTTATTCCTCTATGACTACACGAAAGCTACCCATCAACTTATGAACTACGCCATCTATTGTTCCAAGAATAATATTAAATCTGTATTGAAAATGATACCTTGCCGATCTTCCTGTGGTCCCTCTTAGCGGCCTCCTCCTGGATGTGCTCCCACTCCTTCAGCTGTTTGGGTTCCGGGAACGACACGCCGTAGATTCGCTGCAGGCTCTCCGCGTCAGCCTTGCCCTCCCAGTAAGTTGCAGAGTTCTGGGAACGAAAAAAAAATATGAGTAGTATTAAACTAGCTTTTCTGCCCGCATGTGATTCGGCTATCGCGTTCCCGCGGAAACTATGCGTTTTTCCGGGATAAAAAGTAGAGATATCCTTTCCCGGGACTCTATCTCCATGCCAAATTTCAGTATAAAATTTTTTTTCGATGCACGTGCAAAATTGATATTTTACACTTGTCAATGTTGTCCTTCGCTTTCGCTAGAAGCAATATAAATAGGGTCTCGTGATAAAATGAGTAACTTTTCGCACTTGCATGAAAATGAACTATTTTATGTGTTACCGGTTTTTTTTTGTTTTAAAGCTCTTAAAACAAAATTTTTAATTGGACTTGAAAAAAATCATGTAGCTATGACATTTGTAAAGCAATAATCAATATGAGGATGAGTATAAAAATGTTCACTCAACCTTACCTTAGTAACTTTGACAGCTTTCACTTTCCCCGTGTGCCTCACATGCGGACCTCTACATAGATCTATGAGTGGCCCGCACCGGTACACCGTGGTGGTGGGAGTATTGACTTTCTCCTTCAAAATGCGCACTTTAAAAGGGTTGTAGTCAAACATCTCCAAAAGCTGCTCTTTGGTCAGCTCTAGACGCTCGAATGGCTGTTTTTCCTTGGCGATTTTCTTGACTAAGCCTTCTAGCACGTGGAAATCTGTGGAGGAGATCTGGAAAGGAATATATTTTTTAATAAAAATACTCTAAAATTAAACAAATATCTGTTTAGCGTGCAAAAAATTTGGTAGTCATTTTTGAACGAGCGCTTTTTTGCGCCTACTTAGCGTGCTAGTGACTTGCGATAAAATGGCAAACATTTTACACTCGCATCAAAATGGACGAGCCTCGCCGCTTGTCTCGGCCGTTTAATAACTCTCACTCAACCAGGAAAACTTACTTACGGGTCTCTGCAGCAGTAATGTTACAATTACTTACCAGTCCGTCAGAGGTTCGATTACTATCATCATTATGTCTTTGTTTAATACTTAGTTGTTGAAAGGACAGCATGATATGATTGAGAACATTTTTTTTTTGACATAATTATGATGACATGTTTTTTTTTTAAATATATACCGTCGTGTTAAGAGGACTTAGGTAGGAATTAACAATCTATTTTTTGCAATAATTATAATTGAAGGTCAATATTTAACAAGTCTAGGTGGCAAATTACGTCTTTCCCCATGGCATTTTTATAATAATATATTCAAGTTATTCATTCTTTGTAATTTTTATCAATGTTTTTCAGATTACCAGATTTTTTTCTGATTACAATCATAATGTAAACAGTAGTTATAATTTGATTGCTGGACTGATAAAATCTCATCTTTGCCGTACATATAACTGCGAGTTTATTATCAGGGTTTCGACGATATCTGACGCTTTTTCGATAAATCCAATCCGACACGTCATGTTTTGATTACGAATCAATGTAATGAATGAATGATAGATAAGCTAACGGAAACTTTGATATGATAGAATTCAAATTCAAAATTCAAAATTCAATCATTTATTCAGCAAATTGGCCACATAGGGGCACTTTTACACGTCAGAAAAGAATTTACTAGCGCTTCCTAGACCCATTGCCTGAGAAGAAGCGCCGCAACAAACTCAAGCAGAAGGCCTTTTTTCAAAATTTACACATAGTTATAACATTTACATTACATGTATAAAATATACATATAGGTACGTACTACAATTACATTGAAGGGATGTATAGTCCCTAACTTAAACTTAAATCTAAGATCTTAGAGATGTATGACTATACATCTCTAAGAGTCCAGAAAAAAAATATTATGGAGATGGCCTCCATTGTCAAATAAGTATAAATTCCATAGATGTCGACAGTCTCAAAATGTCAATAAATAATGAATTACATCATGTATAAAAGAGTTCATTAATACATGTCAATAAGAACATGATGAGGTCTCTCGCTTAAAATGTTTGACTTAGTAATATATTTAAAGCTAATGATTATTTTTAATATAGTGTCATTCTTCACTAGTGATCAAATTGTGTTACAAACATAGTAAGAAAGCATTTCTAACTTACCCCTTTTTCAGGATAGTACATGTCGTAGTAGAAACCCTCTTCAATAGGCGGCCCGTAACATAAACAGCCTCCATATACCTGAAACGTTTATAAAAAGTTAATATTATAAAACTATTAACCAAATAAGATAAACTAGAGTAGTGCGAGATTGAACCTTACGCCAAAGACAACAACCTATTTTAACCTACTGTGTCTGTCAGTTCAGTTGCCAAAATAAAGGACATGTCAATAAGTACTTGAAAAACTAAAAAGTACTGAAGAAAAAAATACAAAATGGGTGTTTTTAAAGCGTGTCAACTGCCGTTAGCCTTTGCCGATTTACGTGGATTTTTTGTATATTTTTTATACAAGTATAAAACAAAGTCGCTTCCTTCTATCTGTCCCTATGTATGCTTAGATCTTTAAAAGTACGCTACGGATTTTGATGCGGTTTTTTTTTTAATAGATAGAGTGATTCTAGAGGAAGGTTTAAGTATATAATTTGTAATAGATTAACGCCCGCGGGAACGCTATAGCCGAATTCCACGCGGACGAAGTCGCGGGCAGAAGCTAGTATTTTTAAAGAGGGACTCTACTGCAAAATGCCAAAATAATCCATCTGCGGTTACTGTAGGACATTGCACAAAATGCAGCACCAATCTGTCAGCGGCAAACACTTGTAAAAATATCGAAATAGCATTAATAAGTAATAACATATGAACGAACAGTCCTTAACAGAATATGTCAAAATATATGGAGCAAACTGACATTAGAAAATACGTTCACATATGCTAATAACGCCTTTATAACTAAGGCCAAATGGGTGCCCGAGTTGTTCCGGCATCCGTTTTGACGGGGCCATTTTTCTCGGGCTGATTGTGAATCCTTAATTATAATAGATTAATGCGAAATAGTAATTACTTTCAGTATCAATCAAGAGCAACTCACCCGTTCCATGGCTTCACCGAGCATATGGGCCGTAGAATGCCAGAAGACAGCCTGAGCGTCCGTGTTGTCCCATCGCAGGAGCTCCAGCTTGCAGTCTCCTTCGAGGGGCCGGTCGAGGTCCCACAGTTCATTGTTCACTCGGGCAATGATGGTGGAGTCGGCCAGACCTTGGCTGAAAGAAATGTACAGCTTAAGGGAGAAATAATCACCAACACTACCTATTTACTCTCATCAGACAAGAGGGCTTGAGCTATAGTCCTCAATCGGTCCAAAGTAGATTACGGACTTCACACCACACATACTACTACTACTACAGCCTATTCGCGTCCCACTGCTGGGAACAGACCTCCTCTCATCACTAGAGGGTTTGGGCTACAATCCCCACGCGGGCCCAGCGCGGATTGGGGACTTCATACATATCTTTGAATTACTTTGCAGATGCGTGCAGGTTTCCTCACGATGTTCACTTCATGTAAACTTAGAAGTGCAAGCCGGATTCGAACCCCTCGAACTTCAGCATGAGAGGAGGTTAAACCACTAGACTACCACAGCTATACTTGAAATAAGATGGTTTTATTTTCATGTGACTGTGACTTCCAGCATTTGGGTTATCTAGTATAGTTGAGCCGTTGACTCAGGGTCTATTATTAGTATTATTGCTTAATCCATGCACCTTCTAAGTTGTGTAAATATCTATATCCAATGATTTTCCTAAAGTGACCACAAAATTAAATATGGACCAGAGTATGTTAAAAAAGAGTTAGTTAAAACCACAATCTAGTTTTTAAGATTTTACTCCAAAACTTTTAATGTTGCATATTGCACAGTATGAGGCTTTAAAAGTTACTTGGAATAAATTGTTTGAAGATCATGGGACTACTTTTAAATAAATATAAAATTAGTTCAATGAATAAAATACTTACAACTCGCACCAAAACTCGCTCGGGAGCAGGTAAATAACATAATGGTCTAGTTAGGAGTGCTTATAACAAAACTAACAATTTACAGTGTTAAACCTTTACAAAAAAAAAAATAACTAATGCTACACTAGCAACAACATAAAAAAAAAAACAAGTCATTGGCCAACAGATTTGTAGGTATTACCAATGTGATGCACAGTAGGTTTTTTTAATGGTTTGCTATCTACAATGATATTTTGTTTATATGTAAAAGATAAGATACACTTTATAACCCAAATCTAATACCTATATGAAATTCTCGTGTCACAGTGTTTGTAATCAAACTCCTCCGAAACGGCTCGACCGATTCTTATGAAATTTGGAGTGTATGTTCAGTAGGTCTGAGAATAGGACGTAAGCTATTTTTCATACCCAAAAATAATAATTCTAAGGCGGTACGAAGTCCGCAGGGTCAGCTTCTGCGATAATCATTCATTTAATGACTTATGCTGGCTGTTATGTGCTTTGTTTGTGGATTGAATTGAATTTGAATTTACATGGTTTTGCATCATCTTGATCAATATTGTTTTTAATGTTTTTGACACTTTTCACCCAAACCAAATCATAAACCAAAAAAAAGTTAAACCAAAACATGACAATGACAGGAATATAAAAATTAATCATCTTTAAACTCTGACAGCCTGCAAAGTTGATGTCAAGTGCACTAGACATGGACTTTGGCGTTAATATTTTTAATGTTTTTTTTTCATAAAATACAAAGATTGGTAATGGATATTTTCCTACTTTTTGAACTTAGTTAATTAAATAGTAAAGCGATAAGGAAATATCATAAAAATGAAGAAAATTACCTGATACCCTTTGCCACATCATACGGCGAAGTCCTCCAAGCCTTTGCCTCGACTGTCTTCCCATCGGGCAAAGTGACCACAATGCTAACGTCTGGCTTCCTTGCCAGTTCTTCTTCATACTGCACTTTAAACTTGTCCCAGAGGGTTATACGCTTTTGTATAAACTCAGGCCACGGGTTGAGCTCTGAAACAGCCCCGGAGTCTTCTGTTTTCTTCTTTTTCTCCTTCATTGCTTTGGTCTTTGACTGAAATTAAAAAAATATATATATTCAGCAAATTAGCTATAGAAATATAAATCAATCTACCAGCGCTTGTTGTAGTCCATTGCTAAGAATGAGTCCGTGAAACATAAAATACACAATAGATTTTATTAAAGTTAACTTTAATAAAATCTATTGTGTATTGAGAGAAGGCATGGTGCATAGTGAAGATTAAATATTAAATTATAGTTACCTTTCAATAATAGTTACTTTATAAACATATAATTATCAACTACAGAGAAAAATCAGTCAGGAGAAGCAACAGAATGTTAGTAATAGTGAATTATGACTGAATAAGACTTTTCCTTAGCATCAGCAATATTGCATGGGGGTCCTACGTAATATAACACTGTAATTTCATCTCGGAAAAAATATTTTTAATGCGAAAGGAAAATTACATATGTTAGTGATTAGTATGTTAAGTTTCGGTGAATTTCATACAACGTTCGCGAAATTTGAAAGTTACAATCGTTTTAAATACGCATTCTAGCTAAAATGAAAAGTAAAACCTTATGATAGAACTTTAAGTTGATGACGAAACCCTACCCATGTGGCATAGCCTCTGAAGCGAACCACGCAGCTACGGAAACTGATCAACTTGAGCATCACTCTGAATACATAAACTGTTAGGTTATAATAAGTTGCTTAAAACCCTGCCTTGTCGTTTATGTTAAGATCCTTGATTGCTTCGGTCGCGGTGTCCCCCATAGCGGTAGATTCTTCAAAACCGATGTCGTCTCGTGTCGTGCGTATACCTGACAGTGACTGACGTACGTAACATGACAGCTGACAGAAAATCGTGACAACAGAATAAACGTGTTGCCACATATATAAAATTTGGGTGCGTTCGGAAAATAGCTTGAATCTCTCGAGAATTCCAAAAATATTTTAAACTAGCAACGATTTTTTTTCTATTCAAAAATCCCCGTCGAGATGAGGCCCTCAAAATGCAGCTGCAACTGTTTGTTAAAGTAAATAAAAGTACTTAAGTTGTTTTCTATTCATTCCAATGTAAATAAAAAAAGAAAAGCGTTTTCTTTTGTATTTTCTTTATTTTATTAGACCATGATTCACTTTGTTATTGGATACAGGTAATCATTTTTTGTGATCAGATCATGAAAGAAAAGAATACATTTAGTTAATGAAGTAACCTTTAATGCGAATAAAGTACTTACTGTAATAATCATTTAGCCGTTATGCGGTGAAGTACATAATAATAATTATTAGAAGTGCAGTAGTGATAAAATTAAACTCAACTAGATGTGTCAGTAGCGACTATATAATAGAAACTTATTTTGTTTGTTCAGAAGACCTAAGGTTAGTAGTTAAATTAAAAGCGGTTTCTTTTCAGTGTTCGTCTCAAAAATCTGCCATTCCGATGATAAATAGAAACCTTGCGTTTAGTGCTGAAAAAAATGGCGTCATGCTTTAATCAACACAAAATGTTCATTTTTAAAGAAATACAGATTTTTTTCATTTTTCTTACAAGTGAAAAACTAGAATTTCCAAAACTAAAACGGCAACACTGAAGGCAACACCACAGACCATGAATAGCAGAACCGCGCGCATTTCTGTGGCGCCCACGCTGCTAAACATGGCCACTGAATTCTAAAACAGAAAGCAAAGAATTGAGTATAGATATTTATGCACTTCAGTCGTCTTGACTTCGTAGGTATTAAAACGAAAAAAAAAACAATACCTTGCAGGATGGCTTGCGTACTTCTAAGCGGAAATTTACAGCAGATTTTAGTCCTGTCTCGCGTAGACGTTTGAAACTGTATAATAAAAAAAAAAGATGTACCAACAACAACATGACAAATTATATCCGTTTTTTTGTACAATAAAGTATTAAGTACGTACTTACTTAATTAATACAATCTTGTCTTAAGTGATAACAAGTATAACAACGTGTAAATATAGAAAAGAATTATTTTAACTACTTTACAGGCTGCGTATACCTACTCTTTACCACAACTGTCAGACTTACGCGACCGCCAAGAGCTCTAAATAAGGTGATTGCTTGTTGGCGGGAACGTAGAGCCCGTTGTATCCAATGTAGTTGATCTCCATTAGATCACATTTTTCCGATTCCATGAAAGTTTTTTCCACTTGACGGTAGACAGTTTCCACCGCTGCATGGACAGCGAACAGCCCCTATGGTTAACAAACAAAGTTTGAAAACATTCAAGCAGTTGAGTATTCAAAAGACGAGGAATCAATGAGACTACAGACGAAGTGATTCTATAGGGAATGGAACAGGAATCTCCCTATAGCTTCTCGGATAATAATGTTATTCGAGACATCAAAAGCGGCTGCTAAGCGTCCAAGCGTGGTTCGGTGCGTAAAGTGAGATGGTAAAGAAGTGGGTACCTTTCGTAATCTCTCAACGCCTTCGGTCAATTTATAGAATGATTTAGTCCCACTATCCGGGTCAACTCTTCTTGCAATCTCTTTCCGCACGGGATCATTTATGCTTCCCTAAAATAAATCAAATAGGGTATAGGTAGCACAAAACTACTTAGAAGGCCAAAGAGCAGTGCTTGCACTGTTTGTGTTCCTGTAGGGGGTTAAGGCAGCCGGTGAAATTCAAAATTCAAAATTCAATTCAAAATTCAATCATTTATTCAGCAAATTGGCCACATAGGGGCACTTTTACACGTCAGAAAAGAATTTACTAGCGCTTCCTAGACCCATTGCTTGAGAAGAAGCGCCGCAACAAACTCAAGCAGAAGGCCTTTTTTCAAAATTTACACATAGTTATAACATTTACATTACATGTATAAAATATACATATAGGTACGTACTACAATTACATTGAAGGGATGTATAGTCCCTAACTTAAACTTAAATCTAAGATCTTAGAGATGTATAGTCTCCAAGGGTCCAGAAAAAAAATATTATGGAGATGGCCTCCATTGTCAAATAAATATAAATTCCATAGATGTCGACAGTCTCAAAATGTCAATAAATAATGAAATACATCATGTATAAAAGAGTTCATTAATGCATGTCAATAAGAACATGATGAGGTCTCTCGCTTAAAATGTTTGACTTAGTAATATATTTAAAGCTAATGATTATTTTTAAACGTCCTTGCAAGCATGAACAGACCGGACCCCACAGACAGCATTCACGAGCGTGACGCGTATCTCAGCCATCGCCTCCCTCAACCATTTCTTAGGGAAGGTGGCGACCCGATCAACGACGCCGCTGTAAGCAAGGACCTTAAAGCGAGCATGACATGCTCCAGCTGCTGGACAAATTTGGTAGTGAAAAGTAACTATCGATACCTATACCTATCTAAAGATCTAGAAAATCGCTCGCACCCCTGTCTACATATGAATTATAGCTCAAAACTATTTAAGCTAAGACCTACCGCTTTAAACATAAAATGGTTGTAATCTACATCCAGAGCTGCCAGGGTCAGCTTTGCCTTGGACAGATGCTGGAGATTCCTGATGGAGCTCGAAGGCGCCTGCAGCAGCACGACGATGTTGGCGCCGTAAGCAGCATACAGCACCATTAGGGAGGTGAATGCCAGCCAAAGGATTATACGTGCTGGAAACGTGAGTACCTACATGGAACCTTTATATTGATAAAGTGCGCTCGTATACCCTTTCTAATAAAATCGGGTACACAAGTCACCTTAGAGCGCATCTCAGAGCAGAGGAGCGTAACTCTGCCAACATTCCAGATTGACAATAAAAAACACTAGAATATCCAGTTTATGCAGTCGCTGTGCCGAAAGCGGCAGGGATGGCATCATCATCATATTGATAAGGCCTCAGTCAATGGACCAGCGCCGCGATACCCGAGGTGTAACGGCTAGGCCACGACTTTGTGCGATAGCAGCAGCGGCGAGCGTTTTACGGACTTATTGCGCGATCGTGACGCCCTCCGTGCATATAGCATGTTAGGACGATCCCATAAGCGGCGCGTCAAGCGACGCGCTACTCCATAAACATTATCACATATCGACATATGTTTAAATTCAATTCGCTTTGTCGCTTGTTAAAATTAGCTTAGTAAAAATTAGGTTAGCTTAATTATCGTTATTTTGATTTAATTGAATCATCTACATACATTGGGGTAGTTTAAAACTTTAGAAAAAATATACTATTAATTTAATTAGCATTGTGAGACAGTAGAGGGGTTTAGTTTGGAAAAGATCTGTGTTAAACATTGATCTTGTGTTACCAATTCGAATGTCACCCAGTATACCTATCCTGTTTTCTTTTAAGCGAGAAGAATATTATTTTTCATCTGCTTGTCCCTCTTTTGTTTTAATTCCGTACATACAAAGATAATGAAAAATACTACCTGATAAATTCCTAGGTTGCAATTCACAGCCCTGTTGGCTCAGAGCACTCATAGATAGAAGAAATGCGTCTTCGAATGTAGCATCCTTGTCTCCAGTCCACCTCGTACTAAAGAGGAACGTTACACCAGATACTATGGTTGCAACTGCTGTTGCGATCCAAACTCCAGAAGAGAAGGAGAGGTAGTAGACGTTGGAGGTGTAGGAGAGAGCTGGCTGGCGGAAGATGAAACCTAGTCTGTTGTTATCCAATTTGTCTATGTACGCTACCGCCCCGAGTCTTAGCTTAGTCATCCCGATATTAGTACCTGGCAATACATAGATACGAGTTAATACCTAAATACACTTAGCTTCATCCCATGGTTTGGATACCTACATATATATAATGTTCCTCTATAGGTACATTGCCCTATTACCCTATGGTCAAGCAAAACGTTGTGACGATATTTTACCCACACATTCAGCCATGTTTTTTAGTTTTTTTTTTCGAGTGGTAGAGTCGATAGCTGATTCTGTGGGTAAAATATCGTCACAACGTTTTGCTTGACCCTGTTTATGCTACGGACGAATTCTGGCCAAGGTTGGGTCGATGTACAGTGGGCAGACCAGCGGCGGTCGTTGGCTGGGAGGCAGTAGATAAGCCTGGACCGGCAGTAGAGTGGCGGAAGAATGAACAGGCATACTCAGAAGTGGGTTCACATACTTAGGCTGAGTACGGAAGTACCTTTTTATAAGTTTGTCTAAATGAATTCTAGTTTTGAAAAGCAGGCTTTTGTCTAATCTTCTAAGGTGACTATCTGACTGACTGACTGATCTATCAATGCACAGCTCAGGCTAGGTATTTTACGGATTGGACTCGAAGGCACATATTTAAAGATAAAGATAACGCTATAAGAAAGGATTTTTATAAATTCCACACCTAAAAGGGTTAAAAGCAGCCTAATTTGCTGAAACGATTTAGATGAAATTTGGTAAGATTACAGGATGGTTCTCGCAGGACCGCTCTAGCCGAATCAACGTGGACGAAGTCGCGGAAAAAGGCTAGTTACCTATATCAGCGGTGTTGTCCTGCAAGTCTTTTACAAGCCCGTTCCACATCCCATTCTGTATGTACCCGTATCGGTAACTGAATATAGCCCTTGGCGTCGAGTTGAGCATGAGTATCGCTACTCTTCCGAGGATCCAGGAATTCTTGCTTGTCATATCATCTTGCAGATTTCTGAAATTTTTTTCAAGGGTTCTTTGTTGAAAATGGAAATATCAAAAGGGTTGGGTAGGTATATTTAAAAGTAGATCCTTTCCCAAGATCCCAAGAAGCAAACACAAACGATAGAGCAATCAGCAAATATGATAAATCATAACAAACATAACATCATCCACATACGTCGGAGTATAATAGTACTAAATCCAATTTATGAAATAATTCGCCGCTAGAGGTGCTTGATTGGCGTGAGGCTTAATTTTGCCAATTTTGCACATTATGTGACATATTATACGCTAAATTGGCAACACTGAGGTCTCCGAAACGTCACAGCGACACTACAGTATGGAATGTCAATCTTTGACATTGAGAGCTAACACGATATTGGCGCCAACTGGTGAACCAATACGTTGGCGGCCCTCATACTCATCTACTTATCATAAAGATACTCCGCGGTCTCACAGGCGATCTTCTTGCAGCAGATGGAACTTGCTAGCGTTAGATTCCTGGATAACGTTGGACATGGTTATGGGGGCACCCATCAGGTCCTGACGCCTACGGAACAGCTCCCTGTGGGGCCGGAGGTCAGTCAGAACTCTGGTGTACACGCCACGAAGGGTCTGGATGGTGGGGCTGGTCGGGGAGGGCTTGTGCACTGAAAAAGAAGAATACTTACCTTTAAGATGGTTTTTATATGTTATATGTTGGGCCTCATAAGAAGGCTCAATCAAAGTCACCCAGAGAGCAATGGAGGAGACTATGCTCGGGGTTTCTCTGCGTGATAGAATCAGACATGAGGATTTCCCCAGTAGAACTAGGGCCACCGACATTATAGCCCAAGGAATTGCTAACATAAAGTGGAAGTGGGTGGAGCCATTGCTCGCAGGACTGATGGCCGATGAGGCCAGAAAGTTCTCCAGTGGCGTCCGCAAACCGGGAGATGTTGGCTGGGTTGAAGTTGAAACTTAAATTATTCTTTGTTAGTAAATCTTTTACTTTAATCTTTAATTCCCACTAGTCTGTAAAAGTTGCCGTGACGTATCGTTTGTGTCTAGGTATATCTTACGTTCTGTCATCTTGTATTTTTCTCCTTGTAGTTCTGCGATAACCAAGTCACTGTTCACCAGAAAATGGTTCCAGAGAGGCGACTCCACTTGGACAGGCGAGCTGGTTAACACCAGCCAGCGGTACGGTAGCTTGTAAAGGTTGCGACGTGTAGCCTGTTGTGAAATGATCAAATGACGTGACAGGTGTTGAGAATTTAGGATGCCAAAAAAACCTCCTTTTAATGCATAGGTACATCGTATTTGGGGCGTTTGTAAACATAACATCATCTACGAAATCATATATGACTGTTTAAGTATTCGAATTGGCTGCAGGAGCGTTGTCTTGCAGTGAAACATGTTTCGGTACTTAAGTATGTGTGTGGTAAATTGTTATTCCGAAAACCGTGACTGAAAAATGTATACCTATCATTCCACTTTTTCGTCCCAGAATAGACGAAGAGACTTATAACTTAATACTCGATGCTCGCGCGTATTTATCACGTATAAACTTACATTATCAAACACTTCCTGACTATTCGGGCAGTCCAAATCTACCAGAAACAGTACAGCCACATCCTGGTAAGAGGTCTTTGTGGAAACTGAAGACGATGATCGGATGCCAGCGCTTGATAGGCCTCTCATCAACTTAACCTGGGCATCTTAATAAACAGAAAAATGTGACGTAGGTCCCCATTGGAATAAATTTTGATATTAAATTAGTAAAAGTTCATTATTTTGTATTTTTAATTAAGACATGCACATTTTTAAATTTCAATCTAATGCTAGTGCTATCGATGGGAAAAATCAGGAGTGCAGAGAGAGTGAATAAATAATCCGTATCTACACCTATGATTAACATTGCTATTTAATGATATCAGGGAACGCATATAACGTCTACAGAGTAAAGTCCCGTTGCATTATTTTCCTAATCCATTGATGCAACGGGACTTTACTCCGTTGTAGTTTTGATGTTTTCAGGACTAACTGGAGTAATTAAAGTATTGAAAGTTTTGAAATCTTTGTTTCTCCTTCCTCCCCTTTCTCAATCATTGCTCTAATTTTTTAACCAGTATTTGTTTACATTAAATGTAAGTTACAAATTACGACACCATTACTTACTCTTTCTCCAACAAATGCCGTTAAACACTACCATGGTTGGAACGCGCTCATTTTCTACAAAACTTTTCAGAAACCTTTGTATATTTGGTCTACTTTCTATCTTACGAAGCGTTAGACATACGATAATTACAAACCGCAAAAGATTCATACCTAGTAAATTTTTATAAGTTCCGAGCACTAGTTGGCAAAAAAACCATGTTCTATGGCTGATGTTTCAAAAGGGTTGGGTGTAGGTACAAATACCGTGTGTAAACGCTCAAGAAATAAGTTAGAGGTCGGTATTATTCGGTCTTACCATTGGTAAGTAAGTCGGTTCCAATTTTTCGGGCATACTTCGGTTGACTTTATTAATGTTTCCTTCTAAGTGTAGATATGGAATAATAGTGATATAGAATTTCCTGTAGTAGGTACTACAACTTTTATTACAAATTCGGCGACTTAAAAATAAAATAATTGAATTAGAAATAAAATTTAAAACTAGAACTAAAAATAACTATAGAAAAAACACCCCTTCCAAAATTTCACTTTGCGGCATGGTGCCCATAACGCTGGCGGCGTTACCTCTCTGGATTGTTAAAGAAATCCTTTGCGAGAGGTAAGCGCCAGCCCTTGGGTCGCCGGTTTTGTCGATCAAGTGGGCCGACAACATCCTCATGAAAGCTTTCATGTCTGCCGACCAGGGACCCAGAGTCTCAACCGCGAGAGCGGCAAACTCATATTCATGCATTATGGATGAATACTTTCGGCGCTTGAGGCTCTGGGCCTGGCCAGCAGCAGCGCCGGCTTGTGACCGGGTGGCATTAATGTGAGACGCAGCGAACGTGTCGACACACGTTACGTCCCACACCAATGCCCTCCCCAATTTCCAAGGCACCAAGGTGATCCCGTCTGGGCGCTTGCCGTCGTCTCTGGCCAGTCCCACAGGCTCGAGGACCGCCGGTAGGGAGGCTGTGGCAAGCGATCGGCGGATCAGATCATTGATGGTGCCATGACGAAACAAGCGGCCGGCGCTCCTGTGGCAAGAGAGCCCGTGTCGTCCCAGTTGATCGACATTTTTGCCGCATGCACACCGGTGAGGGACGCAGATCCTTGAACCGAGCCGTAGGCAGATGGCAATCCGTAAACTGCTCGGATCAAGGACCGTCCCTAAGTTGCGGGAAGGAAGTGCGCGTAGCCAATGACCTGCCTCGTTGCAGGACACGGCCAAAACTCGAGCTTGGTCTGAATCGTCCAAACTACTATCCAATAAGGAAGCGTGGGTTGCCAAAAGTCGCGGATTATCCCATGCCCTCTGCGAGTGCCTGTTGGTAGGCAACTCCTCCCCGGAACATGCAGCACACCAGGCCTCTCTGGCCTCCGAGAGGCACGCTATCTCGTCAGCAGGTATCTGTGGTACGTTTAATATGATACCTACTAGAGACAACGAGCCGTAGGCGGAGGACAAAAAGGCCGGAAGCGCCACGTCGGAAGGGGAGCGGACACCAAGACCACCGAGACGGATAGGAAGAACCGCTTGGATCCAAGCCCTATTTTCGAAATTAATATTTAAAATTTTTGAAATTGTTACCTGAAGTGAATTTTCTATATCTGTTAAAATCGAAGGGAATTTCCATAATGGGCAGCTACGAAGCAAATACATAAATTTTGGGGTGAAAAGGCAATACTGAATGATGAATAATGCCATGTGGGGGTTCATTTCAAAAAGTAGGCCAGAAGTGCTATTAAATAAATTTAGTTTAAAATTAATAAGTGGGTTTATTGCGTCGTCAAATATTGGGGAACCTAAAAGAGTAAGAGATGATTTCGAGTGTACTGAAATATTTGGCAGCAATTCATTGAAATTTGAAAGTATTTCGAATTTCTGGTCGGCTGTAAGGCGATCCGGTAAGAAAATTTCGCACTTCCTAAAGTTCAATGACAGTCCTATTTCCGAAAATTTTGTTAATATTAATTCTAAGTCTTGTAGGACAGTTGCTGCGTCCCCACCGAGGGAACCGTCGTCGAGATACCAAAGATTAAATTTGGAAACTAAATTTGAAATAATCCCGTTTATTGCCAAACTGAAAGTGGCTGGACCAAGTGGGTCTCCTTGTTGACAACCCACGCTTGAGGAAATAATTTTGTCCCGAAAAAGTAATTTTGTTGGCGCTCTATAACACTGCCAAAGATAGCTGTAGAGTTCCGGAATTTCTTTCTTCACTTGTGTTAATAGAGCACCTCGATCAACCGAGTTAAAAGCATTTTAGGTAGGTAGTTATCCCCGAAAAACGATTTACTATCTCCCTATTCAGCAGATAATAGATCATTAGGAGGCCTGTGCCCAGCAGTGGGACGCAAATAGGCTGTAGTAGTAGTAGTAGTAGTAGATAGAACCTTAAAATTAAGAATCTCGAACAAGACCACAGGACCTGTGTGATAACCTTAAGATAGGTCTATATTCAGCAATGGACGACTTTCTACCGAAATTATAATGATAAGAAAATAAATCCACCCCAATCTCGATAAACAAGAAAAAAATTTAAACGACTCCTATGTGAAAATTTTCACTTTGTAGTGAGAATGAGATCAAAGTGACAATTAAAATATTAGTAACTCGTGAGTTTCGATTATTCAAATGGCGAAGCTCAAAATTGCTAATGGCAGATTCCGCGGCGAGGTACTAATTAAGTCTAAATACTAGTTTCCAAACCGAATGTAAATAAATATCTACTTCGAATAAACTTGTTAAGCTTGTTGGAATGTACGAACAGTTTCTGTAACCGTTATAAGCTTTTAATTAATTTAAAGCACATTTCAGATACAATTATTCGAGAGCCGGTGGCATCGTATTTATTTAGTTGTTGGCAACATACTGCCTCTGATCTATCGGGATTCATATTATCTCGGTTTTTGCGTATAATGCGTGAAATTTCATTAAAATTTACAACTGAGTTTTGCTGCGCTAAGTAAGTAAACGAAATCCAAAGATGTTTTATTACTTTTATTTAGATTATATCAACAGCTAATCAAGGGCCATCCTTCCCCAGTTGTTTCTTGCTCCATCCTTCCCTGTTGAGTAAGTTTGTGTGTGGATAAAAATCTCGGGCAAACCATTGCGTAAATGTTAGTGCTAGATAATTACAGGCACTAAAGCAACCTATCGCAATTCGGATCCGCAAATGAAACACGAATGTCCTTAATTAACAGGTTATTTATTTAACGACCGCTGAGCTATACGATTAAGTGCTGGATTTAATTCTACTCTTGTGCTAAAATTTATGTTCGTAGTAGAATTTTTAAAAGCTAGACAGCTTTTAAAAATTCACATCACATCACATCCATCACTCTTCAATGTTTGCTTTGAAACTTGATTTTTCTTTTTTCTCGCGTGACCATTCTGGAAATAATTAAATTATTGTTAATTTGACTATTTACTAGGTACTAATTTTAAAGACTATCTATATCTCTTCGTGCCCATTCATTCTAAATTCTTTGATTTTACAGAACTGGCAAAATTTTCCTCGCTCACAGTCGCTTGTAAGCGATCTCCAGCAGTAGCACAGCGGGCGCTAGCAGCATGCCGTACAATGTGGCCAACATGTCAGTAATGCCAACACTACTGATCGTGCCAGTACTCACAGTCGCTTGTAAGCGATCTCCAGCAGTAGCACAGCGGGCGCTAGCAGCATGCCGTACAGTGTGGCCAACATGGCGGAGTACATGTCAGTGATGCCAACACTGCTGAACGTGTTGAGGGCCCCGAGGCAGCGGGGCCGGCCGACGTGTAGTCGCTGGTGGATGCAGGCTTGAATCCCGGACTCGCGAATTTTTATGAAACTAATGGAAAATATTGGTCAAGTTTAATAGGTATATTGAAAAAGGCGCTGGATTTTTAAATTTACGATTATAAGGAACTAGCTGGTGCCCGCGACTTCGTCTGCGCAGGATTAGTATTTCGAGTAATATACACAATATCTTTATAAATTTTAGCCTATGCGTTGTTCTGATGTATAAGTTTCATTAAAATCCATTTAGTAGTTTTTACGTGAAAGAGTAACAAACATCCATCCATACTTACAAACTTTCGCGTTTATAATATTCGTAGGATTCTGTTTGAATAGACTCGACAAATTCATACAAAAAACCAAGGCATCTATTTTCATTACAAGTAAAGTCACCAACTGATGAGTATGTTAAAAAAATATAATTTGTAACCACCATATTCATTAGGAGACCACGTACGCGACATTAATGTTTTTAGCATGTATCTACGGCAATAAAAAAAGACGACTTCATTGATTAATTAAATCGGACAAAAAGCATCTTGACTGCATTTAATTTTGCTCATGACATGACTTTTTTTACTTACTTGATTTTAAATATGTCTTTATAAGGCGAACGTTTCTGGCCGGGGACCCAGGGGTCTATTTCGTTGATGTAGTCGATCTCGACGAGGTCGCACTTCTCGTCTTCCTGGTACGTCTCCTGGATCAACCGGTAGCCAGGGTTCAGCTCCATGTGGAAGGCAAACAGACCCTGGAAATTTAAGTTGGGATATTAGAGAGAAATGAAAAGAGATAACTTTACCTTTACACAGTGATACCGAATTGGTACGGGATCATAACGTAAATAAATAATAATTATGTCATGTTATAAAGTACCTAATTAATATTGCAAGTAATTTTATTATTATTTTGTATCTACTTTTATAATTAATGAATTTTTGACGTGTGCTTATGCAATAAATTATTTTGTATTGAATTGAATTTAATATCCTATTGTGTAATATGCTGTAAAGTACCCTTTTCGCTAAGAAGCTATTAATATTTTGTATACTAATTAGAACATTTTGCCTAAAAGTTGTTGCCGTAAAAAAAGTGTAATCTTTTCTAATTCGCACTGCTAATTCTTGGAATTCCCTCCCTACGTGTATGTTCTCTAGATCCTATAATCTTGGTGTATTCAAGTCTAGAGTGAATAGGCATCTTCTGGGTAAGTGTGTTCCACCTTAGACACTATCATCAATTTCAATCAGGTGTGACAGGCTGACAGGGTCAAACGCAAGGCCGTTGTGACAAACAAACAAGTCTTACACGTCTTATCTTCTCGACTCCTTCTTTCATGGTGTAGAAGTTAGCTTTCTTGCCTTTGGGCGCAATCTTCTTGTTGTAAATCTCTTTACGTAGAGGATCGTTTAGTTTCTGCAAAAAAAAAAAAACACCAATAAGAACGTTTCAACTAGCGTACAAGCAACATTTTCTTGTTTCAGTCTATTCTATGTATATTTGTCTTCTTGCCTTGAAGAAGTATCTGTTGTAAGCGAAATCGCTAGCACCGAGCTTCAAAGGAGAGTTCAGAATATCCTGGAGACTCCTGACTGAGGAACTAGGAGCCCTCAGCAGCACTACGATGTTAGCGGAGTATGCAGCGTACAAGATCGTCAGGGCAATGAACAGGAGGAGAGTCACCATACGACCTGCAGATGTAAAGAAGAGGATTTCTACAAAATCTGTCGGTTTCAGGGGTTGGTGTTTGGTGTTGCGGATGAAGCTTCTGCTAAGGCGTTTGCACTTAAGTACTTAGATACAAAAGGTTATTATTCATATCAAGAAGGTAGAGAAAAATGTTTTTTCAGAGTTGGTACCTATAGCGCGAATGATTCCTCTGGCGTTTAACTTATACTTACTCGACGAATTGATAGGTGATGGTGACATCTTATCATCATTAGTAACGTAAGTGTATTAATACATTTGTTTTCCATTTTAGGGTTATGAAAACAAAGTTGCATAAATAAAATAAATTTAGATGAATATCAGTTCCTACAGTGTGTATAGTTGAATAAGCATGCATAAGCAATGATGAGTTATCAAGCGGAGTCACAAGTCACGATCTAAGGATCTAAGGAAGAAGTAATGAGGCAACGAATGAGGAGAGAAAAACAGGAATAGATAGTAAAGCACAGAATGGATTACCTGCCGCATACCTCGGCTCCAAAGTACATCCTTGCTGCAGCACCGCTCCTATTGTTAGAATTAAAACGTCCGCCCACGATCCGTCTAGTTGAAAAACGTGCTAAAAACAATAACCAATAATTTACGAGGCATTTGATTTGTAATAGCTGATGAAATTTTGTAAGAGATTTGTTTCTGTTCATGTTGATAAGTAGATGATGTTTATGTCAAACACTACAAGCGGGTCTTTAAATCACTCTTAATGCAGTGCGTAAAAGCCTTTCTAAAATGATTATTTTACTTCCACACTTTCGCAATTCACTCTGGGAATTTGACAATAATACCGTCAGGATAGTGATAGCTGTTGAAACGCCAGGAGAATCAGCCAACTGACTCGAATTTGCTATGCTGAATAAACCATTTCATTTGATCCGATAACATCTCAGTAGTGAACTTGGTGTATTAAAAAATAAAGATTTCTTACCATGCCCATAGTTGCCTCCCACTTGGAAGTGATATACAAGAACACAGCACAAGCAAGTACGCAGACGAACACCGCTAGCCAAACTGCCCCAGTGAAGGGTAAAGCGAAGATGTTGGAGACGTAGGCTAAGGGTGGCTCCCTGAAGACAAAACGGACGGCCGTACTGCCCACCATAGCAATGTAGTCGATGTTACGCATGCGCTCCTGGGTAAAGATCGTCAGGGTTCCTATAACATCGAGGGTTAAGGTTTAGGACTCCTTAAAATAAGACCATCTGTATAACCATATGATTGCAATAAAGATTTGAATTTAATTGATTTTTTTTATTAAAGGCTCAAGGAAATGGTTCGCATGAAGCCACGCTAGCTACTAATTAGTAAAAAAATATTGAGGAATAGAAGGTAGATAATATATCGCGAATAAAGATCGGTGCTATTAACTAACATTTAGTAATATGAATGCGCCAGTCAACAAATTATAAGACAAATGAATTTTGCGAAGAAAATAAAGTAAAAGCAAAGCTGACAGCATAGTAGGTACAGTCCGTACAGTATTACAAAGGTTATGAGTATAATTATTAGATTATGAGAGTTATTAGATTATATTAATTAGTTCGTCAAAATTAGAAATCCTCATCAAATAGAGATTCTTCAGATGTTGCTGAAATTTGTGTTTCACTTTAACTTTATAGATACTTACATTCATCTTCCAGTAAATAAATCTATTTGATCTATGTAACTGTATGTTAAACCATTACCAATATCTCCTTCTTTCTTAATCAGCTGCTCCACTATGCCATTCCACGAACCGTTCTTGTCCACATATCCCCAAGTGTTCGAGAACAAGAGCTTCTCCGTCGCATTCATCATCTCGAAGCAAATCTTCACCACCATGTACGACATCTTCGTTATGGAGTCCTGGTGGAGGTTTCTGGAAGATTTTGTCAGTGATTTTTTTGCTGGCGATATTTTTATTTATTTATTTATTCGGTAAACCAACAGTCATTACATCGATACATTGATGATGTACATGGAAAGATTTACAAGCTATGATGCATAACTAATTATAGGTAAACACAACATGTTATTTATAACTGTTTGTTACTGTTTTCAGTATCGATTATCATCATCATCATCATTTCAGCCAAAAGACGTCCACTGCTGGACATAGGCCTCCCCCAAGGCTCGCCACTCAGACCGGTCCTGTGCTACTTGCTTCCACCGGTTTCCCGCGACCTTCACGATGTCGTCGCTCCATCTTGTTGGAGGCCTACCGACAGCTCGTCTCCCGGTTCGCGGGCGCCACTCGAGAACTTTCCGGCCCCATCGGCCATCAGTCCTGCGAGCAATGTGCCCCGCCCACTGCCACTTAAGGCTCGCAATTTTCCGGGCTATGTCGGTGAACTCAGTTCTACTACGGATATCCTCATTTCTGATTCTATCACGCAGAGAAACCCCGAGCATAGCCCTCTCCATTGCCCTCTGAGTGATTTTGAGCCTTCTTATGAGGCCCATCGTAAGCGCCCACGTCTCGGAACCATAAGTCATCACTGGCAACACACACTGGTCGAAGACTTTCGACTTGAGACACTGCGGTAATTTGGACGAAAAGACACTGCGAAGCTTCCCGAACGCTGCCCAGCCGAGTCGGATTCGACGATTGACCTCTTTCTCGAAGTTGGACCTACCTAACTGGACTGTTTGTCCCATGTATACATAATGGTCAGTATCGATGAGGACGCTAAAACCCGCCATCATTTTCTAGGCTAAATTATATATCTTACTGTTTAGTCCTAATCATGCAATCTCTATAAAATGCTAATAAGTATAATTAAATATGTAAATTTTTGTTAAAAATAACTAAAATCACTCTGATACATGTTATATAACCAGTATTTGACATTTGTAGCCTTTTGACCTTTAATACTATTTGCTTTTAGAATATTCCTGGGCGGTGAAGCCATTAAATTGAATTTGTAATCACAAATTACCTTGACAATGACCACCTACAGTGTCAATACGGTTAGTCATAGTTTGTAGATATTGTGTTCTATTATTGACCACTAATATTGTTACTGAATACTTATATCTGAATGATCTTTGATACTAAATAAAGATATTCTGTTTACTTACAATCTATCGTCCATATGTTTTCGTGTCTCATTGCTGTCGGTTATTACATTAACCATAGTAAGTACATTCTTTCTTATATCTCTTCTTCTATAGGACATAACTTTGCTTTCTCTGTAATCTTCAATTGTTCCATATTTAGTATCGACTACGATTATACGTTTCTCATTAATTGCAACACCTGTTTGGTAGCCTTCAGCGATTGATGGGTAAATTTCTGATGTAGTATTATTTGGTCGCCATAAACCTCGTAGGTTGTAAATTACTTCAGATTTCTCGTTTATTTTATAAACTGCAACAATATCAATATTGAAAAGCCATGCTACAAAGACTAAAGTTACATAGTTGTAAATTAAAGTAGAATCAATTTACAAGTTATGCTTTTTGATCTTTTAGTTTTAATTGCTAATACCACTACTGTTCTGATTTATAATTAAGTCAAAGGTAGATGTAAAGATGCATTTCGGGTAGGTACCTATCATGCCCCCGACGAGACAACATGAATACTGCATTGCCTCATTATTATAATCAGTTTGTTTATTTTTATTAATCGTAACATGTTATAAATAATTCAACATCGACGATACTGATGATGTAATGAGGAGATTCCGACTTTACGTGTGGACAATTTATTGTTTACAAGTACCAGGATCAAGGTTTAACACGTCACGTTCGTAGAACAATAAAACAGGACAGTTTATGAGTAGGTAACTTTTAAAATTTCGCCGTTATGATTAGCAAAAAAACATAATCCAAAGACGTCAATCTGGTGACACACGTTTCCACCGGATTCCTACCCACCAGACGCCTTATTCCAGTTTGAGTGTAACGATTTTCTATCTCCTACAGCGGTGCCTGCATACAGTTTACGTCATGTTTTGCTAAGAAGCATGCGACAACAGAATTAAGAATTTTATATAAATAAATAAATAATAATAAATATCTCGGGACATTTCACACGAATTGACCTAGCCCCAAACTAAGCGATGCTTGTATTACGGGTGCTAGACAACGATATAAATACTTATATATAGAAATACTAAATACTAAACATCCATGACTCGAGTACAAACATTCGTGCTAATCACACAAAGTTTGCCCTGAGCGGGACTCGAACCCGCGACCATCGGAACAGAAGGCAGGGTCACTACCAACTGGACCAATTCGGTCGTCCTAAATATAAAAACTTACACAACATTTTGCAAAAAATAATTCCAACTCAATAGATTAATTAATATTCTTCGCACACCTTGTTTGACAAGGCAAAATGGATTGTAGCATTCTCATAGAGGACCTTTTGACCCACAATGTTGACATTAATCGAGAATTTATTGACAGATTGATCGAATGATCGCCAATTTATGTTCAAGTTGATTGAATCGTAAGGTGCCATGTTATAAAAAGTTGAAAACAAATCAATGGAGTGTTTAATGATGTTTTATAGATCCTTTGTTCGCGCTGCTTCACTTAGTTTGATACCTGTAACGCCATCTCGTATGCATCTTTAGGAACTATTTAAAATTAGTCATATAAACTACTTTATCTACGCGCGCACATCTATTTTCTCTTTTCCCATCTCTTTCTCCCTTACAATGCGTTTGGTCGTAAGACAAGGATAGCAATAACCAATGATGGTGAAGAGATGTTCTTTTGATTAGAAGACCGGATGTAAAACTCTGAAGGATTATGCCATTATAGAAAAACAAGAGCACTTCCGTTTTAGCTTTGATGGTCGTTGAAGACGCTCCGCTAAAATAATCTTTTATTGGACATATAACGCAATTGAAGTGATTTGTGCAATAGTATTTTTAGCCCATTTAGTTTCACCTGGCCAGGTTGTATTTCTAGTGTTACGAACGGATTTTGAGTGAATTTTCGACGGAATTACCTACGCGATACAAGAAGCGTTGTCGCCGCCATCGCCATTGTTTACAAGGAACTCCAACCCAGTCTTCAGCCAGCCCGCCGAGCTCCATCGCCTGCAGATAGCCGATCCAGGTACCAAACGCATCCCTTCTTTTTCTACGGGAGTTTTGAACCCGTATCCAATTCCCCTTTTCCCTTTTTCTGTGCGCGCGTAGTGACATTTTCAATAGAACGACCATTTTTCATTAATGTACAAATTATTTTCTTTGCCTTTTTTACAAATAGCAGTTTCCGCACGGTCCTTCGAATACTCAAAAATAAATATCAATTATCCGCAATTTTAGTTTTCGAGCGCAAACACATTTTTTGGTCCAGTCGAACCGGGTCACTGAACTTTGTCAGTACCTATGTAGAAATAGTCAACTTATTTCATCCGCGCTTACTTTTATGATTCAAAGGTATTCTAATTGATATATTTGCTCGCTTTGGTTTCGCGTTTTCGTGTGAGATTATACCTAATTTATTATTGTATCGTTGTCGCATAGGTATATTCACCGAATAGACGCCCCGCACCGCACCGCGATAGGTATTCAATTGTTTCTTATTTGCCATTCCGATGCATTTATTTGTGAATTATTCACAAACACATTCATGTGTTAAGTGAAACGCGTTTTATGTTGTTCTGCAAATAAGTGTTCTTGTGTTGTAATTTCGTTCGCAATTCGCATGTTGATAACACGCTGAAAAGATTAATTGTATTTACTGGTACCTACGCAAGTACCTACGCAATTGTTTCGTTTTCTTATAAATAACTATTTTATTGCTCTGAATAAAAAATAATTTTCATTTTGTATGTGCGTAACTACAAGTACTTACATACCGCATGTAATATACATGAATAAGTTCGTATGGGTATCTGTTAATTTATTGTCTTTGGTTGTGCGCATACCTATAATGAATATTACGGTACACGGATAGTTCTTTAGTTCCCACATGCTTAATTTTATCTTGTATCTGTACGTGTGAGTACTTACTGAACTCTTACTATGTTTTGTCGTGCGCACATTATTAATTAAAAATAACAAATGACATGAGACTATTAATTGTTTAATTAAGTAGATACTTAATTGTAAACTTGTTTAGGTTTCGCATTTATAACATTTCGTTCGTGTCTGTTGTCGGTAAAGGAGTACTAATTGCGTTATCGATTGCTATATTGTAGTAGGTATAGTTTATGCATCCGCTCGCTCGTGTGACTTGCGCTAAGTCCAAAATGTCGGAACAAAAGTTGAAAATTTTGGAATCCAGACGCGCCGCGTATTTTCAACGGGTTCAGACTACCTATTTATGTAATGTCTCATAAACTCGATGATGACAATTCTGTAGAATTATTTCTTACAAATGTTGAAACATTGGATTCGATTAGAGATAGCTATTTGAAGACTCTTGAAGAGATCAATGAAGTGCAGTTGACTATAAAATCTGACGCGGAACCCAGTCATAGCACATGGCTAGCTTTCGAAGAAATTTACTGTCACATAAAGCATCGACATTCGAAGCTTATTAGTCCCCGCGATGTAAAGCCTAAAGTGGGTGAGTCAAGTCATCTGCTGGCTGACTCTCACCGGGTCGCCCCTAAGGTGCCTCCGATGGAGTTGCCGGAGTTCAACGGCGATCCTCGCGTTTGGCCGTTGTTTTACGCTAGTTTCAAAACAACCGTTCACGAAAATAGTTACCTCAGTGATTCCGAGAAGGTATATTATTTGATAGGGAAATTAACCGGTAAAGCGCAGTCCGTCTGTGCCGGTTTAACCCCTTGCGCGGAAAATTATCATATAATTTATCAAAATTTAGTTGATAAGTATAATGACCGACGCTCACAGTGCACAACATATCTCGACCAAATATTGAATCTTAAACCGCTAATTACGGTTAGCGCCGACAATTTGGAAAACTTCGTTGATAAACTTTCTTCGTCAGTAGCCGCTCTAAAGAACATGAAATTGCCTGACCTTTGTGATTTTATTTTGCAACACATTGCCGCTAAAAAATTAGACTGCGAAATAGTTCGCATGTTCGAAATGGATAGTCGTGGTACAGAGTTACCAACATTTGACAGTTTAGTTCACTTCTTACGCGAGCACATTAAAATATTACAACGAACTACATATAAATCGCCTCAAATTAGCAAAAACACACACGCATACTCAAATATTGTTGTTGAGCAAATGTCTCCCTCGACATCTCCACTACCCGCTGTCCATCCTGACGATAGTGATAATATTGATCGTAATAGCGTGAATATTAATTCTTGTACGCTGTGTCAGGCGTCCGCGCCCCACGAGCAGTTGTATAGATGTGCTGGCTTTCAGAAGTTATCACCTATTGACAGATACAACTTCGTAAAAATGTATAATTACTGCTTAAACTGTTTAAGCTATAAACACAGAGTTAGTGCCTGTAATTCCAATAGTTCGTGCCGCAAATGCAACAGCAAGCATCATACGATGTTACATTTTGAAGGTAGCAAATCCGCTCCCGCTTCGTTAGCTAATAATAATAATAAATACGATCAAGTTCCCAGTACCGCGATCTGTGTTTCGAATGATGTAACGGATTCCTCATCAAGCTCGTTAGATCCTTTCGCACAATCCGCGCCGCGTCAGTGTCATGTAGTGACGGAGACTAGTATCCCTGTGTCTCCTCTGGGCTGTTGCGCGCAGCTTTCCTCGCCGCCCTCCGCCTGTGCGCCGGCGGCGGCCGTCTCGCTGCCCATTAGGGAGGAGTCTAGTAATACTGCAATGCCAATGCAGTTTTCGGTTAATAATTGCAGTAGTGAGACTTTAAGTAATAGTGTACAATGTACTAGTGCTGTTATACTGCCTACAGCTCGCGTGATAATTCGTGACTCTAATGGTCAATACCGTTTAGTACGGTGTCTACTGGATAGCGCATCACAAAGTAACTTTGTAACACGTGATTGTAGCCTGCGACTAGGTTTGAACACATATCAGGATGATATCACAGTAAAGGGCATAGCCGGGTCAAGTACGGTCATTAATTCTATAGCACCTGTGCGATTCTTCTCTCGCTTTGATCTTAGCACTAGTTACGACCTCGACGCTTTGGTGGTTGATAAAATCACAGAGAAAATACCAAATGTAACAGTAGACCGGTCGTTCTTGTCGAACTTTGACGCACTCCCTCTAGCTGATGATTCGTACAGTGACATGGGAGACATAGATATTTTAATTGGTGCATCACTCTTTCCTAGCCTTTTGCTGGGAAATAAAGTTCAAAGTCCTAACACGTCATCCTACGCTTTAGAAACTGTTCTAGGATATGTTATATTGGGAAATGCCCCCGCTAGTACTTCGCCCATTGGTATATACTCATCGGTATCATATTGTTGCGTTGCTCCATGCTTAGCTGACACCAGAGTCAATCCATTTTGGAATTATTACCAGCGAGATCACCACTTTCTCACCGCACAGACACGAATGAAATTGAATATGTCATGGTATCCTAAAGCGGCAGGTTCGGTTGTAATTGTTCAAAATGACAATACACCTTCTTTTTACTGGCCTTTGGGTATTATTGACGAAGTATTGTTTGATATAGACGGATTCGCTAGTGTAGCCAGGGTGAGGACGTCATTAGGTTCATATATTTGGCCAGTTGCACGTCTTAGTCCTTTAGTGGCTTACTTGTAAGATTGCTTTAGTTTATTTTGAAGGGAATCCTTCAAGGGGGGGGATATGTTCGCGCTGCTTCACTTAGTTTGATACCTGTAACGCCATCTCGTATGCATCTTTAGGAACTATTTAAAATTAGTCATATAAACTACTTTATCTACGCGCGCACATCTATTTTCTCTTTTCCCATCTCTTTCTCCCTTACAATGCGTTTGGTCGTAAGACAAGGATAGCAATAACCAATGATGGTGAAGAGATGTTCTTTTGATTAGAAGACCGGATGTAAAACTCTGAAGGATTATGCCATTATAGAAAAACAAGAGCACTTCCGTTTTAGCTTTGATGGTCGTTGAAGACGCTCCGCTAAAATAATCTTTTATTGGACATATAACGCAATTGAAGTGATTTGTGCAATAGTATTTTTAGCCCATTTAGTTTCACCTGGCCAGGTTGTATTTCTAGTGTTACGAACGGATTTTGAGTGAATTTTCGACGGAATTACCTACGCGATACAAGAAGCGTTGTCGCCGCCATCGCCATTGTTTACAAGGAACTCCAACCCAGTCTTCAGCCAGCCCGCCGAGCTCCATCGCCTGCAGATAGCCGATCCAGGTACCAAACGCATCCCTTCTTTTTCTACGGGAGTTTTGAACCCGTATCCAATTCCCCTTTTCCCTTTTTCTGTGCGCGCGTAGTGACATTTTCAATAGAACGACCATTTTTCATTAATGTACAAATTATTTTCTTTGCCTTTTTTACAAATAGCAGTTTCCGCACGGTCCTTCGAATACTCAAAAATAAATATCAATTATCCGCAATTTTAGTTTTCGAGCGCAAACATCCTTATTAAAGTATTTAACAAAATAAGCAAAGCAATAAATTAACTATGATTTTCCTATTTGTCAAGAAGCTATTTAGATATGTTTTGCAAACGGTCACACTTGTCCTCATTATGGTCTACCGAAAGTTAACTAGTTGCAAAGTGTGTACCTACCTACATGCATAGTTCATTCTTTGTATTATAAAGTTGTTGTTAACCTTAATGAATGAATGGCTGGATGTATTAGCGTCCGTCCTGCTGCAATTTTCCCTCTGCTCTATACAATTTAGAGCTAATTTTAAAAAGGGTGTCACCGTGTTACCCCATGCTCAGCGATCGGCAACCAATTCGTGATGCCTCTGGTGTCACAAATATAGACATTTGTGACACCAGAGGCAGGCGGCGGATACAATTTACCATCAGGTGGGCCGGGCCGTCCGACCGCTTGTCAGTCAAAAATCATAAAAAATATTTTTGACATGGGTACGGACATGGGAAAATCACACAGGGGCTCTATTCAAAACGTTACATAGGGAAAGGGAACATCCATATTCATACTTATATTTAAAGTTCAATTTGAGCGCCGTGACGTTTTGACGTTCCTTATAGCTTCCCAATGAATTTCCTTTTACGTCCGGAATGAAGCCTCAGGCTATTTTTGTCAGGTTTGCCGCGGTTAATACTCGAATAAAATTTTTAAACGCCAAGCAAGTGGTTTATTTATTGATGTGCCAAGTTATTTGAACACCTCGTTTGTTCACTTGTCTTGATCTACGACAAACGACAATGTTACAGCCGTAAATGTTTACAACTTATTGTTTTAGCGTGGAAATGCATATTTTATGATTGGAAACCAGTCACGTTCAGATTTCAACAGTACCTAAGTACCTACTTAAAAACATGGTTCGAGATCAGCATAATAATCCTTAACAATTCAATCAACTTACTGCCCAAAGTCAATGTATTGACCTGGACATTAACACAGAAAACATAAAATAATCGATTTTACCTGAAATTTGAAAGAAAAGTTACAAAATTTTTACCGTCACACCCTCACGAGTATTTTGCGCTGCGTATATGCTAGCAATATTTTTTGTTTCACTGAAATCCTATCACTGTTTCTTTAATCAGGCTCAAATGAAAAATTGCATAAAATACGTGGATGACACGCTTACCCTCAATGAGCTCGTAATCTTCTCCTCTTTTCTGGGCTATGACAACGTCACTATTAAAAAGCATGATGATGCCACTCAAAAAGCTCAAATCCGAGTCCTGGTTGAGAATTAACCACCGATACGGAGACTTGAAATAATCTTCGTCGCTTGCCTGGAAACGTTTTGCCCGTAAATAAGTCTTTCCTTCGATTACGTTGGAAGAAGAGAATATTGGGAATTGGAGTCAGCCAACTGGCCTTATCCACTTGACATGAAAGTTAAATAATTGTGAGCTTCGATAATGGTGTAGTCCCAACTGAATTTAGTATCTGTAGAGATTTTCATGTAAGCTGATTAATCTGCTCAGGTACTTTTATTAAGTGGTTACACAGTTGCCTTGACTCTATTTGCTCCTCACCTACACGTAGTATCAGAACTCGAGTCCTCTGTCAATTATCATAATTCATCCGATCACAATTAAGGTGTAAAAGAGTGGATTGTGGCGTACCTTCATCAGGAACTCCTCAGTGCCTCGGCAGCCAAGGTCGGCTAAGATGACGAGGTTCTGTAGATGGTGTTCTGGCCTGTTCGGCTGTAGAGAGCTTGCCATGTTCATGTTGACACCGTGGAGATGCTTAGCGAGGAGTGTTAGTTCATCTAAGGCAGAGACAAAAGTAGTGAGAGACCAAGTTTAGGTCTGTGGTTGGATACTGTAAATTTTCATTAGCCACAGACGGCTTCATTTACAGCGACAAAAACAGACTTTTACTTTTATTTTATTTCTTACGGCAGGCCAGGCATTACAAGAAATGTAATATTTGCTATACCTTGCAGTGTGGGATGGATGGCTAGGTTATTTGGTTAATTGGATGGCACGTAATTTTTTTGTGGCAGGATTGCTTGCATTTAAAATAGATTATAAAATAAAAAGGCGGAGTTCAGGGCAATTTATAAGAATTCAGTGATTTCAAGTGGATATTAGCTTAGCCGCTTTATATTATTCACGATTTGAAAGAAGAACATTGCACACATGCTGTATAGGTAAGAGCTGAAGAAATGAAAAAATAGTACATTATTGCCGTGGCCGGGAAAGTAGGTCTTTGCAGGCTGAGTACTGGTTTAAAGGGCCGAGGCTTCGCCGAGGCCCTTTAATATGTACGAAGCCTGCAAAGCCTTTCACGTGCCGAGGCTTATATAGTGCTTTTCTCAAAAATGAAAAAAAAACCTTGATATTAGGTATTCATAATACAGCATTGACACGGACGCAAAGGTAGTCAAGTACTTACAACAAATCCAATGGAACGCCAGTCTTATTTCGTATTCACCGATATTTGACTTTAACAGACACACTAACACGGCAAGTTAAAAACTCGCATGTAGATTTCTCGTTTTTTATAAAAAATAAGACGTTTTATTAATTTTTAAACCAAACTAGTAAACTATTTTCATGAAATTTAGCTAAATAAATCTGATACAAGACAAGAACTCCCGCTCTTTATGGATCGTTCTTTTTTTAAATTCCGTTCTGAAATACATTGCGCTGTTTCAGACACGGATAAAAACGTTTGGTTTCGCGTCAATTGACAGATACAGAATATGCAGACTTGGCTGTTTGGGAATTCCTTCGCGTATTTATCAGTTTAAAAAAAAAGTACCTGTACGATAATGAAATTTCATACAACATTCCCTGCGCTTATACATGCCGCGGAAGTAAATTCATACAAATTTCCGGGGCATGCAGTTGAGTTTTTTTTTTTTTTTTTTTGACTGATCGTCAATGACGCACTTTGCGGTCTGATAGAAAGCAGACAATGACGAGTTTCCCCGCCATTTTTGAGAAAAAAATGTTAAATTGTTACCGAGAGATTACTCGAAAAAGGTACTGAGTGAAAAGTGTATTAATTAAATGACGTCAATGAATCTGTTTAACTCATCACATCTCTAAGGACGTGTTCAAAATGTCGAAGCCGTGGTGGTCTAGTGGTTCGACCTACCGCCTCTCATGCAGAGGGTCGGGGGTTCGATTCCGGCTCGCACCTCTAAGTTTTCTTATGTGCGAAATTCAATTTGAATTAAGCACTGTGCTTTTCGGTGAAGGAAAACATCGTGAGGAAACCTGCGCGCATCTGCGAAGTGATTCAAAGATGTGTGTGAAGTCCCCAATCCGCATTGGGCCCGCGTGGGGACTATAGCCTAAACACTTTCGTGATGAGAGGAGGCCTGTGGCCAGCAGTGGACGCAAATAGGCTAGTAGTAGTAGTAGTTCAAAATGTAGAGAACCAGAGTCAATTTAATTCAATTCTAATATTTATAATTTAATATTTATAATATTATAAATATTAAATTATAAATATTAGAATTACCTATATATGTACTTTTACTACTTACTAGGACAGTACTTACAAGGACTCCAACAAACGTAAGGGGTTAAAATTGAAGTGGAAACACCATCCAGCTTAGCAAAAGATACTATCATATTTATGCCGTTAATATCTAAACTAAACACAAAACTCACTTGGATGAAGTAAAACATAGATATCCACATTTTTAAGAAAAAGACGACTAACTTGGGCAAAGAAAATCATATTATGTGGGTTTCTGTTGAAGCATTATGAAAGCGTAATGAACATTAGAGACGAACGAAACTGTCTTTTTTTGTAAGTAGGTACAGTCATCTGTAAAAGTGTTCATATTGAAATTGTAAAGGCTGACTAGAATCTTTTTCCTTCAGCGTCAGTTACATTGAAAGATTTTATTATAGTAACATCCGGATCATTATCAGGTATATTTTAAAAGCAAGTAGAAAAACCGATTCTGTATGATGCAATGCTAAACATACTACTACTACTACTACAGCCTATTTGCGTCCCACTGCTGGGCACAGGCCTCCTCTGATCACGAAAGGGTTTGGGCATAGTCCCCACGCGGGCCCAGTACGGATTAGGGACTTCACTCACATCTTTGAATTACTCTTCTTATGATAAACATAGGTAGGTAGTTAATATTGTGAGCAAATCTGATGGAGACTGTACCAGAAATAATATATTCTGTTTATACATTGAACGTACCCAGCAGGGCAGTTAACATGTCATTACGTTACGTACGAATCGTTGGTTAAATTTTCATGACGTTTTCAGGAAAATGCGTGGCATTAACATTAAGTTTCTGAAGAAGTATTTATATGTGTAATTTACTTATTCAGTCATCCATAGAGACCTGTTGTATTACGTAGAAAATAGTGAATTTAGATTAGGTAGGTTAGGACCTACTTAATGGTTGAAAATTATAGTCAGTGTATTTTTTCTCTTATGAATCAATTTCTACAGAGTTTAGGAATTGGGTAAACGTCAGTAGGGTAACTACTTACGGTGTAATTTTTTCCTTTCTCAAGTATTAGTTACTCAAGAATGCGCTTCAAAATATTGTAAGTACATTTACTTTAAAATAAATAAATGTGGGTCATTCATGATACTAATAATAATTATTATGTATTGTTTGTCACGTATTTAAACTGAATAGTTTTTGTATCCTGTTAACCCTTTAACCCAATTATTAAAGCCTACTTGGAATTTAAATCAGACGTCAAAAGTCACTCATTTCGCTTCGGAGAATTGCATACAATGCAATTTACAAAATTACAAAATGACCTACAATACCATCATTAAGCTCTCATTGATCCTTATGTGAACGACCATAAAGTCGTAAATCAATACATAATGCAGTTTGAAAGCGGCAAGTTGATGTGCAACTTTTTCAATTTGCAAAGTGTGTCAAGAGCGCAGGATGCAGCGACATGCGCAAGTTAAAATATAATAGACCTTTTTGAAGCGACTTACGAGTTAAGTTAAAACTAGTCTTAAGAGGCATCTTTCATAAGTCATTTCACTATGTAATTACAGGAGATCCTTCATAAGACAGAACACGGAGTCATAAGTTCTAAGAAATTTATGGAACGAAATATGCCTCCAAGAACATTTTGCTAACTTTATATTTCGGTTGATTTTACAACAGTTGTTACATTTACGACATCATTGCGTTGAGATAAGGTTCAAATTGTTTTTAATGAACGGCATATTAAGCTGGTTTTTATCCCATGAATGACCCCAATACAGTTTTCCTCATAAGATATGAATGGGTGTGTGTTGCTCAATCAGTGCTCAATCATTAAAATACATTTTCTAATTGTTTGTATGTTATTAGGAGGTACTTACATAAATGGTGTACAATACAAATATGTTTTAGTTAACACTTAAAACATTAGGTCTGGTGATTTCACGAGTGATTTATTTTGATCTTTTTTGGGTTTTATGGGAAATCCTATATCCCTACGTATGGACTCGAATGAGTTTATCATGTGTGGAATGTATAGATTAACTCCAGTCTGTCTCATTTGGCAATTTTGGCATTGTACAACTGTTCAACCAATCAACGACCCATTGTTTTACAAGCCTACTATTTACACACGTATATTATAAGTTACATTCAGATTTCGGTATTATACTAGCTCCTGCCCGCGACTTCACCCGCGTGGAATTCGGTTATCGCGTTCCCGCGGGAACTATGCGTTTCTCCGGGATGGAAAGTAGCCCTAAGTCCTTTCCCGGGACTCCAACTATCTGCATGCCAAATTTCATCTCAATCCGTCCAGCGGTTGAAGCGTGAAGAGGTAACAGACAGACAGACAGCGTTACTTTCGCATTTATAATATTAAGATGGATAATATGGATATGCATCGATCCGCATACTCGTCAGAGATTTAATGCAAACCCAATCTTCTGCGTGCATCACTGTATAGTTAAATAGTCGAGGCAGATGCTTATATGTAGGTACTACTACTACAGCCTATCTATTTGCGTCCCACTGCTGGGCACAGGGCTCCTCTCACCACGAGAGTTTGGTTGGGCTATAGTCCCCGCGCGGGCCCAGCGCGGATTGGGGACTTCACACACATCT
This sequence comes from Aethes cnicana, assembly GCA_963971205.1. NCBI lineage: Eukaryota > Metazoa > Arthropoda > Insecta > Lepidoptera > Tortricidae > Aethes > Aethes cnicana. Next base: position 10,131,962 of record OZ020290.1, on the reverse strand, counting down.
TTGAATTACTTCACAGATGCCTGCAGGTTTCCTCACGATGTTTTCCTTCACCGAAAAGCTCAGTGGTAAATTCAAATTGCTTATTATATAGGTAAAAAAAGAAAAATACTAAGAGCGCTACGGTGTTCCCCGAGGAATCCCCTAAGCCTTGGGAACATCAGAATAACAAAAGGGAAAATTCTGTAAGTAAGGTAATAAAATTAATTGGAATCCGTCCTGTAACTTGGTAAGGGCAAAAAATATCATCAAAATCAAACATTAATCCAACGCCAAGGAAGTCGAAATATTTTTTCGTAATAAACATGACAAAATATTCAGTTGATTGTAAGTACTTATGATTAATCTTATTCTGTACTGGATTAAGTAGTTCATTTCTCACAACACTAAAATACTTAGCCATTTCAAATGAAAACCTACGCCAACGTTGCCAAACGCCTAGGTAATTACATTAGAAAAAACCGGCCAAGAAGCGAGATAAACTGGCGTGGAGAGGGTTCCGACCCTTGATTATTTTCAGTGACGTTCATTTTCAAACCGTTTCACAGATATATTTCAAATACCATGGACTTTTTAATAATTTTCCTGTAATCTATAGATCAATAACCATCCTCCGTATTTTTTCCAAAATTTTAGGTTTAGTAGTTTCGGAGATAAGGGGGGGGGGGGGTTGGTCATTTTTCGCCTATTTTCTTAAATAACTTGAAAAGTTTTGACCAAAAAAAGATTAAAATATATATATATTTGAGATCCTCATAAAAAGTACTTTCATTTCATACATCACACGATATCATCATCATCATCATTTCAGCCGAAAGACGTCCACTGTTGGACATAGGCGTCCCCCAAGGCTCGCCACTCCGACCGGTCCTGTGCCAACTGCTTCCACCGGTTTCCCGCGACTTTCACGAGGTCGTCGCTCCAGACGATATACCTAGTTTGAAATACTTCATTAATATTTTTTCAAATTTATCCCCCAAAATAGGGCTGTAAATGATTAAGCTTCATTTATTTTCGTTACCCGTCCGTCTTTGGGTAAACTTACATATACGTACCAAATTTCAACTTAATCGGTCCAGTAGTTTCGGAGAAAATCGACGGTGACAGACGGACGGACCGACACACGAGTGATCCTATAAGGGTTCCGTTTTTACCTCTTGAGGTTCGGAACCCTAAAAAGTTCAAAGCACATTCATAAAAATAATACACGCCGTAAGATGACTGGACTAAAATGACAATGTAAACAATCATACATATGCCGCAGAATACTACTTACTAGTAGGTACTACGTACATATTTTACTACGTTAGTCACGCTGCGCCCGCGCACCGTGACATCCGCGACTGCGGTCATGCGTTAGTCACTGATCAAGTGATCAATGAACAGTATTTAATAGAAAACGTATTTTTTTCCACCAACGCGCACTCTGACCCACGAGTTACGAGTATTGGCAGATTTAATAAACATTCAATATATAACCAATATGGGGATAATATACCAATAGAATTTTCACGGTTGCAAGGTTTGTTCATGCTTGCAATGACTTTTAAAAATAATCATTAGCTTTAAATATATGACTAAGTCAAACATTTTAAGCGAGAGACCTCATCATGTTCTTATTGACATGTACCTATCAATGAACTCTTTTATACATGATGCATTTCATTATTTATTGACATTTTGAGACTGTCGACATCTATGGAATTTATATTTATTTGACAATGGAGGCCACCCCATAATATTTTTTTTTCTGGACCCTTGGAGACTATACATCTCTAAGATCTTAGATTTAAGTTTAAGTTAGGGACTATACATCCCTTCAATGTAATTTTAGTACGTACCTATATGTATATTTTATTTATACATGTAATGTAAATTTTGTAAATTTTGAAAAAAGGCCTTCTCCTTGAGTTTGTTGCGGCGCTTCTTCTCAAGCAATGGGTCTAGGAAGCGCTGGTAAATTCTTTTTCTGACGTGTAAAAGTGCCGCTATGTGGCCAATTTGCTGAATAAATGATTGAATTGAATTGAATTGAATCACCAAAAAGGCACATTAAATGCATCACAGTTTAAGGATAATTTGGAAATCCCATCTTCGTTTAGGTAGATACCTAAAGGTATTAGGGATGACGACAGGGTGAAGAAATCGAAATTCTAATTAGTCCGTCAGGTAATAAAAAAAAATTAGACACGTATTTTTTGTTTTAAAAAATTAACAAAGAATTACTAAGTTAAACCGCATTAAAGTTGGAGAGTGGGGGCTAACTACGTCACCGTTAGGTATAAATCGTACCTAACCGTGACGTCACGCGACATTTCAACTCAATATATCTCCGTATACGTTTGATTACGTGAAAAAAGAAAAAATACGTGTCCAATACTTTTCAAAAATCTTCCTGATAAACGAAGAAAAAAAAAGTTGTCGTCATCCCTATTTTCTCAATATTCGTAAAGTACCTAAACATAAAGATAAAAAAAATCAAACCACGACGACGTCTTTATTTTGCACGCCCTTTTTTTCTCTCTCAGTTTAGTTTAAGATCCATTTTATGATTGATTAGCTTAAGGTCGCACAGAACACATTTTTCATTCAGTCATTCTTTATTACGAAGACAATGATTAATCTATGACCAAACCGCAATATTGTAATGGCTTCCACACATTATAAACGGATTATTAGATTAACATAATGATTACGTATGGACACATAAGTAGCAGTTGTCGATAAGTTATATATTATAGCTACATAGTTTAAATATATAGTAGACACATAATTATACAGTAGATGTGTTGAGCATCGTCTGAAGGCGGACTCATTGTGAATGCCACTTTGTTTCCGATACCCAATAGACAACCGGTAGTTTTTCTGTACAAAAATGAACCGTATGTGTGCTACTAGTCATCAAAGTGGTTAGTTTAGACTGTCAGTACGTAAACACATTGATCAAAACTGGCGTACATAAGGTTCATATTAGTAAAGAAAAACTATGGACCGCAAACAAATGGCCATACGTTATTACGTATGGCCATGGGCAAAAGCTTGCAGTGGTATTCCACTGCAGGCTTTTTCACAGAACAACTCGACTCTTGGACGTTTGTTGAGCTTCTCCATTTTTACTTGAATTATCTTTTATACCGTACATTTATCATTATTACCGTTCACTAGGCTGCTCGGCCTGTAGGCCAATTACTTAACACTGCCGAAATTGTCTTGCACATAGACAGAAGCCATTATTTAAAGAGAAGAAGAAGAAAAACTGGACTCTAATATGGCGTATGGATTTAAATTTGAAAGCCTAAATCGGCTTAGGTGGCAAAATTATAATAATTGCACGTCATCACAAAGCTAAAAATTAATTTTAAACAGTGAAAATATATTTCACAACCTGGGATGTTGGATTGATTAATGTAATTTTTGTTATATTTGTAAAAATCCACGATTAAACCCAACAATATTTTTTTCAAGGTTTTATTTATAAAACAGTTCCTTTTACGATAGGGTCGGATGGAGATAGACGGAATAGAAATTAAAGACACATTGAGAACTTTCCACATTTCTTAAAGCTGTAAAAACCAGTTAAAGGTTAAGAGTTACATAAGAGAGTAAATGTAATGTTTAATTCAAGACGCTCGATTTTATTCAAGAGCCTTAACGAACTATTTCGATTTAAAAATCGAGTATCGACGCAAATTGCATCTTAAAAACTGGTCTCGGAACTTATGTAACCCCGACTTTTGCGGACATTCTCACTTCGACTGATTTCCTTTCGGTAAAATTAATGAAACGACAAAATTTGGCACATAATATTTGGCTGGAATATTGTAAAAAGATGTCTCAAATTGTGATGCGAACGTAGACATCTTATTTTGGTGATTTAGTTTTAAAACTACATAAAAGTCAAATTCGTACTTAGTTTTTTTTTATTGTCTTTGGGAAAGTACTTTTGCGCAACATAGGCGAAGAGTCAAACTTCCTGGCCATGTTGGTAATGGATCTAGAATTGTAAAATTTGTAAAGCATTATTCATTACTGCTACCTGCTAAATGGGTCATACACATTTTTAGTATGAGTAAAGAGTCCCCTGTACACTCCTTTCTCCATACAAACGTAGTTACGTTTTATTTACGAAAACTACTTATCAGATTGGCACAAAATTTTACAATATTAGTGTCCAAAATACACTTTGATAGTAATAAATTGAATAACAAAGAAACTAGGACCATTTTAGTTTCCTCCATACAAACTTCAAAATTCAATTTTTGGCTGTAATTTAATTGTGTTTTATTTTTTTACTAATTACCAGGACTTTTACTAATTTCGGACACTCACAATAATGATTTTATTATGTGTACCAAGTTTCGAGTCAATCTGTTCACTAATTTGGGAATAAAAGCGAAACTATTTACGTTTGTATGAAAAGTTGAGAAACGCCGTGCGTACTGGGAACTATTTTAAGGTTACAAATCTTTTCTATGGACAGCCCAAACATAAGTTATACCCATGCCGTCAACTATTGCATTGTCCACAGGAAAGACCCCTGTTTACAGGTTCTGTGTATGACATTAAACTGCAAACGATGGGAAATATTCTGAAAAAAAATCTCACAAAAAAATATAAGCAAGGAAAATCTAAACTTTCGTCTAAAACTATCAATTTGTATCTTCAACAACAACGACTTTACAACAAATTAGAGTGAAAATTGCCGTGGTGGCCTAGTCGCTCGACCTACCGCCTCTCATGCAGAGGGTTGAGGGTTGGATTCCGGCTCGCACCTCTAAGTTTACTTATGTGCGAAATTCAATTTGAATTGGTAAATTGGTAAACTGAGCTTTTCGGTGAAGGAAAACATCGTGAGGAAACCTGCATGCATCTGCGAAGTAATGCAAAGATGTGTGTGAAGTCCCCAATCCGCACTGGGCCCGCGTGGGGACTATAGCCTCTCGTGATGAGAGGAGGACTGTGCCCAGCAGTGGGACGCAAATTGGGTGTAGTAGTAGAGTGAAAATTAATTTTACACGAAACAAGATACCTACTAATCGCCAAAAAGTGATACAGGAAAGCTGCTCGCCCGAAATTCTCGGCCATGTTTGAGAAGAGTCGGCCGACTCGTTTGGCAACTAGCTCAGTCTCATTCGATGAAGCATTTTATGAAGGAGCAAATTTCACAATATAATAAGAAAAAATAGGTATACCTATTATAGGTATTCATACAAGGTATTTTTTTTTTCAGGTCAGATCAAATAAAAAGGCAGAAGGCCCACCTGATGGTAAGTGGTCATCGCCACCTATAGACATTTGTAACACCAGAGGCATCACCAATGCGTTGCCGATCTCGAAAGGGGAGTATGATAGGGGACATGGGATTAGGGAAGATGGGATGGGATGGGACATCTCTTCACGCATTGTGTCGCTTTGTCAACTGCTGGATCGGATCTGGTTTCTGAAATCTGGTAAGAACCTATGGAGATAATTCGAGACCGGGGAAAGGACATAGGCTACTTATCCCGGAACATAGTTCCCGCAGGAACCGAATTCCTCGTGACGAAGTCGCGGGCCGAAGCTAGTGTAACATATAAAATAGATAAGTGTTCATTTTTACCGCCGGGAAACATATCTACACTCAGGTATGAACGAAACTCAAATGATTTATGCCACCGACCCGCCGTAGTTCCAACAATTTACCTAAATTTAATAATACAAAATATTGAACTAAAGGTAGGTACCTAGTTAATACCTACATTGGACACAAAAAACGCCTTATTAGTTTTTCGATAGTAATAAAAACATTTCCGTATATTTGACCCTGACAGCATAAATAAAGACTACCTACCGATAGATGTACCTACGTAAGATAATTCCTACTAATGTAGTAAGTGCGAAATAAAAACTGTCTATCTGTCCTAACCTATATTTACCTATACTTACCTCTTAAAGCTTAAACCGGTTAAAGCGTTCCCGAGGGAACTATGCGTTTTTCCGGGATGAAAACTGACGATGTGTCTTTCCCCGGTTCATCGTGACGAGGTAACAGACAGACAGAGTTACGACAACGCTCGCTCCAACACTAGGGTTTAAGTAAATTTTAGGGACTTTTTGAAATCGTTATCCATTTGTTATCTTTGCTAATGGCAGGGCCTGGTGCTAGGTCCGTCCGGGGAAATACCACCGTCTTTCCCCGCTAACCTGCCGCCAAATAGCACTGCTCGCACTGTTGTGTTCCAGTAGGGGGTTAAGGCAACAGGTGAAATTTCTGGCACAGAGGCATTGCATCTTAGGCCTCAGGGTAGGCAACGCATTCCTGATCTTATGGTTTCCCTGTTGTCTACCGGTTATATACAAAAAGTGAAGGTAAAATAAACTTAGTTACTTAGTTATTAAAGTAAGTCCGCTCGACGCGAATTCGCGTCATCGGTAGACTACGGATGGGGGATCAAAGGATTTCGGTGTCGATGGGCCGCAGTGAACACTCACCATCAGGTGGGCTGTGCGCTCGTTTGCCTATGTACCATCGACATGAAAATAATCCATTTATGGTTGTAAAATTAAACTTGAATTGAAGTTTTCCCTATCCCACCATGCGTTATTTTCCTTAAACTGATTACTGGGAACGAAGATAATCTCCTTGATAGTATGTTTATCAAAGAAAATAGTCCAATAATAATACTATAATAATAGGTAGGAAATAGGTAGTATACCGTTTTCTGACTATTACAGATTTTTTGTACAACATGTATATTGTTTTTGTCGTTGCATTTATGGAAAATTGCTGACCCACGTGACATAATATTTAATATTTAAAAAATGCAGTAGCGTGGTTGCATTTGACAGAAAGGATTTTAAAGCGACCCTTTTACTCGATCAAAGAGTAGAGTTCTTCGCTAATACTTTAGATAATAAGGATATATGTATAATTATGTATGTTATTCAATTTATTAACTAGACATGTTTATTGTTCTGTAATTGTTATTTTCCATTATGTAAAAACTTGTTTTAGTAACTCACCTCTGTAACTATTTTACCTGTAGACATTTAGCACTGTATTTGCATGTATTTTATACGTAAAGCAAATAAATGATGATTGATTGATTGATTGATTGAATAGTACTACACACAAAATGGCCACGGAATCACCCGCCTAAATCTAGCCGGCGCGCAACTCGCGCCCAACTCGTCCTTACCGTCGTTTGTTTCATCCGGAGATGGAGAGTGAATCATTGCCCCGCGTAGTGGTATACACACATTTACAAGTGTACAGAAGGCCTCGCACGCAACCATTGACACTTCTTTCGAATTGTGTTCGAAATCGTGCGATTATAGGACGTGTCCGCCGTGTGCCCACTGCCCACGTTATACTTGAAAGGATGTAAACTAATCATAATGATTACTAAACCATAATGGGTAAATTACTATACATAAGACATCATCAATCCATCCATATGTAGAAAAATAATTGATGTTTTATGACAAATGAATCCGTAAGACGTCGTCGCACAGTGGTCTAGTTTAGAAATAATCCTGGACAAAGAAAAAAGTTCTGAAATTAATAAGGAGTTTTTGGAAGCAAGATAAAAGTTACTACTACTACTACAGCCTATTTGCGTCTCACTGCTGGGCATTTGGGCTATAGTCCCCACGCGGGCCCAGTGCGGATTGGGGACTTCACACACATCTTTGAATTACTTCGCAGATGCGTGCAAGGTTTCCTCATGATGTTCCGAAAAGCTCAGTGGTAAAATCAAATTGAATTTCGCACATAAGTAAACTTAGAGGTGCGAGCCGGAATCGAATCCCCGACCCTCTGCATGAGAGGCGGTAGGTCGAACCACTAGGCAACCACAGCTACAAGGCGTTAGATAGACATAAAAACCGTAGACCGTCACAGGTTCTATAGCCTTGACGTTGTTCTTACAAGATTTCTAATTGCAACTAGGTAGTTTCGATTTGAAAATGTTTAGAAAATTACATTTCATATTAAATCAGTGCTATCACTACATTTTCAATGCATTGTATGGGTGGTCTTAGCTTTGGTTCGGTGCCAAAAAACCTGGTCTAGATTTACGAATGTCTATAAAAAGTTTAAATAACAGGATATTTTGATAGAGACTAAAATAAAACGACGTCAATGTTATCGCCAAGCAACGTTAATGTTATTTGATACATTTCTAATGAATTCATCTATGAGAAAAAATACTTTGTTCCTTCTTTAAAGTTTACTGAAAATTTACAAGCTTGTTTACAAACAAAAACTAAATCAATGATATGAAAAGACCACTTAACAACCTTACGATAAATAATCTATTTTTTACATTTTGTGAAAACGGAAACTAAATTAAAAGTGTCCGGAAAAAAGAAAACATATGTAGGTATCTATTTATTCTATTGAAAGAAAGAAAGAAATAAATCATTTATTTATAACGACATGCACAATAAAAGAAGACATACACATACAATACAAAACATAAGTACAGTCGCTATAAAAAGGCCCCGGCTCAGCGTGAGCGCTGGTCTTCCGCCGGGCCTTTCGAGGAAATCACGGAAAGCCACACAAGACAGACACAAACGTAACAATATATAAGAGAAATTAATTATATAATATCTTATACCTCACTAAAAGAAGAATACAACAAAAATATTTGATACAATACATACAATTTTACATAAACAATTACCGTGGCTGTATAGTCGAAAAGACCATAGCCTAACATGAAACGTATTGGAATTTCATACATTTTGATAGGTCTCCCCGTTTTCGCCAGAGATAACATTATTTACTCGTAGGTACAATACCTACCATCTTGTTGGAGGCCTACCGACAGCTCGTCTCCCGGTTCGCGTGAAGGTCGCGGGAAACCGGTGGAAGCAAGTAGTACAGGACCGGTCTGAGTGGCGAGCCTTGGGGGAGGCCTATGTTCAGCAGTGGACGTCTTTCGGCTGAAATGATGATGATGATGATGATAATGATGATGAGGTACAATACAATTTTATTCCAAGATCTTTTTAGATTCTTTATCCATCCGTTCGTCTCACACATTCACTTTCGCGGTTGAACTGGGCGTGGTCATTTACTTTACTAGCTAAGTTTGTACTTTGGGATTTACTGACTCACTTAGCAGTCACTTTTGACGTCCCGAATAACAAGTTTATCCGAGAAGCGATAGGGACACTCCTTTTCCGTACGCTATAGAATCACTTCGTGAACTCAAATATACGCCCTGCCTGTTACTGTGCTCACGCTATGAGGAAAATACATCATAATTCATAACAATACGCAGTATAAAGAAAACAATCCAAAAAATTACTGTGCGATTCAACATACTACGAAAACATAAGACCTCGCTTGCCCATTAGTATTATCTACGCATAGAAAATTAGACCTTAAACCAACACGTTAAGGGCTAATTAAAAAACTGAGCATCTTTATACATATAATAAATGATACCAAAATAATCTTCAATTAGTTTACTAATTGGTTTGTGGACGTGTGCGTGACACGACTTGTGTATAGGATTGGTTGAATTACGAGTAGATAACACATTTCAATATAAGTAGGTACTACTGCAACTGCGTTGAGAAATTATCAATTATTTCCTGAAAATACACATCCAATTGGAAATTAAAAGTTTTTCAACTACATACTTTCCAATAATGTAAAAAACAAAGTAAATAAAATGGGGATTAGATATTCTCATAAAACACCATTAGAACAGTATAAGGTAATTCCATTTTATACTACACCTACTCGGAAAGTCAATTCAAACTAACCCATTAATTGGGGAGAAAGTTGCTCATTAATCCTCCTTCAAAATCTGGTTAATAATGTTGTATGCAAATCCATTATTACACACTTTACCCATGTAGTAATATTGTATGAAAATCCATTATTCCACAGTTATGTTTTTTTTTAATTCCAAAACGAGCCATGGATTCTTGTAAGTTAATACTTTTTTTTTATTTGACACTGCCGACTTTACACAAGCTATATAGACGTTCTAAACGAATGTACATCAAAAAAGTTTTTCGGAAAAAAAACTCGAAAATGCGATAACAATATCGTTAAATGGTTTGAAGAAACATATGCATTGATTAATTATACTAAATATGATTTTATATTTCGGGTTGCACGCAAGAAATTTTGTAATGATCCGTCTCGTCACTGGCTGTAAAGACGCGGCGCGCCCAAATTAAAAAAAAAGGTTAGCGCGGTTTTCACTTTAAAAAAAAGAATATCGCGCGCCTTTCGTTTCATTGTAATAACTTTGAATTTGCTTTTGTGTTTGAAATGTCTTCAACAAATGAGGAAAGTAGCGATGGTAGTATTATTGGAACGCCACCTGAAATATTAACGCATGCTCAACAAGCAATTAACAATCTTCTACCGGAAAAATCAAAAAATAAATACATGAAGCAGTATGAAGAATTTATGCAGTGGAAGACTGAAAAGCAAGCTTCTTCTTTGTCGGAAAATGTTCTTCTAGCCTATTTTAGTGAAAAGTCTTCAAAATATAAGCCTAGCAGCCTGTGGGCTATATATTCAATGCCGAGAAGTACATTGTTATACAGAGATAATATTGATATAAAGAAATACTCAAAATTAGCAGTATTTCTGAAAAAGAAGTCTAGCGGGTTTCGCAGTAAGAAATCCAAAGTGCTAACGGCAGATGAAATCAATTCTTTTTTGCAAAAACGCTTCAGATGATACTTATTTACCTATCCTATATATCTAAATTTTTGTACGAGATTTTGTTGTTTTTTTTTTCCTCGTAAGAGTAGTATAAAGTATTATATATCCCTCGAGGGTAAGTAATGATTACTCAACTCGTGTTGTTTAAGGCCCTCCGCTTCGCGTCGGGCCTCAAATGGCCACTCGTTGAGTAATCAATGCCTTACTCCTCTTGGTGAATAAATAACTATTAATGAAAAAACAGTTGGTACATTTTTTTTTCCTTAGCTATCCAAAAAAGCTTTATTCTGCAGTAAACTCTCGAGTTGTTTTTGTTTAGACTTTAGAAAATAGTAAGATACGAAAATTTTAGGTACCGTAGTGACTCAACACATCAGCAACCTTGCCTTGAAGGCTTTGCCATAAACGAACTTGGAAAGCGGACTGACAAGCAAGATGATCACCTGACTCATACATAACTCGAATTCTGAAGTTAAAGTTGTAAGATGTGTCATAATCGATTATGATGTAAATATAAACTTTTTTGACACTTTATTTGTGTTCACAGGACACAGATCCGCGGTGTCCGTTCTCATGTTCGAGTAAGTATCGCAATTTGCAACTTTCAATCCAAAATTAGGCCCTTGGAAGTTTCTTGAAGAGAAGGATCCAATTTGCTGCTACTTTTGAAGAAAATCACCATTTTAGTATTTTCATTGCCAATAAAATGATAAGGAAGCAAAAATGAATCTTATTTATATGTGCTACAATGTTGAATTTATTATACAGCATATTAGTCCGATGCGTAAACTTAAATTATAATATTGATAACAGAGCAATGACCTTACATTATTAATGAGGTAAATTAAGCAACAAATAAGATACATGTTGTTGAACCCAATTACGCGAACAAAACGTTTTTGTTGGCTCTCGTTTACCCCTTACTAATATTGAAAATAGTATGCTTGTTTGTTTATTTGTTTGTCTTTCCTTCACGACGCAACAACTGGACCGATTTGGATGAAACTTGGTATGGAGATAGTTTGGGACCCTGGGAATAACATAGGATACTTTTTATCCCGATATTTCAACGGGAACGAGTTTTCCACGGGTCATACCAGGTTTTGCAATACCTCTATAACTATAACCATCTACATATAGAGATCTTCTACTATCTAAAGTCCCGCGCCTACACATTTCAAAACGCTTCAATTTTTTCATTATTATTTAAAAAGCACCACCAACACTCAACGCATAGTTGATGACTGTCTCAGCACGCACACATGTGTTGAGAGTGTTGGTGGTGCTTTTTAAATACATTCAAGCGATTTGAAATGTGAAGGCGCGGGACTTTAGATAGTAGAAGATCTCTACCTATGTATGTATAGTATCGTCGGGTACGCAAATTCTAAGTCCACTCGGGATGAAGTCGCGGGCAAACGGCTAGTCGAGATATATGTATTCCTAATATTCCTATAGTAATATCGTATTCACGAGGTCGTCGCTCCATCTTGTTGGAGGCCTACCGACAGCTCGTCTCCCGGTTCGCGGACGCCACTCGAGAACTTTCCGGCCCCGCGTTCCGGTTCCGGCTTTCGCGGGAAACCGGTGGAAGCAAGTAGCACAGGACCGGTCGGAGTGGCGAGCCTTGGGGGAGGCCTATGTCCAGCAGTGGACGTCTTTCGGCTGAAATGATGATGATGATGATGATGAATATCGTATTTCATATACCTAAAAATATTTCTAAGGTCTGCGAAAAGAAGGTAAGTAGTTAAGAAGGCATTTGTTTGTATCTTTACTTTATTTCAGTATTATTTATGTTGATGGTGGTATTGGTGGTATATTGATATATGTATTTCATAGAAATTACGGATTAAATTTGGACCCACAAGATTAACAAAGTATATACACTCCATACGGTTGGGTTTTACAGAAAAAATAAACAAGTGCTTCACCCTTGATTGGTCTGACGGTGGGTGACTCGATGTCATTCGGTGGAAACTCAGTGACGTTGCGACATTGACACGATTTATTATGTTCGCAATAAACGCGTGACGATTCGCAATGTTGCATAGGTATCGCCGGGAAAATACCTTGTGCATGAATTTTGCTGGTGAATTAATACTGTTTTATTTTTTATAAAAGTTTGCGCATCGCACCTGTGTGTACTTTGTACCAAAAGGTTTGAAATTACGAATGATTCAATAGAAAATATTATTTATGCAGAAAAAAGCCTCTCATGATGAGGGGAGGCCTGTGCCCAGCACTGGGACGCAAATAGGCTGTAGTAGTAGTAGAAAAAAATACTGTGGATGACAGGAGAATGTGAAATATGATAGGAGAAATGAGAAACTTTGTTATGTACTTATGTGAGAATATTTATTTAGGGATATGAAAGCTCCATATCCCTATGCCCCCTACAACAGTCTATTTACGTCCCACTGCTGGGCACAGGCCTCCTCTCATCACTAGAGTTGGGCTATAGTCCCCACGCGGGCCCAATGCGGTTTGGGGACTTCACGCATATTCTAAAATTCCTTCACAGAAGCGTGCATGTTCCCGATGTTTGCCTCCACCGAAAAGCTCAGTGGTAAATTCAAATTGAATTTCGCACATAAGTAGACTCAGACGTGTGAGCCGGATTCGAACCCCCGACCCTCTGCATGCGAGGCGGAGGTTAAACCACTAGGCCACCACGGCTTCCATCTATCCCTATTATGTACCTACCGTTAATGAATAGAGGACGCAGGCTTACCTAGAAAACGCATAGGCCTAGCCTACTCACTCTCGACCTGGATCCCAGATTGTAGGAAATAGGAAACACACATGCACTATTTATATTTATTTATAGTCTACTAGCTGACCCCTCGGACTTCGTACCGCCTTGGATTTTTTTTGGTATGAAAAATAGCTTACGTCCTATTCTCAGACCTACTGAACATACACTCCAAATTTCATAAGAATCGGTCGAGCCGGTTCGAAGGAGTTTGGTGACAAACACCGTGACACGAGAATTTTATATATTAGATAATTTAGCGATGTGTTGACCGTCGACTTTACCCCCTACTTCCGACTATTTCTGCGTCTGACCTTAGGGAAACACGGTTGCAATGACGCCTATGAATAGACGACTATTCGGCGAACGGTTACGTCACTAGCGCCCGTGATTTTCGTCATGTCGAATGCTATGTATGACTAAAGTGAGGTCATTAACTTGGCAGATAATATAAAGGTTTTAGTTTAGTCATATGTTGATGTAAGGTAAGGTTTAACGCTGGATTACGCATGCCGTGTTTTTTGTCTCTTTCCTAATTGTTACATTGATGATAGAAGCAAAAGTTTTTTAGTATGCTGCTGGTAATCTACTTATTGGAACCTTATTCAAGTTTTTAAAAAGGGATATGGGATTCCCCATTAACCCCACATTATCTGCCTATTTAGGGAAGATATTATTGATTTATTTTATTGGCTTGTATGCCAATAGTTCCTAAAATTGAGATCCGAGACCCAATTACTTTAGCTTTTTAAATTAAATGACTAACAATAACAATAATTTCTAGATAGGGGGATAGTGGGTCGTTTTTTAATGAGTCGGGTAATCCGCTACTCAGTTTATGAACTCGAATTAGGGCCTTGGTTGAGGGCTCTATTTTCCGCACTTGCCTCATTCCTGTTGAGCCTGAATGTCTGCTAGAATGTCTGCTAGATATATGAAAATGAAAATGAAAATATTTATTCAGCAAATAGGCCACATCTGGGCATTCTTACACGTCACTTTTGAATAAATGAATTTAACAGAAATGAATTTACCAGCGCTTCCAAGACCCATTGCTTGAGAAGAAGCGCCGCAACAAACTCAGCAGAAAGCCTTTTATCAAATTTAAACATACAGATTCACATTACATTTACATTAATATGTATAGAAATACATATGTAGGTATACATACTAAAATTATATTTAATAGTCCCTTACTTAAACTTAAATCTAAGATCTCAAATCTTAGAGAGGGTCTCATATTAGGTACAAAAATTAATGAAAAATTTAATTTATGACAGTAATTATCTAAATATGTAAATACTAACTTGTGCCCGCGACTTCGCCCGCGTGGAATTCGGTTATCGTGCTCCCGCGGGAACTATGCGCTTTTCCGAGATAAAAAGTAGCCTATTTCCTTTCCCGGGACCCCAACTATCTCCATGCCAAATTTCATCTCAATCGGTCCAGCGGTAGAAGCGTGAAGAGGTAACATACAGACAGATAGACAGACAGAGTTATTTTCGCATTTATAATATTAATGTGGATGTATAACTAAAAAGAATATAGCCAGCCTAGCTCCGACCAGAAGCGCAGGATTTTCCTGGTGCCTCCGCAGGCTTCACTAAGCGACCCCGGTGTCCCGAGGACTTCAGCCCGTTGTGTAGCCACCGCCTCGCACTCCAGGACGGCGTGAATAAGGCCCCTGATTTTATATCTAAAACGTTGGTTCTACTACTACTACTACAACAGCCTATTTACGGCCCACTGCTGGGCACAGGCCTCCTCTCATCACGAGAGGGTTGGGCTATAGTCCCCACGCGGGCCCAGTGCGGATTGGGGACTTCACACACATGCTATACAACATCATCCTATTCAATTTGAATTTACCACTGAGCTTTTCGGCGAAGGAAAACATCGTGAGGAAACCTGCACGCATCTGCGAAGTAATTCAAGGAAACGTTGGTTCATATCATAATAATTATAAGTAAGTACCTACGAAAATAATAGTGTTCGAAATTTGAGTGTTCTTAATACACCGCTTTTATGTATTTCGAATAAACCCGTTAGTTAATAGATCGATTAATCTAAATATCCGGTTTCGTTCGACCTGTTCAGGATATTTTTCATTTTTCGAGACTTTAAAAGTCTTTGAATAGAGCTCAGCCAAGCATTGACGATAACATTAGCGATATACCATCTCCCTATTCAGTAAGATAGATGCTATATTTACGATATGGTACACTAGGTAGAGAATTCTTTGTAAGATGTGTAATTTTGTTCCATATAATTCTTAACTACTGTACTTATGTTAACAAATAAAACACTTTAACTTTGACTATAACTAGAGAGGAACATCGATTCGTGCATTTCCTCTGTGGTTAATGGCAGGACCTGGTGCTGGGTCCATCCGAGGTGGTACCACTCACTACCACCACCGTCTTTCCCCGCTAACCTGCCGCCAAATAGCAGTGCTCGCACTGTTGTGTTTCGGTAGGGGGTTAAGGTAGCCGGTGAAATTTCAAGCACAGAGGCATTCCATCTTAGGCCTCAGGGTAGGCAACGCATTCGAGATCTTATGGTTTCTTAATGGGGGATCATGGGATTTCGGTGTGCATGGGCCGACACTTACCATCAGGTGGGTTGTGCGCTCGTTTTCCTAAACCATTGGTATAAAAACATCTATTAGCATTCGTTCAACTCTTTTATGACTTAACAAATCAGCTAGACACATAACAGTTGGATTAAAATGACAAATTGAACCTGTCTTCTATGACGTCGCATGCGCCGGTCTAAAGATATATGCGTTCGCGCGTAGCCAAGCGCCAGTTCAACTCACGCGCAGCTCGCCGCCGGTATTACATGCTATAAAACCGGCCGAAAATAAAACAAGTGTTGTAAAAAAAAGTGTTGTGATCTGTGTCTGTGAGTTGAAGAGGTACGTTTGTGAGGTTTTATGTGTCATAAAAAAACACCTGTTTATTAA
Organism: Aethes cnicana; assembly: GCA_963971205.1. Taxonomy (NCBI): domain Eukaryota; kingdom Metazoa; phylum Arthropoda; class Insecta; order Lepidoptera; family Tortricidae; genus Aethes; species Aethes cnicana. Next base: position 10,115,564 of record OZ020290.1, on the reverse strand, counting down.
TACTTATTGTGTTGAGCGTGTTTTTATGGCGATAGATTAATTTGAGATGTAGTGTTCGATTCGCATTTTATTAATTTTGATTGTTCAAAATAAATTAGTAAACATAACACCAACTCGAATTACGTCGAATTAAAAGATTTCCTTGATTAAACAAACATGATACTGAACTTTTGGGAACATACGATGTTTATAATAAACTAGCTTTTCCCCGCAACTTCGTATGCGCGAAATATTAAAAAGTAAAATCCCGATTTTTCCCGCTCCCGTGGAAAATTTGCAAAATCCTTTCTTAGCGGATGCCTACGTCATAACATCTACCTGCATGCCAAATTTCAGCCCGATCCGTCCAGTGGTTTGGGCTGTGCGTTGATAGATCACTATGTCAGTCAGTCAGTCAGTCACCTTTGAGTTTTATATATTTAGATTACTTAAGTAGATGCTTTTTCATGTAGTTACTGAAAGAGCTCGCTTCATCATCATCATTTCAGCCGAAAGACGTCCACTGCTGGACATAGGCCTCCCCCAAGGCTCGCCACTCAGACCGGTCTGAGTGGAGAGCCTTGGGGCCTGTGCTACTTGCTTCCACCGGCTCGCTTACCTTCATAGAATTCACCGATGACTGTTAATCCTAATTTTCTTTCAATAATCGAACTCTAGAAAATAGCAAGGCAATCTACCTTCATCTAGCTTGTATTGCAAACATTTCTAAATTAAATTGTTTTTTTTTATTTTATGCCAGATATTTTAATTTCTCTCACACACACCTTCTGAGTACAGGCAGGCCTCCCTCCGCTCCGCTCCCTCCAGATATTTATTATTATATAAATATAAAATATAAAAGGATAATTTTTCTTTCTTTCTGTCTGTCTGTCTGTTTGTTAGTTGATCTGCGGAACTACTGGACCGATTTGAATGCAGCTTTCAAAGGTTGATATCATTCGACATCATTCGGAGCTATATTATAAGTTTGACTATGGTTAATTAAAATCGGACAAAGTGATCGTCAATTTTATATTCCACGTTGACGAAGTCGCGGGGCACAACTAGTAGATAATAATAATAAATAAATAATCCATAACATAATATTAAAAAGTAACATAAGTATGATATCATCGATTATTCGCATCGATGCAAAAAGACCGTGGACCAAATTAGCTCGCTGAAAATGTTACACAGCAGTACCTAATCGATTATTATGTATCTGCATCATCGTCAATTTCGTCTGTTCGTAACAGGTGTTACAAATAAAACGGAACTTGAATGGAGCCAAACAAGAACAACAACAACAACAACAAAAACAACAATACTCTTTATGGAACACCATATAAACAAAACAAAGAAAATACAGAAATAATACACATTAAATAGGTAAACAACAGACTTATCGCTAAATAGCGATCTCTCCCAGTCAACATTAGGAAAGTGACGAAGGCGAAAAGAAAAGGGGCAATTTTTTTTTGTAAAATAAAAATACAATTCGTCCAAAGTTTGTCCATGGTAAATTGCGAGTGACGGGCACTTTCCTTTCATTAGGTATTTATTAAAAATATGGCTGGCTCTACTCCAGTATGTAAAACGAAAATAGCAGAATTATCTATTTTTTTGATGTATTTATATTTGAAAGACAAGGCAGTGATTTAAAACACTTATTTTCATAAATAAACAAATAAGCCGGACACAATACTTTTCTTCCCTATTCAATGTAGCCTTACCTACATATATTTTATCTATTGTATATATAATTATATATCTCTCAAAATTAATTTTAATTATCTAATCACGTAAAGTCTACCTCAAGATGCTTTTGGAGTTGCTAAAACTTCCTGTGTAATGAATGAAAATTTTGACTCTCTCGGTAAGTAACTTTTTAACGAAGGTCAAGGAATAAATCGCTGCTGAGAATATCTTCGTTGGATCTATATCCACGCGACAGAATTCTGGTATCAGCATTATTAAAAGCAAGGTCCCTACCCATATCTGGTTAAAAAATGACATTATCTATATAAAGGAACCCAATGACCAATGTAGATAGGTTAGGTACGAGGAGAAACTTACTTAACATTACCTACACTTCCCTTAAGTTTCTTAATTCTTCTTCATTTTGCACTGTACCAGTTGATTCTTTTTCAGATTTCACACAAGAGATGGAGCCACTGGTAGTCGACGTAGTGCACTTCTACCCGCGGGAGAACGCACAGACACACAACACTGTCAAGTGAGTTTTATGGATAAACTGGCCATTTTTTCCCGTTCCCGTGGGAATTTTGGTAAATCCTCTGTTAGTTATCTCGTACACTATCCAAAGTCTCTACGTGCCAATTTTCAGCGTTCTACAACCAGTGGTTTCGGCTGTGCATTGTATCATTCACCCAGTCAGTAACGGAAGAGTTTTTATACAATAGTTCGAAATTCGATATGTTACGATGTACGTACTTAAGGCACCAAATCAAATTTTACTTTAATTACTATATTACAAGATAATATTTTCGACGAATGACCGCCCGCCCTTGTCATCCCTAACTTAGCGCCACAGTTTGGTGATTTGTGAGAGGCGGTGATAAATTACGTTAATGGTTAAGGTGTTTGATTTATCTGCAATTGGTCTCACTCAACTCAATATAGAGGGACGAATGTATATGAAACGAAGTAGGTATGCTTGGTTAGAAACAGGTGGCGTCTATGCATCTCCCAATGGGAAACATGAGTTTTGTAAGTGCATAAACTCATGTTTCACTATGTTCATGTGTACACCTATGTACGAGGCGTGCTGGCGTGGGGCGGTGAGGGAAACCAGTAATCGAATAAACTCAGGGTTATTTTATAAAAAGCAAGGAAATTGAAGAATAAGCAGGTACATAATAATATGAGGTTACTAAAAGCAAGCGATCAGTAAGAGCTCCCGTATACGTCTCCCCGATTTACATTCATTCATCAATGTTCATTCCAACAATTCGCTCTCTACTCTTCTTCTTCTTCTCTTTTAATTAATATCTTCTGTCTCAATTACCTTCATGATTGGCCTACAGCCCAAGCAGTGTACGGTAATATCGATAAATGTGCGGTATAAAAAATGGGGAAGCTCAACAAACGTCAGTTATCTCGGAAGACGGCTAATTGAGCATCCCGCTCTTTGCTCTTCGTGCATTCATCAAGTCACTCAGTCGGCAAGCTGTCAATTACACATTCGTTCGTAAGGTACTGTATGTACGGCACGACACAACTTAGAAGGCGCATGACGAATCACGTAAGCCGTTGACGTAGAGTCTATTTTTTCTTAATCCACGCGCCTTCTAAGTGGTGTAAACTTGTATGTTGTCAACAGATATGAGGTGGTAAATGATGAGGACCCGACGGTGGCCATCGTGAGGCGAGGCCAGCCCTTCAACGGCGTGGTTCGCTTCACGAGGACTTTCCAGGAAGACCAGGACCAGGTGCAACTGGTGTTCACACTTGGTGAGTTCAGAGTTAACTGTGGAAAAAGGAATAGACGGTATTTCCATGCAACTTCATCTGCGTGGAATTCAGTCATAGCGTCCGCTTTTTTCGGATCAAAAGAAGTCTATATCCTTCCCGGGACTTTGAACTATCTCCATATCAAATTTCACCTTGATCGGTCAACGGTAGAAAGGTAACAGGAGTACCTAGACAAACAGTAGAGCTACACTAGAGATTATTGGAGTGATGACCTGGAGGAAGTCGGGTATCCAGTGGATGCGAGTGGCACGAAGACCAGTCGGAATGGCGACCCTTTTTCTGTCCCAAAGTTTGCCATCGGTTCGGACTTTGAAGTCACCCTTAAACTAAGTATACTGACGCCCGGTTCCTCCTATATCCACAAGGCAGGGTAATTGGATCTCGCTGACTGACCGGAGTAAATACCTACTAAAAACCTAGCGTTTCTTCATATTAATGTGGTGATTTAAGACATTAGGACACAGCCATATCAAAGTATCCGTCCATATAATTGGTCTTCTCATGTCTTCAGGAGACAAGCCTGGTATGGAGACGATGGGCTCGATCTTCCTGCGTCGGGATGCTGTGGCGGATAAGAACAGCTGGAGCGCGCGGCTCGTCGACGTCCAGGGGGGAGACACGCTCTCTTTTGAGGTGAGCTTTCAGTCTTCACTCCTATAAGTGTACACTGTACAGTCAGATATATATCGTAGCGTATGAGGTGATCATAAATTTGTGAACTGCACCCTAATGAACTGGTGAAGCCATGGTAGCCTAATGGTTTGACCATCGTCTCTCATGCAGAGATTGCAGAGGTCGGTGGGTTCAAATCCGGCTCCCACATCTGGTAAATTCATTTCTGTTAAATTAATGACGTGTAAAAGTGCCCAGATGTGGCCTATTTGTTGAATAAATATTTTGATTTTGATTTTTGAGTAAATTAATTATGTGCGACATGAAATTTGAGGGAAAACATCGTGAGGGAAGTAATTCAAAGATGTGTGTGAAGTCCCCAATCCGCACCGGGCCCGTATAGCCCAAACTCTCTTATGATGAGGGGAGGCCTGTGCCCCTGTGCAGTACATAAAACAGAAACAATAAGCATTATAATAATGAAAACAACATCCTATAGTCGTATACCAGGACGACTGCTTTTGCATTTGTATTACGAATATATGCAAAACATATTATAAACGCGTGACATTGTTTGGTAAATACATACAGGTATAGGTACCTAAGTATAGAACTAAATCCAACGACGTTGTGTTAAAAAAAAACAATCTGATTTAAATTGCAAATATACCTACGATAGCTGCATTTTTTGCTGCGAGATCCGTAGAAAAACGTTGTCACGGACAACTGCAATTGCAAACTGCATTCCTGCTGATCTAATGTCAAATCTATTTAGAAAAACCCACACGTATTTCACAAATAATTATTGAAAAAACCTAGGTAAACCCGAATGTGAGAAATTGTACTTATAAGTACTATTGATTTATACGCGTGTTCTCTCACAATGAGAACTAATGCATGGATGATGCCAAAGAATATACAATATGTATCAACATACATATGATACTTAATCATAGGTATTAAAAATAAAATACTTATGATAAATAAATAAGACATTGTAAAACACAATTTTAGTACTCGTATATAATAAATAAGATAATTTCGTCGCAATCGTAACCTATGCACGACCTTTTGAGTACCAACCAACGCAAATACCTATAAAAAAAAACAAAGAACTAATTATCCACATTTTAACCCTTTGACCGGCACGTCAAATTGTAAATGTAGAGCGAACTTGAACTGTATGACCACAGGCTCTTTTACGCTTTATCATTTTGTCGGTATATGACGTGTGTGGCGTTGAAAACAAATAAATGCTTAAGCATTGCTTAAGTATATGTGGGCTTAAAATCAAAGACATTAAAGTAAACCATACAACTATTATTTAACGATTTGCAAATATTCCAATCCAAGATCGGAACAAAACCAGTTCTAAAGCAAACATTTTGAAGCAAAGCTTAAGTTTAACTATCTATTAATAGATTGACCGTTTGCATAAATAAGTATATACTTTAAACGCGCTAATCTTGTATAGTTCTTTATTTATTTATCCAAGCGATCTCAGAAACGGCTCTAACGATTTGGACAAAATTTGGAATGTAGGGGTTTACGGGGGCAACAAATCGATCTGAGAAAACTCGGTTTTAGCTATTTTCACCCGAGCAAAGCTCATCATCATCATTTCAGCCGAAAGACGTCCACTGCTGGACATTGGCCTCCCCCAAGGCTCGCCTTTCAGACAGGTCCTGTATGCTACTTGCTTCCATCGGTTTCCCGCGACCCTCACGAGGTCGTCGCTCCATCTTGTTGGAGGCCTACCGACAGCTCGTCTCCCGGTTCGCGGACGCCACTCGAGAACTTTCCTGCCCCATCGGCCAGCAGTCCTGCGAGCAAAGTACCCCGCCCACTGCCACTTAAGGCTCGCAATTCTTCGGGCTATGTCGGTGACCTTAGTTCTACTGCGGATCTCCTCATTTCTGACCCCGAGCATAGCTCTCTCCATTGCCCTTTGCGTGACCATTTTTTATTTCAACATCGAGTTATTTACGATTCGATCCCTTTCAGGTATCGACGCCAGTGAACGTCCCAGTCGGCTGCTGGACCCTGCGTGTGGTCACGAGGATAAAGAACACACCGGCCAGAGAGATTTACGACTATGAGCAGGACCTGTACATCCTGTTCAACCCATGGCACCCGGGTAAGTTAGGGAATGAAGCAACCAGTTAAAAGAGGAGACACAAGGGAAAATAGGTCTAAGGATATGGTGTAACACGCACACATACCTACGTCGAGTATTGGTCATCATCATCATCATCGTTTCAGCCGATAGACGTCCACTGCTGGACATAGGCCTCCCCCAAGGCGCGCCACTCAGACCGGTCTTGTGCCACTCACATCCACCGCGTTCCCGCGACCTTTACAAGGTCGTCACTCCATCTTGTTGGAGGCCTACCGACAGCTCGTCTACCGGTTCGCGGACGCCACTCCAGAACTTTCTGGCCCCGGAGTGTTGGTGGTGCTTAATAAATACTTTCACAAACACATTGAAGCGTTTTGAATTTAGGAGGAGCGAGACTTTCTTGTCATAGGTATAGTAGAAAATCTTTAGTTTAGGGAATGTTTTGAGCTCGTTGTCAGTTAACAAGGAGATCATTTCGATCGAATATGTGAAATTTTATATGCCTAAGATGGAATGCCTCCTGTGCCAGTAATTGCACCAGCTGAGTCAAATCTTCGGATTTCCAATACACCAGACGACCTACATGGAGGACTGCAGCCTTCTCTAAGGTACTGAGCGACGTGGGCAAGGTTTTCTTGCCCCATCGAAACGGCCATCAGTCCTGCGAGCAATGTGCCCTACTAACTGCCACTTAAGATTGTCAATTCTTCGGGCAATTGTATTATTTTAATGAAACCTTTGAATACCAGACGACCAGACCTACATGGAGGACTGCAGCCTGCTGCAAGAGTACGTGTTGAGCGACGTGGGCAAGGTGTGGGTGGGGCCCATCAAGACCACACGCGGCAAGCCCTGGGTCTACGGTCAGTTCGACGCGGAGGTGCTGCCCGCAGTCATGTTCATGCTTGACCGAGCCGAGATGCCGTTCCATCTGTAAGTTTCTTTTAATACAATTGCTCAAAAAGTACCCATTTTGACACCTGGGGCGTACCTACTACTTAATTGATTTGGGTTCGATATGAATAAGTTTTTTCAAAAATAAAAATTTTGGTACAAGCTTTTATTTCTGACTACTTTTCTTTTTAAATCCTTCATCTACCCTTCAAGACGAGTTAAACGAGCCCAAACTCGAGGTGGTTATATGGTTTTATCACGGAGTTCCTACCTTCCAGCTTCATCATCAGATCAGCTTCACGGCATCATAATATTGCATTGTCACGCGATACATATTTCGTGCAAAATTTCAGCTCAATCGGAAACCGGAAAGTGGGTCAAATTTAACTTGCAAGATTCCATTACAGAAAACGGGACAGCATAGCTGGAGGATGCTTGGTTCTACGAGTAGAAAGCTGTGATTTGGCATGAATATACAACATAAATAGGTAGGCCAAACAAGGGTCAAATAAAATTTGGAAAAAAGAAGGTTTTGTGTACCCCTACACCTAAAATGGGGATTTTTTTTCTTCTCGCATACTCGGTGGTGTGGGGTGTCATTGGATAGGTGTTTAAAAGACAAAGTTACTTTCGCATTTATAATATTGTATGGATGTACTTTTTTCCAGCCGCGGGGACCCAATCCGCCTGACCCGAACCATCTCTCGCATAGTGAACTCTAATGACGACGCGGGCGTGCTGGTCGGTCGCTGGGACGGGCAGTACGAGGACGGCACAGCGCCGTCCGACTGGACCGGTTCCGTTGAAATCCTGAGCCAGTACCTGCAAACGCAGCAGGAGGTGCCGTACGGACAGTGCTGGGTGTTCGCCGGCGTTGCTACTACTGGTGAGTCGCGAGGAGCCACGGTATGAGAGCGGCACGGGACCGGCTGACTGGCTATGCAAACGGTGACAGATGGTGAAAACAAGAGGAAGAGGGGTTGAGAGTTAAGGCACCCCCAGAATCATTCAGCCAAGACTTTCAAGTTGGAACTTGTTTTGTTCACATCGATATACTTTTATACCATCAGATTGGTCCACATTTGCTCATAGATCCCGGACTGATCGCAGATTACAACAGAGAAAAAAAAATTGGTCAAGCTTGCCTCGTAAAATCCACGCTTACACGCACTTAAGGTTTATTGAAATATTTGAAATCGTACTTAGACATCCGACATCCCACTGCTAGGCACATTAATTTATGTAATTCCTTCCGTTTTCAGTGTGCCGCGCCCTAGGAATCCCATCTCGCGTGGTCTCCAACCTGGTGTCAGCTCACGACGCCAACAACTCTCTGACGGTGGACAAATACTACACCGAGGGCATGGAGGAGCTGGACTACGACCCCAACAACCCAGTCGGCGCTGACTCCATCTGGAACTACCACGTGTGGAATGATGTGTGGATGGCAAGACCTGACCTACCTGCAGGTGAGTCATTATATAACCAATGCGGTTATGAAATTAGGGAAGCAATTGACCATTGGCTGGCTGAGAAGCTATAGATGAAGGTGGTCCAAGACCGAGCAGAATGAAGGCCTTTACTGAGCACTAGCAGAGGCCTTTAATTAGATGATCTCACAGAGAATAATTCTTGTGACAGCTCGTAAGGAGCTAAAATAGCACCTAATGCATTTCCCCCCGACTGTGTTATGCTATGATGAGTATGATGCTAGATCACAAATACTCGTACACAAAGTAGTCACTTGTACACGAAGGAGCGTTTTTGAAGTCAAAAACACAGTCGTCGTATGTAAGTTAGATAAATCTACTTGTTCAGAACGCAACTTCTCTGAACGCATCCTAAACATCGAGATCACGTGACTGCGGCGCGGCGGTTACGCGGATTCAAAAAAGGACAGATCATTAAGCCTAACGAACCATTGAGACTAGCTGTATTCCATTTCTTTCGCTGAATATAAATTGTATTTTTTTATTTACAAGTCTCTCTAATTGAAGAGCATCCTGGGCTATTCCCGATCCTTCAGCATAGGGAACCTAGGGCCCCAACACTACTTCTCAAAAAACATAACGAGATTTGCATTGGATGGAACAGCCTCTGCGAGTTTCACATAAATGCAATTTGTCTTCCATTAACCATTGCGTTGTAAGTAACTACACGATAAAAGGTGTTCTTGATCATATATCCTCACTATCATCATCTCTACCTAGGTTACGGCGGCTGGCAAGCCATCGACGCGACTCCCCAGGAGACTTCCTCAGGGTTGTACCAATGCGGTCCAGCTCCGCTCGAAGCCATTAAGCAGGGCGTCATCGGAGTGGGCTATGATGTGGAATTCATGCTGGCCTCCGTCAACGCTGACCTGATGCGGTGGAGGAAGGACCCTGACGCAGAGTCCGGGTATTCTATGGTGGACACCAATAATTACCAGTAAGTTCGATTACCGCTCACCTTGGCACAAGTTGCCCTGGCCTGGCCTGAAGAGGCCCATGTCCAGCAGTGAACGTATACCGGCTGACATGATGAGACTAGCTGTTGGTAGGCCTACGACAAGATGGAATCTGGTGAGGTTCTTGGTGGATGCGAGGCGCACGAGATTGATCTGCGGCGAGCCTTGGGGGAGGCATCTGCCAGTCGAGCGCTGGACATCTTTCTGCTGACATGCTGACGATGGAGTTTTCTAGTTTTAAACCAGGAAATTTCAGGAGATATCGGCATGATGGACAGGCGAGGCTAGAGAAACGCTTAGAATCAGTGGACGTAAGTATTTCTGATAATATAATGTTGATGACCCCTAGTTGATTTTGAAAAATACCTACCTTTACTTTGACGATTCCTCTCATTTGTGATTTCCTTGCAGCATCGGACGTATGGTCCTCACCAAGAAGCCGTTCATCTTCGATCCTCTGGGCGACGAAGACCGGGAAGACATCACGGTACAGTACAAGCACCGCGAAGGTACAGCCTCCGAGCGGTTGGCGCTCATGAACGGTGTACGATACTCCGAGAGAGCCAAGAGGTAATAAGAGTTTGTTTTATGTAGAGAAAAAAGTTCCTTCAGGGTCTCGAAAACGAATCTGATGTTCCATTTCATCAAGTATTTCATCACTAACTAATTATTTCACATATTGAGCATTTGACCTAAGAAAATTTACAATAAATTTGCTTATCAGACTTGGATGAACTGCCAAACTTAATTGTTGGTGGTGGGCCTACATTCGAAGAACCAATGGCCGGAAAGCCCAGAAAGTTTCCAAACCATCTTAGGCCATTGTAGGCCTCAGGGTTTCCTAATAAGAAACCATAAGATTTCGGTGTCCATGGGTTACCATCACGTGGCCTGTGTTACCTACCAATAACATAAAAAAAACCGGCCAAGTGCGTGTCGGGCCACGCGCAAATTATAGGGTTCCGAAGTTGACGATGCCCACAGTACCTTTCTAAGACTTACTAGCATCTAGCTAGCCTGTGGTATGACGTTCCCGCCCGACGCGCCTGCCGCTCAAGAAAAATCATTGGTTTTTTAATCATTTCATAAGTTGGTCGACTATGACTCGTAAGTTTGTACAGCCTACTTAGCTGTGATAGTTTTCCTTTCAACTACGTTATATATGCCATAACCGTGATTTTTTTCAGCCATCCAAATACCACCATTTAGCTGGCAGGGGGGGGGGGGGGGACACGTGACTCTAACAAAAAATAGCACTTTAAAGCTTAGTATTTCACAAACGCATCACTTAATCAAAAAATGGTTTTAACAAACCCACAATATTTTTTTAAGACCTATTCAACGATATGCCGCACCATGGGGTACGCAAGAAAAAAAATTACATCCCCACTTTACGAGTAGGGGAGGTACCCTATAAAAAAATATATTTCAAAATTTTATTGTACCACTTTGTCAGCGTAACTAATATGTATATTCATGCCAAATTACAGCGTTCTAGAACTAAGCATCTCCGAGCAATAGTGCGGACGGACGGACGGACAGACGGACGGACGGACGGACGGACGGACATGGCGAAACTATAAGGGTTCCTAGTGGACTTCGGAACCCTAAAAACGACGTAACGGGAATCTGTTGAATGCGTGTGGCGCAGCACCAGATTGACGTGTAAATCTGGGGAAGACTTACTCAACTTCAACGGATAGGAATCTAGACATAATTTGTTTGAATATGTTGCCGATAAACTACTCCTTATTCCGTAGATACTACGCGGTAGCAAGCGGCGCGACAAGCGACGTGTCGTTCAAGTTACGCGACATCGACACCGTCGCCATCGGCAAGGACTTCCACATCAATGTCGACATCGACAACAATTCTACCGAGGTCTGTACTTGAAATGCTATGAAATACTATGCAAAACCTCGAATATACATATGAATTTTGAGCGGAACTTTCGATAGCGTCAACAAATTTTACCACCTAGCGCCTCTAGGCTCTTTAGGATGATATTTGGTAACACAAATAAATTACAACCCGGATTAAAACATAGGATACTTTTTATCCCGGAAATCATCCCTAATAGGGCGGGTGGAAACTGAGTAGATATGAAATCCCTTGTTGATGAAGTCACTGGTACAAGCTTGTACCTACAGTTAATTTTCCATTCCAGCCCCGCAACATCAAGGCCGTGCTGTCAGCGACGAGCGTGTTCTACAACGGCGTACGCGCGGACATTGTTAAGAAAGTCGAGGGAAAAATCTTCGTCGGCCCCGGGAAACGTAAGCTTTATACTACGATACTATTGTTACTAGGTTTAAATTTTTTACAAATCCTATATAATTTGACGAATTATGTTTGAAATTTATATTAAACCGACCGACTGCATACAAAATGTGGTTAGTGGTTACCCTACCTATATCGAAGCATTGAGTTCTACTTGGGGCATGTATGATGAGCACACAAATTCAACTGCAACAGAATAAAGAATAGAAACTCTTAGACCAAACTCTCAGCTGGTATGACTGTTCTATTTACCGTCTGCGCCAGAATGAGGATTATGTTACTTGTTTTTTTCGAGTGTACCTACATGTAAGTAGGTATGTATGAATGTATATTTTCTTTGGCAAGCTCTTTAGCGTAAAGGCTTGATGGATTTTAGCTTGTGAGGTGTCGTTAGTCTTGATTGTGATGGTGACACTTTGGCTCATCAGGGTCGCAACCGACCAAGTCAATAATGATACACAATACGGTCGTGTCGTGGGAATCTACGACATCAACCGTATATTTACGTACATACCTAGTAGATTTCTTCGACACAAAAAAGTCGCAACGTAGCGCAACGTTGCATCGTGCCACGACGCGACATCGTGTCGTATGTTTGTGTAAGGGCCCTAAGACGTCAACCGTATTGTTAAGTAGATTTCCACACGAGACGTATCTCGAGTAATGTTCTGTGGTATTAGGTATAATCCCAATATTCCCACAGACGAAGAAATCGGCATCCTAGTGACGGCCGGCGATTATTTGCCTAAGCTCGTGGAGTACTGCAATATGAAGATCTCTGCCATGGCGATCGTGGACGAGACCAAACAGTCCTGGGCCGATGATGACGACTTCCAGGTCTTGAAGCCTACCATTAACATCAAGGTAAGTACTTCATCTACCCTATGTACGGATAAAATAAAAAAATACCTATTATAATACCCTCACCACATTTTGACAGAAAAAAACAGACGTCACAATGCTTCTCTTTATATGACCGAAGCTATGGAGTGTGGAATGTGTATTGGTAAGGAGCGCAATCTTATATGGCGAAACAGTTGAAAACGTGTCCAGCGGATTTGATAAGCAACAAAACAAAATACAATCTCCTCACAACCGTTTTCGCCTCAGCAACGTCATCTGAAGGCTACTACAGACTATCCGCCTAGGTGGCTTGACTGGAGTGGCGACCGCAGCGCTCCCAACCTACCCGATTTGGTGTCCACTTTTGGAACTATAAAGATTGCGCTCCTTTACTTCAACCCTCCATAACCAAAGCTACCAAAAGAGCATGGGGGTTTTGTTTATTGCTACATACTACGTAAACTTAATACGGCAGACGGCCCATACTAGATGGAAAGTTAGACATTGGAAACACCAGAGGCTTCGCCAGACTAGATGGGCGAGCGAAACCCGCGATATCCCAGTTAATGTCGATACACAGCAAGTCTAATTAGCAAAATTTTTCAGACCGGTGGCATTTTTTAAGATCCAGGCGGACATGAGGCTACACCTACCAGTGATTATTAGTCACCTCTTACAAACACGATTAGGATAAATGTTTCCATTCCGCACTTCTTCCTAATTAATTCAGGGAAATGAAATTCGTATTCTATAGTTCAGCGGCGACCTGATCCTCGGGCAGCCGACGGAAGCTTCTCTGACCTTCGTCAACCCGCTGGACATCGAGCTCACGGACTGCGAGTTCCGTGTGACGAGCACGGGCGTGGCCGGCCGCACGCTGCGGGTGCCCGCGACGAGCGCCGCGCCGCACGCGCGCGTGTCCGCCGCGTTGCCGCTGCAGCCTAACGTGAGTACCTTTACCATCTACTACTACAGCCTATTTGAGTCCCACTGCTGGGCACAGGCCTCCCCTCATCATGAGAGGGTTTGGGCTATAATCCCCACGCGGGCCCAGTGCGGATTGGGGACTTCACACACATCTTTGAATTACTTCGCAGATGCGTGCAGGTTTCCTCACGATGTTTTCCTTCACCGAAAAGCTCATGGTAAATTCAAATTGAATTACCCTTTACCATCTAACTACCACCTTTTACCAGGAAGCCGTGGTGGCCTAGTGGTTCGACCTACCGCCTCTCATGCAGAGGGTCGGGGGTTCGATTCCGACTCGCACCTCTAAGTTTACTTAATGTGCAAATTCAATTTGAATTTACCACTTTTACCAGCTTTTCGGTGAAGGAAAACATCGCGAGGAAACCTGCACGCATCAGCGAAGTAATTCAAAGATGTGTGTGAAGTCTCCAGTCCACACTGGGCCCGCGTGGGGACTATAGCCCAAACCCTCTCGTGATGAGAGGAGGCCTGTGCCCAGCAGTGGGACGCAAAGCAGAGGCTGGATTCAAACCCCCGACCCTCTAATGTTCGTTAACATCTACCGCCTTTTTATTACAACAAAAATTTTTAAATAAAAAAAAAAACCGCCTTCAAACTCCGACAGACTGCGATGTCAATGTCAAGTTCACTATATGATTATCATTTCTTTGGGTCGGTTCACTTGACCTTGACACTGACTTCGCAGTCTGTCGGAGTTTGAAGGCGGTTTTTATTTTTTTATTTTAAATTTTTTTTTCGGCTACAGTTTCCAAACATTACTATAGAAGTACATAAGTAACTCTGAAGTCCTCGAAATTGACACCAAAATCATCTACGTGCTAGAAAATTTGGAGGAGTTCCCTCATTTTCTCATGGATCCCATCATAAAAACTGAACCAAATTAATATGGGACCAACTTGGAAGTACCACCTTTCGAACAAAAAAAAGAATCATCGAAATCGGTTCACGTTTACTATTTATTTTTAGTGAACATACATAAAAAAAATTAAAAAAAAGAAAGATTCCGACGAATTGAGAACCTCCTCCTTTTTTTGAAGTCGGTTAAAAAAGCTCAAATTTTGTACGAAAAAGCGTAAACAACCTTTGTTTTTTTTTTTTTAGTTTTCTTACGAGTTATTTGTTTTACAGAAACTCGGAAAAATCAACATCGTAGCGACGTTCAAGTCTAAAGAACTTAAGGACATCACTGGTGCCGCTAGTGCTGAAGTCTTCGATGGCTGAGCCAATAACAACCCAACAATATTAGAAATAAGGTATTTAATAAGTTTACAGTGTTCGACGTTTTTTATCAAATGTGTTGTGAAATGTACTTAAAAAGTGCCATAAATACGTAAAACGACTTAGATCATATTTTACATTTGCTATCGTCTTATTTTATTGTGTCAGCTGAGGAGTTGTTAATAATATTGAGCTTTAATAAATTTTACATCACCCTTGGCCATAAAGTGGGATTTTCTGCCCGCTACGCTGAGAGAAAATCTCATTTCTTGGCCAAGGCAAGACGTAAAACTTTTGACAAACCACGGGCGGTAATTCGTAAAGCCCCAGATCGCATATTTATGGCCCTCACCTTCGGTTCGGGCCACAGAAATCTGCGATCTGGGACATTTACGAATTCACCACCCTAGGTTTGTAATTTACTATTACTTTTTCTTTTTTTTATACTAAAATAGGAATCGATTGAAGGTAGCTTGTAGTGAGGAAGGAATTTATGTAGTATATTATTTTTATAATCAAAGTACAGAATATATTTTATAAGAATAAAGACCTACTTTTGTAATAAAACGCATTTTTTTCTAAACAAAGTTTTATTC